>CM051265.1:58413272-58840772 GCA_027921565.1 Artemia sinica
GAAAGGAATTAATGCTTGAAACTGGAAAGTCCTTATTATCAATACCTTAACGCACAGGGGAGGGGGGTGGTACCTTATGATATTGCCCATGAGGATCCCTTCCCCAGATGATCTGAAAAAGGAGAGTTTAAAAACATAATTTTATCTTGTTCTGACATCCTTCCTCCTGGGGAAAATTTTTACGCCCCTCCAGTCCTCAAGGTCGAACGTGTGCACTTATCTCTTCTTTATTTTTCCCCACGAAAGCCAGTTGTCTCTGCTAGATTTGATCATGTTCACCGAATTTGGAATAAATGGAATAACTAGAAATGGGCTAAAACCAAATTTATTCATTGTACCAAATTTAAATCGCGTCTGGAAAGTACGTTGAATGGTACGTTTTCTGGAGCGTCACAGATTGATCTTCATCAATAATCAATAAAGTATTAATGTTAAAAATCTAAATTTTTGAGTTCTCTCATATTAAACGTCGTTTTTGTCTTTCACGCTCTTTTGCGTCGGTCTCGCGATTTTTTTTAATATAGTTAATTGTCACCAAATTTGGGCTTTAAAAGAATTGAAAAAAACGTAATTTAAACAGTTGACAGGCTCTCTGCAATAAGTATTTTAAAAAATTCAATGTGTTTCTACTTCGGCAATTTTCTGCTATTGATTTCAGCTGGAAAACTTTTCACCTTCGTTTGATTTAAAGAATAGGTTTATACTATTTAGAGCTTTATGTACTGAAATAAAGAAAAAGAGACTAAAGGGAACAGAATTTGCAGCTGACAAATTCCATTGTTTTTAAAAGTTGAAAAAGGGATTTGTATTGCCTCATGAATGCAATTTTCGTTTTCTGGTATTTCGGATTTTTAATGGTATTCGGGTATTCGGTATTCTAGTCTTCAGGATTTTTAATGTGTAGATTTTATTTAACGGATCTATGGTTTAAAAAAAAATCTTGAGAAATCATCGATATAAACAAAAACAAAATTGGTTTTCATCAGTTTTTATATTCTTTCTGTTCTTTTGTATTTTGTAAGTTTGAATATTGCTTTCTTTACACAGTTGACGTTTTTTAAGTAAACGTTATTTAAACGTTTTATTTTGCTGTTGATTCGCTTCTATATGCGCTGTTCGAAATCATAAACATACTTTGTTGAAGCAAAGAGGGAGTCTAACATTTGAAAGCTGCAAAAGATCCCCTGGTTAAGAGATGTACAATCCCCTCCCCTTATCTTCACCTAACCTCAATGACAGATTCGAAAAACTTAGTTTTCACAACTGTTTAAAATCTTCTCCTTAGTGACTGAATTTTTTTATTTTGTTCATATATTAGGGTCGAATAATATTCAAAAGATGTATTTTATTTCGGACTCTTGTTCCGACATATTAAACAAACAATTTATTTCCTTTTTTTGACAAAGAGTGATTTTATCAATTAAAACGAGCAGAAATATAATTAGAAGACCGAAACTAAAACCGAAGAGAAATTATTTAAGACAGGGGAGGGACTGGTTCTGCCCTTGATTTCCTGTTTTTGAACCTATAGTATAACCTCATTTATGCTGAAAACTCAATATAACACAGGAAAGTCTCCAATTAATATTTTATAAATGATTTGTTAATCTCCTGGTTTTCAAATTATTTAAAATAAGGACAATAGTGCGGAAATATGAATTGTATTTAGTCAAGAATCACAAAAAAAAAAAATACTTCCGCCACCTTTGAGGAACTTGTGCTACATGACTTTCGGTAACCAAAACATTATTCATTTAATAGTAAACTTTCATTGTAATTTCTGCATATCCTCTTACTGATTTCGAGAACCTTCAAGAGAACAAAGGGACTTGGGGGACAACTTGAGGTCTTCGCCAACAGTTTTAATTGATTAAAATACAAAGCAGGTTTTGTCAAACTTCTCTCCTCGTCGTTTTCTAATCCGAGTGGGATTTAATTCCTCATTGAGTAGTATAGGCACACCTGTTGGATTATCTGATATGCATGGAAAGTCAGTGCTAGTTCCTCAATGTTGGATATTTCACTTTCTAATTTAATCAGTAGTTTAGGCACACTTTCGTAGTATAGGCTATACTATACGGCTATTCTATTAGTATAGTATAGGCTATTCTATACTATACGTAGTATAGGCACACTTTGTAATTCCTCATTGAGTAGTATAGGCACACCTGTTGGATTATCTGATATGCATGGAAAGTCAGTGCTAGTTCCTCAATGTTGGATATTTCACTTTCTAATTTAATCAGTAGTTGCTTATTGATATTACAACAAAAGTCAAAGGAAGATAAATTGGTTGTCTAGCATTGTAACATCTGTTTTTAAAACTAATTAAGTTTTGTAAGAAAGCAGGGATTGTTTGTTATCAGAATGTTCAAAATGACCGACTAGTGTGCCACTCTCTTAGAGTGGGGTGCATTCTGGCTATACCTGTTTGTGGCAACCAACAGTTGGTGCACTGCGGCTGTGTTTAGGGTTTTGTCCTCCGCTGCAGGAGTAAAGGAATATAGCCATTATAAGATCCTTTCCTCCACGTTGACGAAAACCTCCAATTGGATTGACTTCTGCTTTAATAGATGAAATCTAATTTCTAATTTGTCTTCCCACACAAATTTTACAGTAAATAGGAAGAATGACCTTGAGCATTTTGTTGCATGACAATTCTTTCTATGTTTGTAAGGCTAATCTTTTCTTCTCATAATTAAAGATGTGTGGCCAAATTGCTCATGCCTTCGTTGCTAGCGTAAGCTCTGAGGTGGATTCTAAAGGTCTTCCGCATTCAGGGGTGATCAAACACAGGCAAATCATGTAATTGTTTGCTTTTGGAGTCCATGTTTCACTGCCATAAGGAAGTACTGGTCTACCCAGGAGATCAACTTAGGGAGGTTTTTGTCTTGATACGGGCCCGAAAGCCCATTGGCACTACATACGGGCCTGTAATCCAGTAATTGATGGAGCTGTGAATCTCGTGGCGGATAGACAAACAAATAAGAAGAAAGAAAAATGAAATATTTGATAGCTGGGATTCCGTCCTATAGGAAATCTTGTAGCTCTGCCAAGTTTTTAGAACATAAACACTAGATTTTGTCCCATTGAAAGTAGAAAGTTTTTTGTCAAGAATGTAGAAATGATGCAAACAAATGATAAATATTTGGAATCCAAATTCTTTATGGAAATCAAAAACTAGAGAAAAAGAGTAAATTTTAAGAAAGAGAAAACGTTACGACTACTACTAACAACTCATCGCAGCACCGAACCGTCTGTGGCTAACACGACTACGCATGCTCCTCCTCCATCCTAATCTATTCAATGCCTCCCTCTTTACAACCTACCAGGAAGTTTTAATTTCCCTTAAATCTTTCTTTGCGACATCCCCGCACCAACCGCGAACGATCTGCTTTCCGTTTAGCCCTAGACGGTTGGCCGAAAAGGACAATCTTTGGCAAAAATACAAAACATAAAATAAAACGAACTCTCACATCCAAACAAAACTTCTAAGTTAGAAATGCAGCAAAACAGGATAATACAGCTGAAGAAGTTTTCCTCTGAGCATAAAACTACACACTATCTGTAATACACACAATTACAGAATTGTGTTCGGTCATGAACTAATAATAATAAACGTATTCATTTATTCATAATTTTTGACCATGTGTCTGCTTGAACAAAATAATAACATTTGTGCGATGTTGGCTGATCATAACATTTATCTATTTAAAAAGGGTTTAATTTTTTCAGGGGTGTCAAAACTCGGTTATTCAGTGGCTCATTGTGTGTAGCCCGAAGTAAACAAAACAAAATATTTCAAAAGAATGGGTGCGTTTATCTTTTATTGAGCATCCATATCTGAAGGCAACTCTTTTACCAGGCAACTCTTTTACCATTTCTTTTTTGCCATTTTAATTTAGTTTTTTTTTAAATACACAAATTTCTTGTTATTTTCTTAAAACATATAAATAAAAAAATGTTGGTCAAGTTCGAAAAACAGAAATAATTTCAAAGAATCCACCGTCTGCCCATGATTTAGGTACAAAAAAGGAAAAAGAGGCAAAATTTGTGTTACCACAGTAAAAGAGAAGACTCAACATCTCGGGATTCTATTCTCTTCCCATTTTATGTTTTGTACATATATGCCAAATACAAAGGTAGATCAAATCACAAAAAATACTGGAACTATTTTCATAACAGTATTTGTCTAAGTGTACAAAATGGCAACCCATAAACATAGAAGAGATAGCGTGTGCACAAACTCCCATAGTAAGATTTCTGAGTAAATTTTTACCAAATTGGTCCTATGTCAATTCTATATTCTTGGTCAACCTTCTTAAGACCATAGGCGGGCGTACCTTGTTTGCCTCTCATTACAGGCAATCTAACGGTCTTATGTCAATTTTAAATTCTTGGTCAACATGCCTGAGACTCTAGGCAGGCATGCCTTTCCAAAAACTAACCTGACAAGTATGTGTCCAATAAAAGAGTCATGCATACTCCCGCCATTTCCCCGTACCCCAGCCATTTAAACATTTGCCTCTCAATTACTTGAACTATCTGTCTTGCCTTTTCTCTGTCTACAATTAACCATGTCTTGATGCAACCTATGCAACCTACTGCAAAATACTTGATAACTTCAATTCACCATCTTTTGGGTCCCATCATGTGTGCTCTAGGTGCGTCGCATCCGCAACGGGGTCACGACGCCCCTGGGATGCGAGGGGTGGGGGTAAATTTTAAACTTACCTCCCATTTCCATCAGAAATAAAATTTGCCCCCACCCACCTAATGTGCAAATATATACCCTGAATTGGTATATATAGGGGTGGGGGTAAAACTCATTTCCGACGAAAATGATTATTATATTTGGAAAGAGCATCGAGTGGTATATTCACTTTATTCGTAAGTCAATACTATGATTTGGTAAAAATTTACGGATTTCTGAGATGTACAACACGAAACTTGACCATTGCCCTTGCATAAGGGCTTTCAAAATTTAAGGCTGATTGTTACTATATATCCCTTTTGTAGTTGTGAAAGTTTTTCCCTTAGGAGCTAATTTGTTCAACATATACTTACCTTAAATTTAAATTAAAGTTTGAATTTAAATTGGTAATGTAATTAATTTTGCCCCGGGAGCCACCAATCTTAGAAACGGTTCTCTAGGAACCTAGGCTTGGTGCTGTAATGATTTGTGAGTAGTAGTAGCAGTAGTATCAGTATATTTATATATCATGCATTTTTATTTATACGTAAATGTGTTTATGTATCTATATATCTTTGTAGAGGAAACATTTGTTTTTGTGCAAGTTTGTCTTATATTATTTTTCAATTTTTTTTTATGTTAAATAAATCAAATCTTTACTCGAAATGTATTTGCTACTACTACTAACAACCCACTGCAGCACCAACCCACCTGAGGCCAACACTGCTATTCGCGCTCCTCCTCCATCCCAATCTATTTAAAGCCTCCCTGCCTTCACCCTCCCCAACCCAAGCTAAATCACGGAAATATTTGGTTTTAGGGAGAAAATTGACTCAGCGCATGAAATGTAAAACAGAAACAAAGATGAATCATTGGCATGCAAGTACCCTTGTGTGAACTGCAAAAGGGTCTTCAAAATAGCTTTGTCTTTGAATTAGCATTATTAAGATGTAATAGTGTTTCAAGCCTGGCTCAAGTAACATCGGAGAAAGTAAACGCTTCTTGGATAAATCTCAAATGGTGTATATTTCTTATCTCCTTGATTATAAAGTATGTAGATGGCACTATTGTACGCTTTGTTTGCAAAAAAAAACATATTATCCTGGAACGTAATTCAATATTAAATTTGTTTGGTGAATTTACGTTAAACTATGCATTTAAGCGGCAAATGATGACTTCTGTCTTGAAACATAAAACGGCTATGGGCAAAGTAAATACTAAACAAAGTAAAATAGTAAAAAAGCAAAGTAAACAGTGCGAGTGGCAAATCCCCACCACATGATTTCTCTGTAGTCCTCACTTTCTTCCAAAATTCTCCCGAATTGTACTCCTAGAAAGCCTTTATAGTGTAATTTTTCTTTCAAAGTGAATATTTGTTTCTTTTCTGTTACTAAATCTTCGTGGTTTTTCTCTTAATCCTGGAGTGCTGTAATTGCTGCAATTTTTATTCTTGTGAGTCTGCATACTTCATCTTTTGAGGAAGGCTTCCTAGTCTCTGCTTTCTCTTTTTGCAATCATAATAAAAAAAACTACTATTTACCTGTTTTATTTCTTTTACTTTATTTCTATTTTTATCCCTTTTGTTAAAAAGGGATATTTTCATCCCTTTTGTTACTTAAGAAGGGCACTTGATCTTTTAATTTCCATTCAAATATTATAGGACTATTATTTTAAGATGCGATTAGCACTGAAAAAAAAGAAGAGCAACAAATAAACAAGTATCTGTGACGAATATTTTCTACAAAAAAAGAATTGAAAATTTCGTGTTCTTGTAGACAGGTACTTATTACAAGCCCCAATCTACAGTTAAAAAAAAGTTTATTTTTTGTATTTACTTTGCCCATAGCCGTTTATGTTTCAAGACAGAATTTAGTCATTGTTTGCCGCTTAAATGCATAGTTTAATGTGAAGTCACCAAACAAATTTAATATTGAATTACGTTCCAGGATGATATGTTTTTTTTTTGCAAACATTAAGGGACTAACAAAAGGGATTTCACTTCGGCGAAGAGCTGATTCCTAGCATCTTGGCCTGTATAACAGCAATTTCAGCCCAAAATACTATCGAGCGAAAATTCTGAGAAATATTGAAAGGGTATATGTATAGACTCCTTGTCCCAAAGGACATATTGGTGTCCGGTGTAGCATTCGTTCCTGAACATAAAAAAAAACACGCATCCGTGATCTTTCTTCTGGCAAAAAATACCAAATCCACATTTTTGTAGATGGGAGCTTGAAACCTCTACAGTAAGATTCTCTGATACGCTGAATCTGATACTGAGACGGGATACCACCAGATGATTAATTTGACAGTTTGTGTATATATAAATCTTTAAATTAGCCAACCGGCCAACCAGTATTTTAAGCCTAGGAGTCCAGCTGGACAAAAGGAAACATATTAAGAAAACAATTCTTACTCCATAATACGTAGAATAATCCTAGTCAACACATTTTGCAGGGGCAGAGCCTTTATCTTCACTTCTTTACTTTTTTTTTAGTTTCTCTAAGAAATTCATGAATTTATTAGAGCCTATATATTCACAGAATATATACCCACACCCCCCTAATTTGTAAATATATACCTAGAATTGCATCCTCAATCTAAATATAACATCCATTTGCATCACAAATGAACTTTACTCCCATATTAGCCATGTGGTGGATGTCCATATTGAGACGAGTCGCTCTTACTAAACAGTTCATTACCACGAACTGTTTGACATGCAGTACATACAATATTAATTGTTGTTATAGACCCTCTGTTTAGTAAATTTAACGGTTATAGAGTATCGCATAGGTGCACAAAGGCTATTTTTATGGTGGCAAAAGTATGGTTTAATTAGGAGGAGGGCGCCAGAGGTCTCAAAAAATGTGTTATGTCCACATTTTCAAACTTTCTGTGGTAGATTCTTCAGATGAGTTGATTGAATAATCAGGTGATTATAGATTTAAACTTTGATCTCCTTTCATTTGGAAGAATAAAAATAGGATGTGGGTTGCACTAGGAATATTGAGGGGGTGAAAACTTCTCTATCACTACGGAAACAACTGCTTTTTTTACATATTTACTTTTGAAAACAAATTCATTAAATGAGCCTTTTTTCGAAGCAGTTTTGCATAAAAATTAATTATTAGTACAAAGAGGGGGGCCCTAGGCCCAATAACCCATAGTACTGGAATGAGCACAAATAAGTTTTTTTTAACAAGTGTTTTCAAATAAAACTAAAGAGCAACGTTGAAGCTTATAAAGAGCATAAATTATTTTATGTATGAGGGGAGCTGCTTCCTTCCTAAACTCCCCGTTCTCTACGTTAAAGTTTTACTTTTTGCGTTAAGAAAAAATATGTGTCAACAAATAGTAGCCTACTCAAATACAAAGGCAATTAGAGCCAAATAAAAATGATTTTTCAAAGTGTGTAAAAAATGTTAGATTCTTTTATTCAAAAATTAAGTTTTTTTCTTCTTTTTTTTCTTTTTTTTAAAGCCCTGAAAACGCTTCAGCATAAAGAGTGGAGGGCTGAGGAGATAAAGCAACCCCCTTCATGTACAAAATAATTCTTGTTCGTTTTAGGTTTCAATGTCGCTCTTTATTTTCATTTTTAAAAATTCTCGATTTAGTAGCGTTACAGTTCAGTTCAGTTTCAGTTCAGTTCATTTTATTTAACATCAAAATACATTTAACAAATATGCCAATACCCGCCCCAAGAAAGATACCAAAATACCCGCCCCAAGATTACAAAGACATGATGTTTATTTCAAGACCACTAGGGGTGCGGGGGGGAATGCAGTCTCAAAGTAGAGAAGCAATTCAAAAAGGCCCCTAGGCTTTGTGGAGCATTTAATCAGATATTGATTTTTACTCTTTCTTGCTTTAAGTATAAAAGATAGCCATAACATTCTTTTTTTTTGTAACAGAAACGAATCTTTTCTTCTCTGATGGTTCAGAATCCTAATTGAACCTTTTTAGCCTACCACTGACAAATTGAAACGGACCGAAATTTTTCTACCAGAAAGGTTTGAGATTTGAACCTAAGCGATTCGCTTCTACTAATATTGATTTGAAATTCAAACTCTTCACACAAATCTAGCATCGAGTACAGCATGCTCGTTCAATTGGTCCTAACAAAGCACATCATTTCTTTATCTGGCTCGTTTACGTCTGTCATGGAAACAAGATTCCTTATCTTTAAAAATTGCTATCTTGCAGTCTAGCTACAGATTTTCTCCGCGTGCATGTTAGGTTGGTTTAACAGGATTACTGTTTTCTGTTAGCTTGTAAAGTGAACCTGAGCTTATTCTATTCCAACCTCTGATAAAAGATAGATCAAGGACAATAAGTGTCAAATATGATTCATCTTAAAATTGAACTGATGAAACACGATATAAGGTTGAATTTTCAAGCGATATAGATATTACGACGTAGCAAAAAAAAAAAATATTCAGCTAGGGTGTATCCAGGATTTTTTTTTTCCATGGGCGGGGCGGGGGGTACAAAAAAAACTTAAGAAACTCGTCGAAATCAGTTTATTTACATTTTTGTTATATCTTTAGGAGTCGGACAAATATTTCGGGGGGGGGGGGGGGGGCGGGGGGAGGTGCACACCTGGAACACCCCCCCCCCCCCCTGGATATGGCCTTGATACGTAGATAGATAAATTTATTCAACCATAAATTAAAACAACTAAGCAAATACATTATGATATACTCTCCGTAAGCATCAAAGGAGGAAGAAAAAGGAGAAGGAAACACTCGCACACACACACACGCACATACACATGCAAAAAAGTAAACTGACGAGCCCCCTCCCCACGCCTTCTCCCCACTGATTACTCACTTGAAAGGGAGCCAGGGAAAGTGCCATGCGCATGACTTGTTATCTACATTTTTGCTGATGGACTTCGTTAATTTTATTCGTTTTATTTATTTCTTAGATATGAGTAAATCAAAGTGCCTGTTAGCCTTATGTCGTGTTTCTTTGGTAAAAGGCAGAGAAATATCATATCTACTTAGATTTTGGGTTCTCAACTTTTTCCTAGGTCTGTACCCCTTTGAGGTACCCCTTTTTTTCATCTCATGTAGACTTTGCACCATCTTTGGTAATTTTATATTGCTTTATAATACATAATAGTATATATTGCTTTATTAATTGCTCTGTAATACCACCCAATGGAATAATATTTGCACCTCTACCCGCGGTCGGGAAACTTTGCATTAGACTTGGACAGTAGTTTAAGGTTGTTAATCCTCAGTCTGCTCTGTTCCTTTGTCAACTTCAGCACATGTTGTCTAAAATATTATGAAGTTAAACTTAGTTGCATTGATTGGCCAGTAAGAGCCTCATTTCATTTAGCATCTCTGTCGACAGGGCAAGAAATTTGGCCATTAAATTTTATTCTCTGTCCCCCACGATGGACGTTCGATTTGTAAAATGTTGACATCATGTCGATATGATGAAATTATAAATTGGTGAAACTGCATATTTTGTAAATTATAAATTCGGTGAAACTGCATATTTTGTAAAGTATGAATTCGTGCATCAAATTCAAAGTGGGAGATGAATCGATGACATTTGTTAAAAAAAAAGATGGTTTGCTTATGTTTACATATGCTAAGGAGCATTAGAGTCAATTACTTAACTGAATAGAAACTGATAGTTGGTTAATCTAACGTTAAAGATCCGAACATTGCCATGATGTCAACTGTCAGTACACTTTCTTATTCTAAATCAAACGCAGCTATGGTTTCTTTTTTTCTTCTTTCCTCAAGTTGAATTTCCGCTATATCAAAGATTTAATTATTTGAAGGACGTGAGAAAACTCTTTTTGGAACGTGTCACTTTTTAAGTTTGAGCTACTTTAAAGTTGTGTTTGAAAAGTCAAAGTTACTTTACAGCAAAGAACAAACATGATAGAAAAGTGGGTTTTCTTGGGAGTTCAAAGTGTTTATTAACGCGTCCAAATGCATTTTAAAGCTACGTAAATGTTTTATTCAAACGAATTAAATTGAGCAACAAGGAAAACAAAAGATAACATGTTCTCCATTCTCTCCATACTAAATTAGGAAGAGATAGGCAAGTACGCAAGATATTATTTCGTGTGGACATATTGGCGTGCCCCACTTTCATGACAAATATATATTAAAAAAAACGATTTACATTGAACTAACGTGGACAATAGGAAAAATCATGGAATTCGTGAGCCGGCTGTGTATGTGCTTGGAAAGCGGGAAATCGGGGGGTAAATAATAAAAAATACAGGTACGCCTATGAAGCAAATAGCTGACGGTAGTCAACGGTAATGACGGTAGTGAATTACTAATGCAGTTGGATTGGAAATGCTAGCACATATTGAGTTGTGAGCTGAAAATTTTTTATTATTTTGGCCACTAAAAGTTAATAATGAAAGCTTTCAAACTATGCAATTAAGTCATTACTAAAAGTAAGGAAGCATGTTCTCCTTGTTTAAGCGTACAGCTAATAGCTAAAAAATGTGGTTCAATACCGTTCTCTAGGGCTATAATGAAAGAAAGGTTGAGGTGGCTAGGGCACGTTGTGCGGATGAAGGATGACAGATTGCCGAAGATTGTTCTTTTCGGCCAACCGTCTAGGGCTAAACGGAAAGCAGGTCGTCCTCGTCTGGGGTGGGAGGACGTCATAAAGAAAGATTAAAAGGAAATGGGAATTTCGTGGGCGGGTGTAAAAAGGGAGGCTTTGCATAGATTGGGATGGAAGAGGAGCGTGCGTAGCTGTGTTGGCCTCAGGCGGCTTGGTGCTGCGGTGAGTTGTTAGTAGTAGTAGTTGTAGTAATAGCTAATATCGGGGTTTGTTCCAATCAAATAATTTATGACATAATATAATATTTACAGCCAAAACTATCTGTTTTCTTTGTTAATTTTCATGAATGCTGGTTCCATGGAATTAATCAATCTGGCATCTAAGCCACTCTTGTGGTGTAAATGACAAAGTTCAAAAATGTTCAATAATATATATGTATTTATATATATTTGTACATTCACTCATGGATAAGGATATTTTTCCAAATATATCTTCGGATGAGTTTGGCCAGGTAATCCACGAAAGTTAGGTAATCATTTGTGAAATGGAAATCAATTTTGATTAAGTCCGAGACGGTTTAAAAAATATTATTGCAATTTCTCTATGTTATTACATCCTTACAACCGTATATAGTTTATATGAATGAACATTTTCCTGCATATTACATGCAGGGGCCATAAAATTTAAACCCTTCTGAATGACTAATAATTATATTAAAAAAAACCGTTCCAGCGAAAAATTGTATATTATCTGCTGTTTTCACACAGGAAACTTTTTGATTAAATCATTTCCCGCAAAGAAAATGAGCTCTATTGCAGTTAAGTGTGTCTGTGTGGATTAATTGTTTATGTGCAACTCCCCCCACCCTTAAGAGCCCTATTGTCTATCCGACTATGGAAGAAAAACTTCTGGTTGATTTAGAGAAGCCAAAATTAGGGTTTGAGACGTAGAGTGGAACCGCAAAAACATCCCATATATACTTAGTCACAAAACAACATATATCAATTTAGTGCAAGAAATCTATTTTTATTTTCTTGGTTTACAATAGGCTAGTAGTTAAAAGGGTTAACTATTTAATTATTTTGCTCCTCGCCAAAGATCTACCCTCAGAAAACCGGCTAATTCAAGTTTATCTTATTGATCTTATAAAGGGTTGGGGGGGGGGGGGGGGGGGGGGGGGGGGTGGTGCAAAACGGGTTTTCTGTGAAAATTGTGTTTTTTTTTATGGAGCACTAAGACAAAGTCCTGAGAGGTTGCCCATTTCTCAGCACCTGCTTTACATTTCCGAGCGCCACGTGTGCCTCATAATTCTCCCACGCTTGGTACGGTTCTGTCGCACTTGGAAAAGTCCCTCCAACGCTTGGCATAGTCCCCGTCATGTTTGACACACTTTCGCTGCGCTTGGCACGCGTCACCTGGTGAACTTGTTTTTCGAAAGTCGACAACCCCTTGCATAAGCCCTTTTCCGAAGCTTCATAAATGACTTTCAGGACAGATTCGATCAGTAGGAAGAGACCGACAGGAGTCACCATACTCAGAACAACATTGGCTTCAGAATTCTTATTTCTAAACTCGTGTTGGACACTTGACTTATGCTACTTCTATACATGATCAAAATAAATGCTGTAACGTTACAACCTGTATAATCGACGTGCAACCTTTATTTCTAGCTGTTATTTCCTCCAGCTGGCAACTTGGCTTTGCAGAATAAAGTCAGATGCTCAAAGATAGCTATTCAAACAATTTTATGCTTCTTCTCTACAAACAAAGGTCACAACCTGCAAATAAGACTTGTTCTTATTTTTTCTCAAGCCAAGATCTGGGTTGATCTTGTGTGAAGCTAATCTAAGGAATACGGGTATGGCTCGCTGCTTTCACCCAGGCTTGCAGTTCCTAAGTGGACGAACGAGGATCGAAGAAACGATTGAGCGAAGAGAGCAAAGTTAATTAAAAAGCTTGTTTCCCAGGTGAACCTTTCTTAATAGCTCTTACTTGGTTTACAGCTGATAGTTTGAATTTGCGGAATTAAGCCGGTGGCTCATAGTCAACTAATCAGGCATCTTTTCTACTAGTTGACACCGCAACCTATAAATAAGATTGACCATTCTTGCACCATGCACACTTCTCACCAACTATAAAACCCAAGTTTGTGCTTTTTTTCGAAATATTTTTGGTATTGGACAGTAAAGAAAAAAAAACTCAGTAATGATTGCCAAAGTCTTTAGAATGGTAGCTTCAAAACAGTATTATCAAAAATCAATTTTTTTGTGCTCATTAATGAAAAAAAAGTTCGTTTTCCAAGAAAATCTTAACAGTATTAAAACCTAAGACGAGCAAAAATAAACTTGTTAATAAATCGAACTTCACAAAAAGATTACCACAAATAGCCACAAATAGGAGTAGGACTACTGCCCTCTAAACCTTTTAAAGACCAGAGCATCGTTTGCTCTTTACTGAAAACGATTTGTATTTTGAGCTGCGTGGTTTCATTTGTCATAATATTAACAACAGTACAGCAAAAAGAATATCACAGGGCTAATGAAGGTTTACAAATAAGATTGGTGTGATTTTGGTATTTTGATAGATTGGATGCTCATAGTTCTTTTTTATCTTTCTCTAGACTCTCCCCCAGTCATGATCCAACGTCACTCCCCCCTCCCGATGAAAGTTTCAATTTGATGTCCCAAGTCGTTTCCGATGTATTGCAGATACGTCAGTTTTATAGACTGATAACATATAGTGTATTTGATATACCTCATTGCTTAACCGTGCATAGATTATAAGTCCTATAGGAACTTGTAAGGCACCAAATTTAGACATATAAGAGACAAAATCATTTAGCCAGGCCCCCTCCGTTAACATGTTTTAACTCCCCTTGCCTCACCATATCCCCTTTCTTTTCAAGAATATCCGACATTTTTAACTCCACCCCCCTTTCGAGTTATCCCTGTGATGTTGCAGGTATAATATTCTATTAGCCTGGATGCGCTTAGTGTCCTTTGAGTTAGTTTTACCCTCTCCCAGAGTCACAATTTAAGGTCCAACCCCCCCCCCCCCCTTCGAGTGCTCCCTGAAAAATGTCCATCTGATACCCAAGCTGTTCCAGAATATTTCAGACATGCTTTTTTTAATAACCTGGCAAAACAGTGTCTTTTTGTTTACATCGTTACTTAAGACGATTGGCGGTAATTTTTCGATATAAAATTCTATATATTTAAAATATACACGGAAAATATGTAGATTTTGTCAAAAACAACACGGCAAAAAACAAATAGAATAAAAAAGTATTAACAAAAGACAACACTTTTAGTCATTCTAGCATCCGCCGGAAGTTAATCAAATCCTGGCCCCTTGACTCCTCCTCCCCCCCCCCAAACGACGCCCCTGGTTCTACATAAAGCGTTACAAGTCAATCCACCCCGTGGTAAGTCCCAGAGGAGCTCATAGTATAGGGAAGATTTGGGAACCGGCTATGCAAATTGTATAGTCTCTTCCCGTTCCTCAAACCACCCCAATATTAGAGGTTTCCTTGCTCCCCCCCCCTAACACCTTCCTTTCTTCAACGGTACCTACAAGTTTCAACTCGATCTTCCAAACTATTCCCGAGAAATTGTAGATGATTAGAAAACGTGGTGCACGTAACTTCTTTTCATTTACTCAGTTACTCTTGTCGTTTCCTGAGTATGCCCTTTGAAAAATCTGGGATCCTTGCCCTAGCACGCAATCCCTAAGGGCTCTTAGGTGATCGGACAGCCAAGACCAAACGTGACTTCCTTTCAAACGGTTCTTGGTCAAGAACTGTAAATAAAGAGCGATCTGGCTCAATAGTAACTGAAACTCTAAAAAACGGAATTTTGGTACCAACAGACACATCAAAAGAATTTGATTTTTATGCTGATTTCAAATATATGTTTCATCAAGTTTAGTCTTATCAATCAAAACTTACGAAAACCTGAGAAAATTTGCCTTATTTTCGAAAAAGGGGGAAACGTCCCCTAAAAGTCATAGAATCTTAATGAAAATCGCACCATCAGAGTCAGCGTATCAGAGAATCCTACAGTAGAGGTTTCCAGCTCCTATCTGCAAAAATGTGGAGCTTTGTATGTTTTGCCAGAAGAAAGATCACGGATGTGTCTTTTTTTGTATCGACCCAGTGGTCCTAGAATATCGCGAGAGGACTCATTCGAACAGAAATTAAAAGTTCTAGTGCACTTTTTAAGTGACAAAAAAATGGAGGGCAACTAGGCCCCCTTTGACGCTCATTTTTTCCCAAAGTCACCCGATGAAAACTTTGAGATATCCATTTTGTTCAACATACTCGAAAAATCTAATAAGTATATCTTTGAGGATGACTTAATCCAGCACAGTCCCTGGGGGAAGGGATGAAAGCTGTGAACTTTGTCCATTGTTTACGTATAGTATTGGTTATTGCGAAGTATACAGACGTTTTCAGGGGGGATTTTTTCTGGTGGGAAGGGGGGTACGTTGGAGAATCTTTTCATGGGGGAAGGGAATTTTATGTGAAGGGGGTTTCGGATTTCTCAGCATTATTTAAAAAAAAACGATCAGAAATTAAATTTAAAAAAACAAGTTTTTTCATGTAAAAGTAAGGAGCAACATTAAAGCTTAAAACGAACATAAATTATTGCGTATATGAGGGGGTTCTCCCCCTCGTCATTACCTCGCTCTTTACGCTAAAGTTTTTAGTACTTTCAAAAGAGCTATTTATTCTAGTTAAACGGTCTTTGTGATTCAGGGGTCATTCTTAAAGAATTGGAACAAAATTCGAACTTTAGCGTAAAGAGTAAGGTATTGACGAGGGGATGAACCCCCTCATATACGTAATAATTTCTGTTCTTGTTAAGTTTTAATGTTGCTCCTCACTTTCAGTTGAAGAAACTTAGTTTTTCTTATTTAATTCTACTAAAACCTACCTTTGGACAATGTGTAATAGTTTATGAGTCTTTCCCCAGGGTCTGTGGGGTCTTTTTATCCCTGGGGACATAATTATTAGACCTTTTAACTATTATGAACGAAATGCTATCTCAAATTTTGTGAGGTAGCTGGGAAGTAAAAATAGGGCACTGGAGAAAGGATGGTTGCCCTCTAGTTTCTTGACTCTCAAAAGGGACCTAAAAATTTCAATCTCCAGTCGAATGAGTCCCTTATCATGTTTCTACGACCGCTCTTTCCTTACAATGTTGCGGGGAAAAAAGCAACTAAATAAATATTACATGTAAGTTAAATGGCTGTTTACTCAGCCAGCAGTACGGTACTGCCTGCGAATCCGTTACTCATCAAAAATTATTAACATAGCAAAATGTTAACCTCATAAAAGCACCCAAAAAAAGGGTTTAATATTATATTTTTATTTATTTAATATTGTATTATATATTTTTGAGAAGCTGAGATATGAGGTTCTGACCCTCTTTCTACAAAATGCGAAAGTTTTGTGGTTTTCAGAGAGGGATAGTCACGGATACCTGTGTATTTGTTGGTTTCTTGTTTAGTTGTGTTGTCTTTGTGTTTGGTTTTTGCAGGATTGATTGTATCGAACTGGTCTTCCCAAAGCATTGGAAGGTCAAGCAAACGGGAAGGTTTTTATTTGTTTTTGTTTTTTTAATAACGTGATTAGAATGTGTTTCAACAAAGTGCGTTTTATTACTATTAAATAAAAAGAACATTTTTTCAACTGAAAGAAAAGAGCAACATTACAACTTGGAACGAACATAAATTATTCCGTATGTGATGGGGGATGCCCCTTCTCAGCCCATCGCTCTTTACGCTAAAGTTTTTTAGTGCTTTAAAAAAGTTTCTTACCCCAATTTGATATCATGCATTTCTTAAGAGAGCACGAACTTGTCTATTGTTTTCTTACAAAATAAATGAGCAATAACATTAATCTCCTCCACCATTACTTCCTTGCGTCTTCTGACTCCCTGCTGAAGGTTTGTCCAAAGAACCCAGTTCTGTTTTTGAAAAAAAACATAAAGTTTATGACCTAATAATTTACTTTTTGCTTTTCTGTCCCGACTTTGGGGAGGGGCAGACTTTTACCAGGGGTGATAGTATCGAACCAATGGTCGTAGAGCATTGAGAAAGGCTGCTTTGAGTTTTACTACTTTTTTTTTACTTAGCAACAAAGATTTATTTATTCATTTAATTTGATATCAATTATTAACAAAAAAAAAAACTTGATATAAACACATCCCCTCCAAATGCCACAGCATGATGCGGAGGAGGGATAACCAAACAAATCCACAAAAAATAATACTTAACATTAACATCAGAAGGGTTTAAAAGCAAAACATAATTACAAAATCTTATACCCTGCTACCACTAACTAACACTCAACTCCTTCCTCAACACACCTCAATCAAAATAAAACACTAAATTTTATGATCTACTTGCAATTTAATCTATCAACTATGCATCCTATAACATAAATCATTAAAATTATATTTAGAAAACAATTCATTCTTCATCTGCCTTTTAAATTCACTTAAATTACTATTTTTAATATTCTCGTTTAACGAATTTCATAACTTAGCCACTCTAAAAGCAAGAGAAAATCATGACCTTGGCGTAGCAAAATTATTAACATAAATTTTATTCATTGACCACCTGATAAGCTATTGCACCTCAATAAGCTATCATTTCCCTCCATTTTGTACCGCAAAGTGAAAAATTATGGCCCATACTAGGCTGAA
This sequence comes from Artemia sinica, assembly GCA_027921565.1. NCBI lineage: Eukaryota > Metazoa > Arthropoda > Branchiopoda > Anostraca > Artemiidae > Artemia > Artemia sinica. The sequence goes on from CM051265.1 coordinate 58,431,228, forward strand.
GTGTCCTTGTACCAAAATTCAAAAAAGTTCCTCGAAAGATGAAAAGACGTCAAACGCTTTAAAATCATCCACCAGTTTTCAAGGGCACAGTCCTACGTGGTAGTGCACTTCAATCATATGTTACTTTTTGTACTGCCATTTACTCGTTAATATTTACATATAAAGATAAAATTTGCAAAATAAGATGTCTGTGAATTTGTTTGTAAATTATTCCTTTGTGAGTAATTCAACGTGAAACATAGAATTTGCCGTTTGGCCTTAAAGAATTTAAATTAGGGGCTCACTGGTGACAACTCAAATAATTCAAACTCCTCTTTGAAATTGCCATCGTAAGCTGCATATATGATGTATTCTTATTTGTCCTTTAAGCTCTTCTCACTAACTAGACATGCTGAATCCACGCTTTATATTATAAAGCAAAGTAAAAAAAAACACGCACCGAGAGAAAGGAAGCGCAAAATTGACATTTTCTGAACTCAGAAAAAGGCGAGAAAAACATATGAAAAATTAATATTTGAGTATTGTGACACTTGAAATTTGACATTCTTTAATGTGACTTGGGGAGATTTTACATATGACAATTTTAGGCATTCAATATTGATTCTTTAGGAGGGAATGCTTTGCAAGATTGTTTTACTTTTCAGAAAGGGAAGAAAACAACTAGAGCGTTTATTTTTCATACTGTATCTCTTTGACATACCTAGAAAATGCAGCGTTTTGAGAGGGATTTCTGGGGTAGACATTTATTTTGCGTGGGACGCATTAAAAACTAGATTTGTTAAAAGCCATGGTACAACTTTACGTGGGCGTAAGATGTAGATGTATATCCAAAATGAAATTTTGGAGATATTATATCCCCAAAATTTCATTCGGTAACCCCTCTAAATATATGCGTAGGCTTATTATAGATCTTAAAAACAAAACAGATTTTGGCTATAAAAAAAAAGGTTCTGATAAATGCTTCAGTCAAAATTTAGATCTGTTTGAGCTATATTTGGCCCTGTAAATGCTCTAAGTATTAGTAACAGATATTAATTGAATAATAATTTGGAAACAATAGAATATAATGAGTTCTCACCTAGTAGTTCAGCAACAATTGCCACTTGCGATAGTTCTTAACAACCAGCAAAATCTATTTCTTCTGTTCCAAATTATTTGCATGCAACTTATTAGGCCTATCAGGATCACGCCACGATCTATTATATCGTCAATAATCCATATCGAGCTGAAAGTGGCTTTCCCTGATATTTGGCTCTTATCTGTAGATCACGAATCGACATATAGTTCGGTAAAAACTACGATTGCGCCAGTGATCAACTTCATACTTGTGATGAACTGTTCAAATCCATATAAGATTCTTTGCTGTTGTCAAAGAATCCCGATTCATGCTGGCTTCTTCATACTAGTACCCTTGATTGACTAAGAAATTCTTCCTTGCAGAGTTTTTAATATCTTACTGTTTTTGTTGTTTCTTAACCTACTTTAAAAGGTTATTATCAGCATGAATAGTCGATGTTGCTTCAAACCACACATTGAACAGAAAATAAGAAAATATTAGGCTTTTCTTTTCGTTACCATGAACTGTTGCGTTAATAGTCAGGTCTTCATGCTTCACTTAATATTGACTATCAACCATGGCCGGTGGAGATCATCGAGTGCTATGAATGAACTCCCCTGGTAAGTCAGTCCACCTCAGATAGTTTTAATCAAGACCAAAAGCTCTCTGTAGTCTTAGTTGTGATTCATATGATTGTAGTTGTCATTCTGATTAGGTAATCATGTCACTCCAGGCCAAAAACATTACGGTACAATCCCGTATCTGATGTCATTGTGTCATAGCTTTATCGGTGTAGGAATTTGCAATTGATCTGTTACCGCTTGGCGGTCAAGATGTACGATCCTTTTTGACAGACGTGCAGACACTCCCACTGTAGTATCAAACCTTTATTCTATGATGAAGCGATGACGCACGCCGCAGCAGATCACTCTCTAGTTTCTCTGCCAAGAAGATATTGCTGTATTATTTCTTGGTTTATTATTGTCTGCCGATGTTTTGAAACAGAACATTTAATTTGATTAAAAATATTCCATCCAATAGAAGCCTCATGTATGACATAAGCTGGTGGCTCTCTCATACCTAATGAAACCCTTATAGTTACAGTAAATGACCAACACCAACTCTGCCTCCGCTATTTGTTTACTTGCAATATCTTTCAACACGTTTGGGTCCTAGTGAGTCGCTAAAGCAACTTTTACATGAAATTGGACCTTCAAATTCTCAGCAATTTTCTGTCAACATAAGGTACCAATGCAAGTAATGTTTTAGCCGATTGTTAAGCCGGCTTTCTTGTTCAATTTTTTATATTGAACAATTTTTGTTTGAACATTAAATTTTAAAAAACAGTTACTTTTTCCAAACAAAACCAAAAAGTGACATTAAAACCAAAAATCGGAAATAATATTTTCTACGTTTGAGGGGGGGGGGGGTGCCTTATCCTTCAACCATATCCTCTTTGTATTAAAATAGCTCAGTGTTTCCCTGAAAGCATGTATGAATGCATCAAATATCACCAGTTGGTAACTACAAGTGTCTAATTTACCGATTACAGCTACTACTGCTTACGGCCCGCCGCAACAATAAACCACCCGAGGTCAATACAGCTCCGTATGATCTTCCTCCGCCCCAAATTACTCAATACTTCACTTTTTATCTCTTACATGAATTTGTTTATCATTTGTTTTTGAAAAAGTTTTGCTGAAAATATTATTGTTTAAAGCAAACTTGAATAAATAAATTCTTTGATTCTAGAAGGATTCTGATGCAAAATGTCAACTTTTTACTCATTAACTCCTGTGTTTTGCATTCTTTTCTGGAGCTTAGAAAACAAATTCACCCTTCAAACAACTGTATTGTAGAATTGACGACGAAAATAAAACGAAGTGATAAATAAAAGCTTTTTGCGATGCACTTAGCAACGGCATTACTTAAAAGACATGACGCACTCCTGCTGTAATCCTGTTGCGAAGGGGGGGGGGGGGGGGGAGTGGTAATTTGTGGACCTGGCTGGTTGTTAATAGGAGTAGGGTAAAGGGGTGCAGGGTGCAGTTATTTTGAGAACATGTATTAGCCTTTGATGGGTTCCATCCCCATCCCCATTTGATGGGGGACTTTACGTCCAAAATTTTTCTACAGAACATGCCTTGTATTGACCTTCTGAATTTATCAGTAATGCTGTTGATTTAAATCAGCGCAAAATCTCGGATATCTGGAAATTATTGGACAGCTTATCCCGTGATTTTCTTTCCGCAAAATTTCGTCATTTTGGTGTCCGGGAAGTGGCGTTAGAGGTGTGTATGTAACTGAACCACAAGCAACTGAACCTCTGTGACTGAACCACCGTCTAACTGAATCATCGTGCAACTGAACCACTTTGCAATTGAACCCTTGTCTAGCTGAACCATCGTGCAACTGAACCACTGAACTCAGTTTTTCATTATTCTAAAAATATAAGTCAATATTATTGGGTAAAACCCAAGTTAGAATTTTAACATGTTCAACCTTGATGGAATTGTTTGTTTTTCTTAAAGTCATGATATAAACGCCCCTCAAGATCATTCATAAAAAAGCTTTGTTTTATTTTTGCATAAAAAAGGAAGATCCGATGACACAGATCATTAAAGCTAGTTTGTTTCTCTTTTTTTTTTTAAATGAATCAGATCTTTCTGGACGTTAAGTAATAAACATATGTGTTCAAAATATTTGGTCTTTATGAATCTAAATAACGAATTTTGATCAGGTGTCTTTGAGGAGATTGCAGCTAAAAAGGATATGGGAGAAGGACTGGTTGCACTCCAACCTTTTTTTCAACGTTCCTTCAACATGACCTAAAAGTTTAAACTTCATATCCTCAGATTTATACCCTCAGCTGTTCTCGACATATTGCAGGTTCGTCGTTTTGTAGAACTGGATGTACGTAGTTGTCTTGATTTAGTTGAAGATGCTCCTAGACATTTTTCGAACAATGTAACGGCTGACACCATCAGCCATTGTAAATATTGCTGGTATTTCCTTTTCAAAACCAATAAAGGACACATGTTTTTTGATTGTGTTTGGCATTCTTCTTTACATTTCACTGAGTTTGACCTTAATGCTCCATGCTTTTTTTTATTTATAGGATCAAACATGCCATGTTTTCTTGATAAAAAAAAAACACCTTGTTTGTTAACAATAGGCAACTTGCATAAATTATAGCCCTTGCACCAGGGACTAACCTGGAGGTATAGTTATTTGACATTTGAACTGTTTTAAATAACATAGTCATCTCAAAATTATCGATCGGATGTATTTGGGGAAAAAGGAAGGTGGGATCGGAAGCCCTTCGATCATTTTTAACTCTTGAAAAATGACCAGGAATCATAGTATATAAATAATAGACAGTATGATCGTTCCCTATTTCACCCATTATAAAAACCCGGACCGAGGAGCGAGTGCTCCGGAGAACGTAAAAACATAAGCGACATTAGATCTTTTCACGGGTAGGCAAGTCAGATTTCTCTTGAACGTGAAACTTGGCTTCAACGTTGTAACACTAAATTTTAAAGAATCCAATTTTGAATTAATTTCTTTCAATACATATATGAAAATCAGTAATTAGAAGTGGAATATTATTATTAGATGTTTTTAGGAATTACAAGTAGGTTTCGAAGTCTCGAGTTGGCTTCAAAGGCATTTTGAGAAAGTTTCTGCCAAAATACGTATTCCAGGGTAATTGGACTCGCCGATGGCAGATCAAATGAAAGGAGCTGTTTGTACGCACCGATATGTGTATATATATATATATATATATATATATATATATATATATATATATATATATATATATATATATATATATATATATCTATACATATATATAATATATATATATATATATACATATATATATATATATATATATATATTATATATATATATATATATATATATATATATATATATATAATATATATATATATATATATATACACATATCGGTGCGTACAAACAGCTCCTTTCATTTGATCTGCCATCGGCGAGTCCAATTACCCTATATATATATATATATATATATATATATATATATATATATATATATATATATATATATATATATAGAAAACTTACGAAAAAGAAAGTTTTTTTTAAAGAAAAGTAAAGGCCATATGAAACTTAAGAGTAGGGTAGTAGAATAGAGTAGAATATTTTTATTTATAACACGTACATAAATAAATGTCACAAAACAGCGCACATGCCTGGTGGCATACTTTAGCGCTGAAAATATTGCCAACGAAAATACACAGCCATTTTCTAACTAAATTTTACAACAATGAAAAAGAAAACCCTAATGAACAAAATGCTTAGCATGTCATAAGATATTTCTTCACCAGTCTTAGAAATTGTCGCTTGTTGCTGAATTCTCGAACTGATGCTGGAATTGAGTTCCAGATTTTTGGCCCAATGTGACGAATGCTGAATCCCGCTCTCGATGTCGGGCGAATTTCGCACGAAAAGTCTGAGCGATGCGTAGTAGGATAATTATGAAATTGAGAATTAATTGGAAAAATGCCGGAAAAATTTACAGGTAAATGAAGTTGGTCGAAAGAGAAAATTCCTGAAGTCTCATATAGGTGTCTAACTGAAGTTCTGCAATCAACATTAAAAAAAATCCTCATTGCTTTATTCTGAAGTATTTGGAGAGATTTGAAAACAGACTAAAAGGTAGATGCCCAAACCGAAATGCAATAGAGAAAATATGGGTGGACGAAAGAATAATAAATATATTTTAGAAAGGCTTTAGGGAAGAAATGACGAAGACGAGTTAGCATGCCAATATTTCGGGAAGTTTTTAACGACAGTGTTTTTACATATTTATGAAACGACAAATTTTCATCTAAAATAATCCCAAGACATTTGAACTGATCTACCCGTTTTAATTCAAGACCATTCAAGAAAAGAGAGAAGCTATCCCCAGGCCACTCAGCGTGTCCCGGATAGGGGAACGTCCTACAGATATGTAGGGTACCTCCATAAAGGGAGGCGCGGACCAAGGGGGGACCTAGCCCCTGTGGGTCCATAATTGAGACTGGGGTACCCTCACCCGGGGGTCATAAATACAGGCGGAGGAGGAAGAAGGACCCTCTGATGCACACTGAGCAGGGCCCACCGGCTTGTGGACACGTCCCGCTAGCTGCAAACCTTCTTCCAGCAATGGGTTAAATTGTATTGTACTGCAGGATACCATCGTGGGAGGATCCTCTCCAGGAGGACAACTGCGAAAGGGCGGAAGATCTAGACTTGGACAACGGCCTCTGCAAGTTGACGGAGAGGAGTGGCTTGCCGCCGTCAATGAATCAGCCAAGAAACCATATCTTTTCAAAATATGAACACAGGCTCAAAAGATCAAAGTAGAAGTGCTACTGCGTTCGGGGAAACCGACGACCCTTGTGATTTGATGATGATAAGGAATGAGAATGATGATGAATTTCCTACCGCGTACGGGGAAGCCGACGACCAGCTTAGGCCTAGGACGACTCCTAGACGGGATGAGAGTTTAATATCGGCGAAAAACACTCAATATTGGTACACTAAATACCCGGACTTTAGCTAAACCTGGCAAAATGGATCTGGTCTTGAAAGAGATTGATAGATACACGTGGGATATAGTCGGTATGTCTGAGACGCACCTTCCTCGAATCGGAGAAGAAAACATCCTTGGAACCACTTTCCTACTGTCGGGACGTTTTGATGGTGTCCACCGGCAGGGTGTCGGCTTCATCCTCTCTCCGGCCGCCAAAAGGTCACTAATGACCTTCACTCCTCTATCGGAGAGAATAGCGACCATCCGCCTGAAAGGGCCCATCAAAAATCTCTCAGTCGTCCAGATATATGCCCCGGATTCAGCCCGTAGTGATGAGGAGTGCGACCAATTATACTTTCAGCTACAAAGCGTCACTGACCAGATCCCCAAAAATGATATAATTACCGTGTTGGGTGACTTTAATGCGATAGTTGGCAGTTGCCATGCTGGTGGAAAAGATGTCATGGGCCCACACGGACATGGCCGTCTTAATGCAAGGGGAGAACGGCTTATTGACTTCTGCAGGGAGAATGAACTTTACATCACTAATACCACTTTTAAGCACAGACACCGCCGAAAGGTAACATGGAGATCCCCTGATGGAGTCACTGAAAACATGATCGACTACGTCCTGATGTCCAAACGTTGGAAGTCATCTGTAATGGACACTGTCTCACTACCCGATGGAGATTTTGACTCGGACCACATTCTCCTGATGTCCAAAATCAAGTTGAGGTTAAAACGTCTCCCAAAAACCACAAAACTCCCAAGATTCTGAACGGAACTCCTCCGAGAACCCATCAAAAAATGCCACGTATAACTCTTGCCTGTCTACAAAATTCCGTGACATCCTGAGTATTTCCAATCCAATCGCAACTCCCGAAGAGATTGATCGCTTGGCTGAACATGCCACCTCTGCAATCCTCGAGACTGCAAGCGACATCCTTGGTAGAAAAGCCAAAGTTGAAAAGCCTTGGGTCACTGAAAAAATAATTCGATTATGCGACCAGAAACGCCTACATAACAACAAATCTGACCGAAGCTGCCGAGACACCTGCAATCATCTCAAACGGAAAGTTGAGCGTGAAATGTAGAAGGCATTCCGCAGGCATATCGCCGAAAATTGCAAGGACTGTGAAACCCAGTTCAAGAAAGGCAACAGCCACAAGCTCTTCAAAACAGTCAGTGAGCTATCCTCCAAAAAGATCCCTCAACTTCCGTAATCCTAGATAAACAGGGGAACGACACCAATGATGCCAAGATAAAGCTCGAACGATGGAAGGAATACTTTGAGGAGAAACTGAACCCTGAAGTAATGACCGACCCAAATGTCCTAAACTCCTTCCCAATCGTAGATCGAGACCCTTCTCCGCCTCCGCTTAGAAGGGAGACCAAAGCGGCTATAGAATCCCTAAAGCAAGACAAAGCTCCGGGGCCAGACGGTGTCACTGCTGAACTGATAAATGTCGGTTCAGAAGACGTTGTCGACCTATACCACAGTCTTATATCAGCCACCTGGTCTACTGGACACGTCCTGCAGCAGTGGTGCAAGGCAGCAATAGTCCCAATACACAAAAAAGGCTCGAAGAAAGAATGTGACAACTACCGTCCCATCAGCCTCACAAGCCACCAAACCAGAATCCTGACCAAGATCCTGCTTCGCAGAATTCAAGCAATCACCACCTCTGTTCTTGGCGAGTATCAAGCGGGCTTTCGATCGGGACGATCAACTATTGACCAAGTCTTTACTGTGCGTCAGCTGATGGAACGGTTCATCGAGTTTAACAGAGACCTCTATCAGCTCTTTATTGACTTCCGACAGGCCTTTGACCTAATATGGAGGAAAGGATTGTGGCATATTCTAAGACACTACGGTGTCCCAGATGAAATAGTCAGAATCACTGAGGACCTGTACAACCAATTTAAAAGTCAAATACTGACCACTGATGGGCTCTCTGGTGAATTCCCAACAACTTCCGGGGTCCTGCAAGGATGCATCCTCTCGCCGCACTTGTTTAACCTGTTTCTGCATGCCATCCTCTCCCTGATACCCGTCGAATATGGAGTCAGAATAGGAGGAATCTTAATTGACAAACTAGCATATGCGGATGATATCGTCCAGATGTCCACTACCGCCCAAGAACTCCAGAGACAGGATGACTGTATCTCCCAAGCAACAAAGCCGTTTGGTATGCAGATTAACGGAAACAAGACCAAAATCATGGTCAGATCACGACAGGAGATAACAAACTCCCCCTCGATAGTAATAGACGGTGAACAAGTGGAAAGAGTCGATCAATTCCTTTACCTCGGCAGTCTCTTAACAGCTGACAACTGCCACTCTGTCGACATTAAACGCCGCCTCGGTCTTGCTAGCTCTAGCTTCAAAAGACTATCAAAAATCTGGAAATCTAACTACCTTTCGAGCCATCTGAAAGTGCATCTATTCAACAGTCTGATCATACCCATTGCTCTATATGGGTGTGAAACCTGGACATTAAAAGATGAAAACGAGCGCAACCTCCTTGCGTTCGAAATGAGATGTCTGCGCCGGATAGCCAAGATCAAATATACTGACCATATCACAAACGAAGAAGTCCGAAGAAGGGTGAAGTCGCAAGACACTATCCGCAACAAAATTCGAAAACAGCAGCTGCGCTTGTTCGGCCACGTAAAACGAATGAATCCCAAACGCCTACCCAAGATCGCGCTTGAAGGGACAACTGAAGGACTTAGACAAAAGGGAAGACCACGCAAAAAGTGGATCGAAAACTTTGACCAACAACGCATTGCCCAACTATCCCGAACCGCACTTGACAGAACAGCATATCGAGCCCCAGTTCATCAGATTTCTTTGAAAGGAGTGGCCCCAAGACGTCCCATGAGGATGGATGGGACTTAAGTAAGTAAAGTAAGTAAGTATCTGACACTACTGATACAGTTCACGAAAATAACATATATTGGCATTTTTTTTTTTCATTAAGAGCTAGTAAATTCCTTGAATACCAATCAGATACAGTTAGTAACGTACTTTCGAGGTTCTGAAAAAGAACTGATAGGTCCCGGTGAGAAGCAAAAATTACTACATCATCAGCAAACATTATAATTTTACAAAGAGGCAAAACCTCTGGCAAATCATTTATAAGAAGAAGAAACAGAATAGGCGCAAGGACAGAGCCCTGCGGCACTCCGTAATTAATCGGAAAAGTTTTGGAACGGAGATCACGAGATTTATCAGCACAATCTAGTCGTCTCCCAGAAAGGTAAGATGCAAAAAATTTAACAGCTTGTGTTGAAAACCCATAAGACTTAAGTTTAAAAAGAAGCAATGAATGATTTATGGTGTCAAACGCCTTGGCGACATCAAGAAAAATCGCCAACGCGGGTTGACCATCATCTAGTGAATCACTAATATTTTAGTAAAAGCTCATGAATTGCCAGTTCAGTTGACTTTTCTTTTGTAAAACCATATTGAAACGTGTGTAAAATCTTACTATCAAATAAATATTTTTGTAATTGACTGTTTGCAAGTTTTTCTAAAATTTTGCTGAAAATCGAAAGTAGAGAAATGCCTCTATAATCTGAAGGGTCAGTTGAACTCCCAGCTTTAGGTAATGCTATAACATTTGCTTTTTTTTAAAAGCTCAGAAAAAATCCCATGCATAAGTGATAGATTAAAAATATGTGCCAACAAAGGTGAAATGCTTGACGCTATTTGCTTTACGGTTTGAGCCGAAAATCCAAATTCGTCCTTAGAAAAACTCCGTTTAAGCTTCAAAATAACTTTTTCAATCTCATGAGGCTTAATCTCAGAAAAAGACAACGAATTTTCTGCATGTTGCTCATTAACTGGAACAGAAGGGGAATTCAGTTGCATATTCATAGTCGATGCAAATCTAGAACCAATATTACTGAAATAATCTCCAAAAGCATTAAAATTTCTTTGGGCTGTGTAACATTTTCTCCATTTAAAACAAGGCAATTAACACTAGTACTTTTATGACTATGAGGACGTATCGTTTCATTTATCAATTGCCATGTTTTTCTCATATCCGATTTATACTCCAAAAATTTCTCTTTATAATATTTTCTCTTCTCATGTCTGATCATTGAATTTAGCTTATTCCTATAAACTCTGAATTCTTCAGACGACTCTGGTGTATGTAATTTTAAATAATTCTTAAATTCTTAAGATCAGTAGAAATTGAAGCCTATAATAACTCAAACTCAAAACGACCAGAAATCAAACAGTTCGTGGTAACGAACTGTAAGTAAGGAGCGACCCGGCTCAATGGTAACCGAAACTCTAAAAAACGGGATTTTGATACCAATAGATACATCAAAAGAATCAGATTTTAATTCTGATTTCAAATATATAAGTTTCATTAAGTTTAATCTTACCCATCAAAAGTTACGTGCCTGAGAAAATTTGGCTGATTTTCGAAAAAAGGGGGAAAGACCCCCTAAAAGTTATAGAACCTTAATGAAAATCACACCATCATATTCAGCGTATCAGAGAACCCTACGGTAGAGGTTTCAAGCTCCTATCTACAAAAATGTGGAATTTTCCATTTTTTGCCAGAAGAAAGATCACGGATGCGTGTTTATTTGTTTGTTTGTTTGTTTGTTTTTTTTTTTTTTTTTCCCAGGGGTGATCGTATCGACCCAGTGGTCCCAGAATATCGTGGGAGGACTCATTGGAACGGAAATTAAAAGTTCTAGTGCCCTTTTTAAGTGACCAAAAAAATGGAGGGCAACTAGGCCCCCTCCCACGCTCATTTTTTTCCCAAAGTCACCCGATCAAAATTTTGAGATAGCCATTTTGTTCAGCATGGTCGAAAATATGATAAAAATGTCTTTTAGGATGACTTGATCCCCCAAAGTCCCCAGGGGGAGGGCTGAAAGTTATGAACTTTACTCAATGTTAACATATAGTATTGGTTATTGGGAAGTATACAGACTTTTTCAGAGGAGATTTTTTCTGGTAGGTGGGGGAAGGAGAGGGTCGGTGGCTATATGGAAGGATCTTTCCATGAAGGAAGTTTTCATGGGGGAAGGGACATTGCTATGAAGGGGGCGCCGGATTTCCCAGCATTATTAAAGAAAAAGATCAGGAATTAAATAAAAAAAAACAAGTTTTTCAACTGATCAACTGATTGTGATTAAGAGGTCATTTTTAAAGAACCTGAAAAAAAATTCGAACTATAGTTTAAAGAGCAGGGTATTGACTAGGGGACGAACCCCCTAATATACGTGTTAAAAATTTATGAATATAGAAGTTCGTTACGTAAGTTAATTCTAAGTTACGTATATTTATTACTAATAAAAACGTTCGTAAATAAAATTAAACAAGTTTCGAGAAAGCCATTTAACCAAATATAATATGCAAATTTTGTTTTAATTATTCATGTACGGTGAGCCAAAATCAAAACCTGCATTAATTCAAAAACGTTCAAAAATTAAATAAAAAAAACAAGTTTTTTTAACTGAAAGTAAGGAACGACGTTAAAACTTAAAACGAACAGAAATTATTCCGTATATGAAGGGGGCTGTCCCCTCCTCAACGCCTCGCTCTTTACGCTAAAGTTTGACTTTCTCACAACTCTATTTTTTTAAACAATAAAAAAACTTTAGCGTAAAGAGCGAGGCGTTGAGGAGGGGACAGCCGCCTTCATATACGGAATAATTTCTGTTCGTTTTAAGTTTTAACGTCGTTCCTTACTTTCAGTTAAAAAAACTTGTTTTTTTTATTTAATTATTATTAAAGGCCAATCAGTTAAGTCCACTGTATATTGGTTTAAGAATGGAAAGAAAAACAAAGAATGAATTTACATACATAGGCCAATCAGTTAAGTCCACTGTATATTGGTTTAAGAATGGAAAGAAAAACAAAGAATGAAGTTACAACGATTATCAAGTTAAAAATAAGTTTTATTTGAACAATGCCATAACGTGATGACATTTGATTATGAAATTTGGCGCTTCGCATTGATATTTCAGGTGAAATTTTGGCTATTTCTCTGTTGCAGTATTGACTAGAAGTTAACACTAGAGATTTCCTTATTTTTACAAAATTTAATCTATCCCCGCCTCCCTTTTTAGAAATCCTACATAGGCCAATCAGTTAAGTCCACTGTATATAAATAATAGATTAAGTCATAATTTGTACATATATTAAGTCATACCTGTGAGACGGGACAGTTGCAGACCACTTCGCCAGCTCACCAAGTTTCTTTCTGCTTTCGTAATCACGAATAATTCAATTCCGAACCATTTTTCAGTGGCTGACAAATACACACTAACCCGCTAATGAAAGTGTTAGTGGGAGGGGCTGTTTGTACGCACCGAGAATGAAGCGCCAAAAATCATCAGCCTTACACTTACTGTTATATTATCTTTATACAGTGACTGGAACTTTTGATTTCCAATCGAATGAGCACCCCCCCCCCCAAGTTCATACAAAAATCTTTTCCATAAAAACATTGTGTTAACATTGAGTAACTAGCTTAACTTACAGACCTTGCTCCAGGAGTTGCTGGTGTGATTGTTAACCCCAGAGGCATGGTTGTTTGACCTTTAGACTATTTTGAACAAACGATTTTTTTTTTTTATTTTGATCGGATGCATTGGGGGGCAAAATTGCGATTAAAAGGGAGAGGCTGATTGTCCTCTGATTACCTTAGATTCCTCATAATTGAACTTGAAATTTCAATTTCCAATCGAATCGAACCTTCTCCAAAGTTTGTACGACCATCGCTTCTATAAAAACCTAAAATTTTAACAATGGGTAACTTGCAATAACCTACAGCCCTTGCCCCGAGGACTGTGGGGGTTTTTGTTTAATCATGTTTATTAATCACGTTTTATTATTCGATTGTAAATTGAAAGTTTTAGCGCCCTTTTTAAAAGTCAAACGTGATTGGAGGGCAACAACCCCCTCCCCCACAGGTAAAATACCTCCCGTGGAAAATACCCCCGGGAAATGCCACCTGGCAGAAAATACCCCCTCCCCCCAGGAAATTACCTCCTCGTGAAAAATATCACCCCGAAAAATGTCCCTTGCGGTTGGTTGGTATCCAATCTCTTTTATTCGATTTATAAAAAAAAAGACTAGAACTACCTAGGGATTATAAAGCAATTTCTACCTCCGTCCTCGTCTTGTCTCTCCCTTAGAGCTAATTCTGTATTTATCCGAAGACTTAATGATAGCTGAGATGTTTTGGCATTAAAATGCACCCTTTGAGGTATCTCCCTCTCTGGTAAAGTTCTACGAAATCATATTATTGAGTTAGGACTAAAGTGAATACATCATTTGATGCCTTTTTTTATGCTGATTACGAATATAACAAGCATTTCTATCGGAAATGAATTTCAGCCCCCCCCCCTATATAGGCTGTACCTAACCTAACCCTGAATTGGCATATATAGGGGGGGGGCTGAAATTCATTTCCGATAGAAATGCTTATTATATTCGTAATCAGCATAAAAAAAAAGGCATCGAATGGTGTATTCACTTTAGTCCTAACTCAATAATATGATTTCGTAGAACTTTACCCCCTCTCTTTCTAGCTACAAAACAATCAGAGAACCCCATTGTAGAAGTTTCAAGTGCCTTTTTAAGTTTTGTAATTTGTCCATTGCTTACACATAGTGTTTGTTATTAGGAAACATACGGACATTTTTCGTGTGGGGGTTTTTTGATGGGAGGAGGAGGAATTGCCATGAGAAGCACATTTTTACAAGAGGGGGGGGGGGGCAAAACTTACCCATAAATTCTCTATTCCACTTTTCTTAGCACTTCTCAACTAAACTAAAAAAATAACAGAACTCAATTAAAATATTCAAATTTGGAAAACTGAATTTCCACGAGGGGGTATTTTCCCGGGTAGGGTTTTTCCATGAGAGATGGAGGATAAACACCTAGATCCGTAGACAGTGACAGGGCAAAGGGAAATCCCATTAACAGACATAAAAAGAAGAAATAAATCTGACTTTAAGCGTTTGTGATGTCAGATTTTCTTTGTTTTTTGCGACAACAAAACACAGTTTTTTTTTATTAATCATCTTGACAGTCATTTATATCAAGACTTTAAAAAGCGAACAAATCCAGCAAGGTTGAAAATGTAAAGATTCTAATTTGTGATTTACCCTATGTAGTACGATGGTTGAGTTGCATGAAAGTTTGGTAATACGAGGGTTCAGTTGCAGGAGGGTTCAGTTTCACGGGGGTTCAGTTGCACGGTGGTTCAGCTATAGGAGTTCAGTTATACGTTGGTTCAGTTGCAATGGAACCGGCGTTAGATTGGTTTGATCTTGATCCCGTTGTCGATGTATTTCTTTTGAATCAGTGTGTCATTTTAAGTTTATCAAGGAACTTAGTATTTAGTTCTAATGCAGTATAGGCTATTATGAAACTTAATCTTCTTTCTCCTCTGATCGAAGAAGTAAGAAGTTTATCACTCGCATGATCATTCGTTAGAATATGCTGGGATAAATATAGATAGCTGGAATCTCCAGCATACCGAAAATGTGCAGATAGGTATAAAGTGAGACTTTTCCTTCGATATCCACAGTCAAAAAGGGACGATCAGTTTTTCTTTTCAAAGGAGAGCGAAAGAAAGAAGAGAAATTGGGCTTGTATTGAATTATAACAAAAGAATTATCAGAAAGAATCAGAGCTTCTGAGCGCGCCGATTGATCCCACCAAACAAACTTAATCGCGCTTTATATGTTTTTCTCTCTTCGGTAAGCTGGCAGGGCCGATCTTCGGCCCTTTCTAAGGCTCAGTCAACTCATCTGCATGGTTAATACCTTCCAGCTCCTCCAATACCTGATGAGGTTCTTCCCACCCTACCTCCAGATTAGTACCACTTAATGGTAAGAGGATGAACACCTCCCCACCCCTCCACCCCTTAAGGTCATACTGGCGGGTTGAGCTTGTGAATTCTATGGTTAATGAGGCAATACGTAACTTCAAAATTAAAAGACAGCAAGGTGAACATTTCATGAACTATGTTTGATTTCCACCAAAGTTAGTGAAGTCGTTGATTACAAATATGACGCTAAAACTGTATTTTTAGGGCCATAAAAACAAAACACAGTATGTAACTATGGCTATGCTTGAGATTCACATAATATCTTAACCGAGCACCCACTAACCGATCTGACCACTATTTCAAATATCTTAAATTCCAAATATCCAAATAGGCTAATTTTGTGGAAAATAACTAAAATACCATTGCCTTACTCAGCAATGAGGATGAGCGGGGAGTAGATATTTTTTGGTGGTGAGATGTGTAGATGGGAAATACAGAATTCTTACAAATCTATAGTTACAACAAAACTATATAACCGTAGTTTTGTTATAATAAACGGATATTAGTCTAATGAATTCTTACAAACAAAACTATATAACAGTAGTTCAGATGTAGTAAATAAGTATTTAGCCGTATGCGTTAAAAAAAACTATTAATCTAATTGTATTATCCATATTTGTCATTTTTCCTTCTTAAGATCTTGCTAAATGTTGCTAATCTTATAAATATGACCTAAGTTTTTAGCTAAGAGTACAGTTTAATGTTGCCTTGGTCTATAAAAAAATACAATTACTTTATAAGATTCTAATAAATGTTTCCCAGTCAACTCTCCATCCCATAGCCACCACCCATCTCGCAATCGAGTCTGAAGCCGTTTTCAGTGAAGCTTTTCCGAAATTCAAAATTCGGAAGATATGGGATCGGCAGAAGACAGGTCGGTGAAGGCAGCCAGCGACTCCTTAATGAGATCAAGATTTGTCACGCTGATACTGTAATCTTAGCTTCTTAAATCTCATAAATTTTAAATAGCAGTAAAAAGCTCCAGCGAAAATCCTGTTATTTCTAAATTACCTCTGAAGAACTGTTATTGCTTCGCAATTAGCGAAAATGTTAAGATATCAAATAGATTTTAAAATATCGTAGAGAATCATATAAGTCTTTTGTTTTAACTGATTTTCTTTACTCTGACACAAGTGGGTCTAATTCTGTTTTTTCCCTGAGAGATCCTAATTCCTCCCTTGTTATTTCTTTTTCTAGGAGAACTACATCAGAAATTAATAAGATAGGCTAATGAACATACCAGTTTCCTGATGATTGTGCACTCTGACCAATATTTAGTCCATGCTTAATTCAGGAATGGTTTTCCGTTCTTTAGGTTTTTCTAACAAAATCCAAACAAACGAAGACATTTTTTTGGAGACAGATAAAGAAGTAAACTAGTAATTATATATTTTGGACGCAAGTCTGAAGTATCGATAAAACAAAGATCAAAATCTGAAAATTTGCAAATGTCAAAAGTTGAACCAGCTAAATAGATTAGTTTATATTTTACTGTATATGTGTCACCGTGAATGTTCGAAATTGGTGAATTTCCGAAATGCTTTCTTTTTCTCCTTGGATTTAGTCAACGTTGCCAGCCAACTTTTCCAGTTTTATGCAAGGTTTGATGGTGACATGTTAGGTTAGGTTGGGTTTTTAACCCACTTCTGAGATTGATAATCTAACTTTTACCATCAAAGCTTGCATAAGACTGAGAAAGCTGATTCTCAAAGCTAATTGAATCAAAGCAGAGAAAAAGGAATTTCGGACTTTAACCGGTGAATGTCGACATTAACCAGATTTTGGACATTCACAGTAACATATATACTAATGAGCCATTGTAGTGTGCAATAACGTTAATCTTCCATCAGTAATATATTTTTTTTCTCTTACTTGTTTTGAGTTATTTTTAAACCCACAAAAAAATTACTTGTAAACTAGGATATATTTGAAAGGAGAAAACTTTACAGAGGGGTAGGTGTTGAAATATTTAGATTTTATATTTTTTTTTTTTTTATAATTTTACCGAACAAATGTGCAGGGAAAAGAAGCAGAATTTTTAAAAAAAATGAAACATAGTTGTCTCTTTTTTTATGAGGGGAAAGGTGTTAATTTGTGCTCAGAGTAAACAATTTTGGGGGCTGCACAACTATTTGAAATTATTTGCACAGGCTGAGAATAATTGGACAACCTAGTTGTATAGAAAACTGTTACATAGATTAGATATAGCAAAAGAGAATAGCTCGCAAAGAGAGCAAAAGAGAAATTTCTATGACTATCTTACCTTAGTTCTGCCCTAGGAATGACATATAATTGTTCCATATGTCCCGTTGACTTATCTATCAAAAAATGAACTAACATCATTTTTATACAATCCTAAAAAGGGCTTATCCCAGATTTGCCTCTCAATCACTCGAACTATCTGTCTTGGCTTTTTCTACAATTAGCTATCACTTGATGCCTGCAAAATACTATATTTTAATTCAACGTGTCAGTTTCGCATTTTAAATTTGTCTACAACTAAATATGTCAATATAGATGGACCTATTCTGCGTTCTTTTGATGTCCTGAGAGTATACCAATGCAGAAATGTCTGCAAAAGTATCGCAGTTGTTGTATACCATGAGTCACAGTTTGGGAAATGTCTCATATTGCAAAGGACTTCCCAGCCTTACGATTCCATTGTGTAAGACTTCTCATTCGGTCCACTGGGATTTGCCTGCCACTTGCAATTTTACAAAAGTGGTCCTTTCCAGAACAACCGAAATTCAAGAAAATACTGCTATCACTTTTGCTTCTACTTCCGACATAGCTCATCGTTTGCCAATACATTAGGATTTGAGATGGCTTGTCAAAGAGCAATATGTATAAGGTTTGTACGTTCGAACGAAATTAATCTGCAAAACCTGTCTGTTTATTCCCTTCCTTAACCACTTCGTATCACAGCTGAAAAAAAGCTTTGAACTTCACCAGAATGTTTTGCAACACCCTCTGTATCCTTGCCCTTCAAAGGTTATTTTGTTGATCCCAAGACCATAAGATCCCAAGACCGATATTATACCTGAGGGAAATTGCTTGAAGCAAGAGGCTGTGCATTGGAACAGCAAATGAGGAAAAATTCCAAGTCACGGGAGGAACTTCTTGGGCTGTTTCGTCTCTTCAGTAACGCAATCCTAGTTTTTCCCTAAATACTTATCTTCTTTTGACTTGCGACGTCACCTCTGCGCACTGTTACTTCAGAAAGAAGCTTCTTTACACTTAGAGGGTTAAGCCATTCAAGAACACAAGGAAAGCTGAATGGTTTAGCCTGCTTGCTGTCACTAGGAATACTGATATTTGCCCAGAAAGGGTAACATACATTTTTCCTGAGGAGATTATCCTAGTCTAGTTTTTGCTTTGCAGACCCCTATTGTACTGAACCTGACAAAACTTCTTGGCTAAGACTGGTAACTGTTCGACGGTACAGTTAAGACTGTTTATGGAAAGATATGGCTGAGTGTCGATATTATCTATTTGCGGTACGGCGCGAATAAATAGAGGTTAAACTGTTTTGCGTAGTTATTTCTAACAGGATCTTGTGATCCCAGAGCGGCTGCAGTAGTCGAAAGTCAGATGTGTGTCATTTTATCCCCAAAAATGTTTACTGTATAAAACGCGATTAAATCTGTTTGGTGGAATCAATCGGCGCGCTCAGAAGCTCTGATTCCTTCTAATAATTCTTTTGTTATAATTCAATACAAGCCCAATTTCTCTTCTTTCTTTCGCTCTGCTTTGAAAAGAAAAACTGGTCGTCCTTTTTCGGTCGTGGATATCGAAGGAAAAGACTCACTTTTTACCGTTCTACACATTTTCGGTATGCTGGAGATTCCAGCTATCTATAGCCATTGGCAAATTGAGAACAATCAATCAATGCTATACCATACCCACGTTACTGAAATTCTGCAAAAACCTAGGTCGTTTTCTAAGATTTGGCACCACCTTTACTTATAGGTGGAACTATCATAGTATTTCACTCAAGGGCGTATCCAGGGGAGCAGTTATGAGTTTGAACCCCCCGATTTTTTGTCCAATCGGTAAAAAAATAGCAAAAATGCATCATAAAATTTTCCTATTCATTTTTTAGGGTTTCTTTCTACACCCCCCCCCCATCCGAAAAAATACCCTCTCATCCCTGAACCAAAATCCTGGATACGGCCTTGATTTCACCGCTCTGTCCTATGCTGCTCTTTATCCCGGTTTATTCTGACGAATGTTCATGCGAGTAACAAATTTCTTATATCTTCGATCAGAGGAGAAAGAAGGTTAAGCTTCATAATAGCCGATACTACGTTAAAACTAAACACTAAGCTCCTTGATAAACTCATGACCCTTTTTTCTTCTTCTTTTTTTGTCGTAGAAAAATAAGGTCTTAGTGATTTTATATAGCACAAAAAAGGCATATTTTGGCTGTCTCAACCTTGTCTCTATCCTGTCAGTACATTGATGTACTGATTTCAATGTACAAGATTTCATGACATTGCTGGAGAGCAGTAAATTTTCAAAGTATTTATAACTTTCAATGTTTTTATTGCGGACGATGTATCTGCCAACATCAGCAAAGATAAGGGGATTCCGAGAGCATCATTGCAGAATTTATTCATTAATGTTAAATTTTTTTTAAGGCCCTGAGGAGTGAACGCTATTTGCCGGTTGGAATACACGCCTTTTGCAAGGACAATCTGCACTTTTGATTTAAAGAAAAATTGTCTTTTTTTATCTAATATGTATTTATTTTTAAATGGTGTCCATTTTATTTGCAAAAGTGTCCCAGTGTAAGCAAAGAGCAAAAGAGGGCCAAAGGCACCATAAGCGTACCATCTAACAACCATGGTCCCGCATCAATGCTCGCGAATTACGGCAACCATTACTATAGTAAATATAAAGAAAAAGCGTTCTTATAATGGATTAAATAAAAAAACAAGTTTTTTTTAACTTAAAGTTAGGAGCGACATTAAAACTCAAAACGAACAGAAATTATTCCGTATATGAAAGGGGCTGTCCCCTCTACAGCGCCTCGCTCTTTACGTTAAAGTTTTTTTATTGCTTTAAAAAATAAAGTTGTGTGACAGAGTCAAACTTTAGCGTAAAGAGCGAGGCGTTGAGGAGAGGACAGCCCCTTTCATATACGGAATAATTTCTGTTCGTTTTAAGTTTTAATGTCGCTCCTTACTTTCAGTTAAAACAACTTGTTTTTTTTATTTAATTTCTGAACGTTTTTGAATTAATGCAGCTTCGATTTTGGCTCACCGTACGTGAATAATTAAAACGAAATTTGCATATTAATTTTACTTGTTTTGGCTAAAGGGCTTTCTCGAAATTTTGTTCTGACGTAACTTACAAATTAACTTACGTAACGAACTTCTCTATTCGTATGTTTTTATTACGTATATTAGGGAGTTTACCCCTAGTCAATACCTCGCTCTTTACGCTAAAGTTTGAATTTTGTTTGAATCACAAAGGCCGGTTAATTAGAATAGATAGCTCTTTTGAAAGCACTAAAAAAAAAAACTTAGTGTAAAGGGCGAGGTATTGACTAGGGGCCAAACCAACTCATATACGTGATAATTTCTGTTCGTTTTAAGTTTTAATGTTGCTCCTTACTTTCAGTTGAAAAAACTTTTTTTATTCTTTTTTTGTTTTTTAAATAATGTTGGGAAATCTGGCGCCCCTTTCATAGAAATGTCTCATCCCCCATGGAAAGATCCTCCCCCGTAACCCCTCCTCCTATCCCCCCCCACCAGAAGAAAATCCCTCCTGAAAACGTCTGTATACATCACATTATCCAATGCTTTATGTAAACAATGGTCAAAGTTCATAACTTGCAGCCCTTCCCCCCGGAACTGTGGGGGATTAAGTCATCCTCAAAGACTTATTTATTAAATTTTCGACTATGCTGAACAAAATGGCTATTCAAAATTTTGATTGGGTGACTTCGGGAAAAAAAGAGCGTTGGAGGGGGCTAAGTTGCCCTCTAATTTTTTGGGCACTTAAAAAGGGCTCTAGAACTTTTAATTTCCGTTCAGATGAGCCCTCCCGCGATATTCTAGGACTACTGGATCGATACGATCACCCCTTGGGAAATAAAAAAAAAATAATAATAATAATAAACACGCATCCGTGATCTTTCTTCTGGCAGAAAATAAAAAAATTCCACATTTTTGTAGATAGGAGCTTGAAACTTCTATAGTAGGGTTCTCTGATATGCTGAACCTGATGGTGTGATTTTCATTAAAGTTTTATGACTTTTAGGAGTTGTTTCCCCCTTTTTTCGAAAATAAGGCAATTTTTTTCAGGCGCGTAACTTTTGATGGGTAAGACCAAACTTAATGAAACTTATATATTTGAAATCAGCATAAAATTCTTATTCTATTGATGTATCTATTTGTATCAAAAGTCTGGTTTTTAGAGTTTCGGTTACTATTGAGCTGGGTCGCTCCTTACTTACAGTTCGTTACCACGAACTGTTTGAAATACTTTTAGGGCACCCTCTATATTACCGTGGCCTAGGATAAATGTCATGGGTAAATTTTAATTGCAAGAGCTTAATGAGCTACTTTAAATCCTTGCATCTTTATTACCTAGCATAAGATGCAGCATTTATAAAAGGCAATATAAGGCTTAATGACTTTCTATTGCCTATGAGAGAAAATTTATGGGGAATTAAGTCAGTATATTAAGCTGACATACAATTTCTCTTTTGAAACTCTTGTGCATAACTGGTAAATTCATCAAAGAAAAAAATTGTTTCCGCTCCTTATGTGAGAGGAGTTTTAAATAAAATCAGTAGGCACTATTATTGTCAGCTGACGTGAAAAGAGATAGACGGATAGATATACAAGGAGTTATCTCCTTTTTAGAAATTATTAGAAGAAAAGTGGG
Source organism: Artemia sinica (assembly GCA_027921565.1). Classification (NCBI taxonomy): domain Eukaryota; kingdom Metazoa; phylum Arthropoda; class Branchiopoda; order Anostraca; family Artemiidae; genus Artemia; species Artemia sinica. The sequence continues at coordinate 58,453,618 of CM051265.1, forward strand.
GAATAAAAAGGATACTTCAAGGTGGAAAATATACCATAGTAGTTCTTGAGTAGTATCAGAGGCAACACTTTAGCGTTGCATTAGTAAAGAGCCATGGACCTGCACTGTATTATATATTTCTTTTCCTTTATTCCCTGACCACTCTGTATGGTAGGTGTGGGTTTAGAAACTTAGGAGACGGCTCTTTCGCTTGGAAGTGGAAAATTCTAATGTGTTTTCAGAGTCAAAGGTAATTGGAAATCAGCCAGCCCTCCCGTACCCCGTTTTTGCTACCTGGTCGTCCTTAACCCACTTAAACAAAAAATAATCTGTTCAAAATTTTGAGGTAATAATTCTATTCAGAATTGCCGAAAGATAGCTCCGGGGATGGCATAACCCTCAAAACCTCTTTGCCAGGGTTTGTACGAGGGCTATTCAGAAACTAGAGGACGTTTCTGTCTGACGCCGCTAGGCGCGCGGCAATCACGTATGTTTTGGTGTGCACGCCCTAGGAATGCTTCAGTCGACATCCAGCCGTGAGAACGAGAACATCTTCGCGCTGCCTGTTTGTCCAATATTCTAATTTAAAATGTGCGCTGCAATTTCAAATCCCGCCAGTTGTGAAGTGCGGTCCGTAATACGGTTTTTGTTAGCGAAAAACCGATAGAAATTCATCGACAACTGTGCGAAGTGTATGGCAATGACGTAATGAATGAAAGTTCAGTGCGAAAATGGTGTTTCCGGTTTAAAAATGACCGAACAAACGTGCATGATGAAGAGAGGAGTGGACGCCCGAGCATTGTGACAGACGATCTTCTCGCCAAAGTTGACGGAGGAAGATTCGTGAAAACCGTCGCTTCACAATAACGGAGCTTTCGCTTTGCTTCCCACAAGTTTCACGGACTTTTTTGTTTGAAATTGTGACTCACAAGCTTGGCTACCATAAATTATGTGCAAGATGGGTGCCAAAAATGCTCACAGACCTCCATAAAGGTCAGCGAATGAGAGCAGCCTTAACATTTCTTGACACCTACCACACAATGGTGATTCCTTACTGGATCGAATCGTAACGGGTGACGAGACGTGGGTGAAGCACGTCAATTGCAAGACAAAATTGCAGTCCATGGAGTGGGGGCACACAAATTCCCCCCAAAAAACAAAAAAAATTGCAAACTTTAGCGAGGAAGATTATAGCTACTGTTTTTTTTTGGATAGGCAAGGTGGGCTGCTTATTGACTTTCTCGAGCGTGGTGCGACAATCAACTCTGATCGGTACTGCCAAACATTGCGCAAGCTTAGAAGAGCAGTGCAAAACAAGCATCGAGGAAAGTTATCGTCAAAATTTTTTTTTTCATGACAATGCCCGACCTCACACGGCAAATCGAACTGCAGAACTTATTGACTCATTCAGATGGGAGATTCTCTCACATCCACCCTACAGTTCCGACCTAGCACCGAGTGATTTTCACTTGTTCCCGAAGATGAAGAACTGGCTAGCGACACAGCGTTTTGATGACGACGACGAGCTCCGGGTGTGCATCACTGAGTGGCTGAGATTACAGGCGGCGGATTTCTATGACGAAGGAATTTCGAAGCTTGTTCACCGCTACGATAAGTGCCTTAATTTGTTTGGGGACTATGTAGAAAAGTAGCATTTTAGTCACTCTTTCAGAGGTATATAATAAAATATTTTTCCTGCACATAGTTTTTGTTTTATTACAAAACGTTCCCTAGTTTCTGAATAACCCTCGTAAACAATACAGACTGCCGAATGTTTACCAATAAGCTTTATAGTGGAATAGGTGAGAGTGTCATATCTTGGGTTTGTGAGTGGCTCTAAACTTTCAGGGATCTTTCTCTGGGCCAAGAGGTTCACATAGTTTGTGGGAAGGGATAGGGTTATAAGCCAAAAGTGTCCAAAAGCATTTTTCATCTGATCAGATTGAAACTAAACTCAGTAAGCCCTCGGGTAGAGAGGAACATAATGTATAAGAAAATTATTTGAGGACATTTGACCCCGAAAATAGGACCAAAAAATGACTGATAGACTGTTTTCTTTAGCTCGGAACTTATATCACTAAGTCCTAGGGCTAGGAGAGCAAAATGCAGAAGGAAAAAAAGTTAAAAAAAAAGCGGTTGCCTCGAAAATGGGGCTTGACAAAAGGCCAAAAACCCTTCCAAGTGACTTGAAGCTTAAAACGATAAATATCTGTGTTAAGAGGATCCTAATTTACAAAAGTAATTTTAGCTCATGGATCCCGACTTTGTCCCCAAAATGAAGCCCCAGAAAGGGCTGAATTACTTTTCAGATTAGTTTAAGACTTATTTCTTTAAGTCCTGGAGATTCTCTGGGCCATGGAGATTCCAATCCATAAAGAATGATATAATAAAACGTTCTGTTCCCACGAAAATGGGCAATTTTTTTTTAGTTGGGTCCTATCCCCAAATAACTTGTTGTCCAAAAGCTTGTTGTCCTTAATAAGTTTTACACTTACAACAGTAAGTCCCTGGGCCAAGGGGAGCTTCGGGTAAAAAAAAATATGTTGATCCAATTGAAGTTCCAAAAGAAGACAAAAACTGGAATTACTACCAATGATTAGCGAAGCCTCGTTTACATTTGGTTCAATATGAGTTTCGAGTACAAAAACGGGCTGAATTTTAGACTCGTCCAGACCTAGCAAATGTTCTTTTAAGCCTTCTCTGTGTAATCATGATAATAATAAACTGTATTTAAGAGCCTTTTAAGGCCATATACAACAAAGACAAATGCTAAAGAAAAATTACACTCCATTTGACATCTTTCCCTTAAATACAAAATTTCCTACTGCCACAATATACCGGGGATGCCTAGACCTCATTAACCCACGAAGCAGCCTATCTTCCGCTTCTTGTATAATTGATCCCCTTAAATGAGAAAGGTGCTTACACCGGAGGAGGAAATGGCCCAACCCATAATCATTCTCCCCACATCTCAAGCACCTACACCCGGCCTCCGGATCCTCCCTCATTTTCCTTACAACCTTACCAGAAATTGGAAGACAATTATCTCGAATCTGAATCCAAATCCTCAGATATTTAGTGGGCAATCCCAGCTTAAAATAAAACTCCTGTCCAAAATTATCTTTTACTTCTCTGTACAAAGTAAGACTCGGAGATTTATCCACAGCTGATTGTCATAGTTGCACTTTTTGGTCTTCGAGTCTTGCACTAAATTCCTTGAAGAGCTTTTCATAGTCTTCTGACCCTTTTCCTTTCTCCTACGAACTTGAAAATCCATTCTCATCCAATGTCTTTTTGATTTGTGCTGTCCATGATGTTCTGTTACACTGAAGGAGAGTATCTTCATATGCTGCTCGAGCAAGTCTATTCTGGGAAAGTTTGAGGAGTCTTTGCCAAAATTTGATGATTTGGGTGGATCTTTTCAATTTCAGGTTAAATATACCAAGATCACCTTTTAATACTAACGTATGTGTTGTATTCTGTAAGCCAAAAACTCTTTTATAATATTGAAGTTGAAGGGTTTCTAGTTGTTTTGAAAGCTGATACCCCCTTATTTCTGATCCGTAATGTAGGGTAGGCATAATTTTAGTATTAAACATATATTTGTGGAGGCTTAATTCACTTATTTCTGATGTTAGTGTGCTTCTATATGTTCCAAATAAAGCATTTCTTCCTTTCTGTGCCATTGTAGTAATATGACTCGTCCATTTTCCATTTCGACAAAGGATGAAACCTAACTGTGGGTTTTTCCACCACTTCCAGTATTTTTCCATTCTGTAAAAATTGTGGTACTGATTCCAAGGCTAAAAATCATGATTTGGGATTTCGGGACATTCGCCTCCAGTTTCTTCTCTTGCAAGATATTATTAACATTAACTCAGCTTTTTGTTTACACCTAGCGTGGATAGTGCGAGGGGTACACACTTTCAGAAATCCCGTACACCAGCTGGCGCGTGCCAGACGTGGTGGAAGTGTGCCATGTAGAAATGCGTTGATTTCTGAATTATCAACTTGGTGCTACTTGAGAGCCAAGTACTTGGCAATTACCAAATAGTACTGGATAAACCCCGGTACTTATTTTGCGTTCCATGGGAAAAACCTGAATAAGTTCGTCAACATCAAATACAGTTTTATCATAAATTGAAAACCAGTTTGTTCCATACTTTCAGTGGTTGATTTAATTTTTTTTTTTCTGAAAGCTGATAAATGAAAACAAGGGGTAGGCCTATTATATATAATCTCTTTTTCTGTATTGGATTTCCTATATCCAAGTTTTCAAATTGAGTTGATAGCTGGGATGTAAACTAAAATGTTTATAAGATTTATGGTCCTTGTTTAATTTTTGGTGTTTAATTTTATAATTAAACATTTAATTGGTGGTGTGTAATTTTAATTTGGTGGTAATTTTTCTGCCGTCCTATAGTTTTAATATGTTAACGGAAGACGACAATTTTGCCATCACTCCGTAGCTAAGTTTGAGTCCATTTATCCATCTACTGAACTGCTAGTTCTTTCCTAAATCCTGTAGTTAGAAGTTTTCCGCTACCCGACCATGCTGGCTCATGTTACCAGTAGCCATATGAAAATTACCTCTTGTTGGCATGTTGGCAATTACCTCGTGTAAATAAAATTACCTCTTGTTGGCAAGTGCACAATTTGATGGTTTTTTTTTAGATGGAAAACACGTGGAACATTCGTTGAATGTTGTTGAAAAAGAACAATTTTCGTATTCTTTAAGCAAATTTTGACCCATCTCCAGTAAAATGTTTATGCAAAATCGTAATTCAGGCTCGGTGAATGGATAGATTTGAGACTAATGAATTCAATTATACGAGTGTCTTTTGGTGTAAGTTACAGCTGAAAGATTGTTGTTCGCACTTATTCGCAATTTCCTTATATTTTCAAGAATAATATTTCTTAAAACAAATTCAAGAATACGGGTAAATCGAACAAAATTGGATCAAGTTATTAACTCATTGTGTGCAAAAATTTTAGTGCTTAAAACAAAGTATTTATAGTAAATGATTAGAGTAATTAAGCAAATAAGCTTTAGCCAGTCAGGATTTTCGTGGTTTTAAGTAACCCATAACTAAGGTCGTATCCATGGAGAGGGGGGTTAGAGGGTTGGACCCCCCCCCCTCCAAAATGTTTGTTCGATTCGTAAAAACATAACAGAAATGAATATAAACAAAATTTTGAAGCGTTTTAGAAGTTTTTTTTTTATAAAATTTCCCCTGAAAAAAATTCTTTTGTAGCCCCCCTCCCCTCGAAAAAAATCCTGGATATGACCCTGCCCATAACTCATGTACAATACCCAGGTACAAACTGGAAAAAAATTGTTTTTGAAGTTTTCTTCTGAGCCGTACGGCTTAGGAATTCTATCCGTTAGAAATTATTGATTGCATATACAAGACCCTAAAACTCCAAGCAACCATCTCTTTTTATATCATTAAACTACTATCATGTTACTAACTTCTAAAAAACTGTTTTATATATAATTTCCACTGTTTCATAATTAATCACTTCTGCTTTGTGTATTCTTGAGATTTATTATGAACTTTTTTCCCTTTTTCTCTTAGTTTTTTTTATTGTATCTGATTTTTCTCTTCCGTGAAAAATTAATTGATGCAAATACAACCTCCTAAAATCTCAAGTGGACGTTTCCCTTTTATATCATTAAACTACTGTCAAGCTACTAAACTTCTAAAAAGCTACTTTATATACAATATTTTCTGTTTCGTAATTCATCATTTTTGCTTTGTGTTCCCTTGGTATCTAGTGCCAACTTTTTTTCGCCCTTCTTTCTCATTTGTTATAATAAATCTGGATTGTCTGTTCCAGGAAACCAACAACAATCTTCTCTTGAAAACTACCTCACTCTGGTCATCTGTTGTGAATGGCACAAACTCTCAAGGTAAGCCATTGTTTTGAAGTACCAGGGACATGAAAATAGAAACATTGTCGCCCCTAGATTTATCTTAGTCCTATTCTTACCTGAAAACCACAGGTTTCTAATTGGTTGTAAACCCTCCTCCTACAGACATTTTTGTCCGATTCGTAATTGTCCTTTTATCGTAATGAAAAAATTCATAATTTCGTAATTTGTCGTTCCTTTCAATTTTTATAAAAGAACTAAAAAATGTGTTTTTCATTAAAACACCCTTCCCTATTTCACTCCACTATATGGAATGGTGAAGTCTTCAATTAAAAGCTTTGAAAAGATCGCTAGGCCCCGGACTTTTCCATCCATAAAGTCCGAAAGTTCCTTGGATTTTTCAGCACTTTTTATTCAAATTATCAAAATAAAAAAAAAACTTTTATTATTGGGCCCCGTAAATTTTAGATCTATGATTTTTTTTTTGATTGTGTCAAAATTATGAAGTTATTTGGGCAGTATCACATTTTCGTCAATGTTACCACGTTGAACAATGAAAACAATCCAAACTAAGTAGTTGAATTTGCTTTAAGTCAGAAAACAATATGTTGATTCCCAACATATTGGGATTAACATATTAATATGGCAATCCCAATATTTTATAAAATGTTATACATATTAATATGTTTATCCCAATATTAATATGTTAATCCTAACATATTACTATCAACATTTTAATATATTTATTCCCAACATATTGGGATTAACATATTAATATGTTAATCCCAATATTTTATAAAATGTTAATATGTTATTCCAATATTAATATGTTAAACTCGATATTAACATGTTAATCCCAATATTTTATAAAATGTTAATCCAATATTAATATGTTAATCCCAATATTAATATGTTAATCCTAACATATTAATATCAACATATTAATATGTTTATTCCCAACATATTGGGATTAACATATTAATATGTTAATCCCAATATTTTATAAAATGTTAATATGTTATTCCAATATTAACATGTTAATCCCAATATTAATATGTTAATCCCAACATATTAATATGTTCAAACATTAGCAATATGTTGATACCCAAAGACAACTACACCTTCAAAGGAATGCTACAACTTCTAAAGCTGTTTTGTGCCATAAGCTTTTAACTTATTTTTTTTTATGTTCCACCCACTTTTCTGTTTTGAAAATTGGCGCCCGCTACAACGAAATACTGCGTAACTGCGTACCAAGGTCGTTTCATTAACAACTGAATCCACAATTTTTGCTAATTTTTGATGAGATATATGGCTGTGTAAGCTTCCACTTAACCAATCTCAACAATCATTTTTATTATTCATTTTATTGTTTCATTTTTTTTGTATAGTTATTCAAAAACTTGGGAAATAAAACAAAAATAAATATAACGATAAGATCACTACAAAATATTAATTAAAACCTATGATTGCTTCATCAAACTAAAAAACTGTCATAAATATAAATTCAAATGAATTGTTATCTTTAAAAAACGATGTTTTTTTTTCAAAGAAAAGAAACTACTTGACATGTTTATAAGGATATTTTAAAGGATGGGTCACACTCTTTATTTTTTTTACACTATTGATGAATGTTGGCGGGAAACTACGTTCTTGCTAAGCTAAGGCTGGAGGCTGCCAGCCATAGCCAGCAAGAAGGGGACGTCTGGCTATACTTCCAAGCGTCAAAAAACTGAGCGAGTGGAGGGTGTGACTAAAGGATGAGGTCAGTTTATCTCTCCGTTTATGTACGGTAGCTATCGTGTTTTTTTTTTTTTTTTTTCCTTTTTTAAGTAGTAAAGAGTGGAAGAGTCACTTTTGTTAATAAGTTTTATAATTCATCTCGTTGCTAAGTAGTACCAAAGGAAAGAGAAAAATCCTCATAGATTACTTTGAAGGAGATTATAAAAAAATTAATCTTTCAAATATCGAGTAATCCTGTAAGAATTGGCCAAAGGAGAGGCTTTAAATTGATATGGTGGTGTTGGGCCATATGCCAGTATGTGAATCTTAGCGGACTAATCGTTGCCCCAATTTTGTAGTCTTAGTTGCAGTTTGTTAAAGAGCCACAATTGACCCTAGACGAGATCAGCGCTACTCGCTAACTGGTTTGGATTAGTCCCGATTCTCCATTTATTCACCATCACCAGGAACTTTGAAAAATCATGTCTTGTTTACTCTATGTGTTTTACGGAATCAACTAAAGTTGATCAACCAATAAAAATGCTAGAAAAATGTTTTTCAAGAAATTTGGGTTTTCAATTGGCTGATAGACTTGGCCTTTTTTGTGTTTAAAGCTTCGAATAAAAATGCAATATTAGAGAAAAGGCTAACATTTTACTGCTAGTGACATTTTACTGCTTTACTGAACATTACTTAGCTACTTTGCTTTGCTAGTGAACATTTTACTGCTTTACTGATAGTGATGTTAAAGTGGAAAAGGCGAATAATAGGAATTAATCCACATATTGGTGCTGTACTTGATCACTGTGATTTTTAGTATAGAGAAAAAAGGATAAAGATCCTTGAGAGCCATTGGTGGCGCTTAGGACGTCGACGGGTTATTGTGGACGTTTAAGTTACTCGGTATTTTTTTTTTGCTGGGATAGGTAGAAAACCTATTACCCAACCTTGTGGCAGCCAGAATCAAACTCCGGGTCTCGTATTGCCAAGCAGAGCATCAGTCTACTGTGCTACCATAGATTTTCTTTTGTAGAAGTAAATGGGGAATTTACTGGTTTGAAACAATGTAAAAAGTAATAGACATAGTCGGGTTGGTCATTTCTTAAGGACTTGCATTGGTTTAAAACTTACAAATGGTTTTACAAATCAAAAATCGCTTAGAGATCAATTTTACTGTGTTTCAACTGCTCATAACTTTAGACTGGGATCTTATCAAATTTTAGGAAAAAATCTAAACTAAGATGCGAAGTATATATCAATTTTGTCACTTGAAATTTTGAGATGTCCCTCGTCTCCTCCTCTGTAAAGACATCTCTGGTGCCCGTTAAAGATAATGTATAACGTCTACCCGTGGAAGGGGGGAGGAGCCTTTGGGCTGTTCTTAGGTAGTGTTTGGATCCCTCTTTTTTTATTTATATACGTGTTTTCGTGTCTAATAAATTCTGTTCTAATATTGTTGTTTTTTAAAGGAACGATCAAGCCATCATCTTTCCTTCTTTTTCATCTAAATTGCTTAGTTGAAATGGATCTCTTCACTGAATTGGCAGTCGTGCCTAAAGTAATGTCCATCTGTCTCAAGGGCGACACCATCGCATTTGCTTTCTATCCTTGAAAAATTATTCTTAAAACTGCTACTCTTGCTAGGAGAAGATTAGTCCAGTCGTGCTGAAATCTTTTTTTGTGTGAATTATCTTTTGGCGGTGCTCCTGAACTTTATTAAAAGAAAAAAAAAGTTTTTTTTGGAACATTTTGAAAGGATTGTCAAAATCGTTTGCAGTAATCTAGTTGATTTACGCAATGGAAAGGTTCCCAAAATCGAATAGTATCACCTCTAGGCTTCTTCCTATTTGCTGAATAGACGTATTCGCTTTATCTTTATTGCCTTAGAATATATTCTATCAAACTCTGCTAAGTAAATTAACGCTCAACTACTAGGCTTTGTATATAGGGAACCAATTTTGGTTCTTGGTTCCAGAAACCAAGTTCTGCTAAAGCAGAACCAGCTATGAAATACTCTTGGAGTGGCTGAGTGGATATATATATATATATATATATATATATATATATATATATATATATATATATTATATATATATATATATATATATATATATATATATATATATATATATATATATATATATATATATATATATATATATATATATTTCCCTTAGACCTTAGCTCCTCCTGTACCTCCAGAGGCACACAGGGCGTCCGTTAACAGCCTCCAAACATCCCGCAAATGAGCTGCGGCGTAGATGTCCTCCCACTCTGGGATTAAGGATGCATGAAGGGCTCTCCTGTCCCGCTCATATGTCCTGCGAAGCGTGTTTTTGGGCCATCCTCGTCGACGCGTGTCGTCTGGTTGCCACTGGAGAAGTATATTCGGTAGTCTCGATCCTGGCATACGGGTAACATGGCCAAGATAGCGCCATCTTCGTTGCCTGACTACATCAGCGACATCAGGTTGGTTTGTGTAGTGGCGAATTTCCAAGTTTGTTATCCTATCCTTCCAGTTAATATTCATGATACGTCGAAGACAGTTGTTTTCATATGTAGTGAGTCGTTTTTCTTGTTCAGCTGTGACCTTTAAACATTCCATCGCGTACGTCAAGATCGAAACGACGTTGCTTCTGAAAAGGCGAAATTTTAGCTGGAATGAGTACTTCGCTGATCTCCAGAGTGGTCGAGGTCGTTGAAATGCCGAGCTTGCCAGGACTATTCGTGTTCTCAGCTCTTTTTCGGAATCACCACTAAACGAGACGGTGCTACCAAAATATTGGAAGTCAGTGACTTACTCTGTGCTTTCAGCGGGGTTGCCACCGAGGTTACGTTCGTACCATTTATGGTACGTTTTAAATAAAATGGTACGTTTTACGTTACGGTCTTAAAAATGTTACTTTTTTGTTACATTTTTGAATTTATGTTACGCTTTTGAATAATGAGTAAGTTTCCCATTTTCTGAGTAATCTATCTTTTTTCCCCCGTGAAAAAAGCCGCTGTTCCCATTTTAATTACACTGACATGAGTATCGACATTCTTTCACATCGCGGCCATTTAATCTTATCGCACAATCTCTCAGTTCTTAGGATGAGAAAATACCCACTTCGCTTAGTCGCATAGTATTAAGATAACAGTCTCTCTCATGAGCATAAGATTATCATTTGTTTAGTGACAATAGTCAGTTACTTACCTCACCAGCTTTCAATTTCATCAGTGTTGAGTTTGAATCTTGTTCCGTCAACAGTCATACTGGAATTATCAAACAGTTCGTAGTAACGAACTGTAAGTAAGGAGCGACCCGGCTCAATAGTAACCAAAACTCTAAAAAATTGAATTTTGATACCAGTAGATACTTCAAAAGAATCGGATTTTTATGCTGATTTCAAATATTTAAGTTTCATCAAGTTTAATCTTACCCATCAAAAGTTACGAGCCTAAAAAAATTTGCCTTATTTTCGAAGAAGGGGGAAACTCCCCCTTAAAAATCATAGAATCTTAATGAAGATCAAACCGTCATATTCAGTGTATCAAAGAACCCTACTGTAGAGGTTTCAAGCCCCTATCTGCAATAATGTGGAATTTTGCATTTTTTTTTTTTTTTTTTTGCCAGAAGAAAGATCACGGATGCGTGTTTATTTGTTTGTTTTTTCCCCAGGGTGATCGTATCGATCCAGTGGTCATAAAATATCGCGAGAGGGCTCATTCGAACGGAAATCAAAAGTTCTAGTGCCCTTTTTAAGTGACCCAAAAAATTGGAGGGCAACTAGCCCCCTTCACTCTCATTTTTCCCAAAGTCACCCGATCAAATATTTTGAGATAACCATTTTGTTCAGTACAGTCGAAAACCTAATAAATATGTCTTTGAGGATGACTTAATCCCCCACAGTCCCCGGGGGAAGGGCTGCAAGTTATGAACTTTGCCCATTGTTTACATATAGTATTTGTTATTTGGAAATATGCAGACGTTTTCAGGAGGGATTTTTTCTGGTGGGGAGGGGGGTCGGAGGAGTGGGCTGCGAGGGAGGATCTTTCCGCGGAGGATATTGTCATGGGTGAAGGGACATTTGTATGAGGGGGGTTCGTCGGATTTCCCAGTATTATTTTAAAAAACAATCAGAACGTAAATAAAAAAAACAAGTTTTTTTCAACTTTAATTAATGAGAAACATTAAAACTTAAAACGAACAGAAATTATTACATATATGAGGGGGAAAACCCAATACCTCTCTCTTTACGCTAAGGTTTGTTTAGTACTTTCAAAAAAACTATCTATTCTAATTATTAATTTAAAAAACTTTTTCCACAAAATAAGTTTTTCAAAGAAAAGTAAAGAACTCCATTAAACAAAAAATGAGCAAAAATAAAATCAAATAATCTACCAAGCTTGAAACTACCACAAATCAGCATCGATAAATAAATGAAACCCAAAACGAACAAAAATTACAATAAATAACCGAGTCAAACTCAAATTAACATAAGTTGGGCTCAAAACTCCTACGCCTTCCCAAGGCCAGAACATAATTTGCACTTTACTGAAAAAATATAAATGTTTTTACTTTTATAACTTTAATAAATCAAATAGTATTAACATTTTGATTACTAAATATCAGTATATGTATATTAAACTGACAATGCACATTCATTTGTTGTTTTTTTTTCAGTAAAGTGCAAATTATGTTCTGTCCTTAGGAAGGCATAGGGGTTTTGAGCCCAACTTATGGTAATTTCTGCTCGTTTTGAGTTTGACTCGGTTATTTATTGTACTTTCTGTTCGTTTTGGGTTTCATTTATTTATCGATGCTGATTTGTAGTAGTTTCAAAAATAAAGTTGTGAGAAAGAGTTTAACTTTACCGTGAAGAGCGAGGCGTTGAGGAGGGGACAGCCCCTTTCATATACAGAATAATTTCTGTTCGTTTTATGTTTTAATGTCGCTTCTTACTTTCAGTTAAAAAAAACTTGTTTTTTTTTATACTTAATATGGAGAAGGAGCTAGCTGAAGTCAGGAAGGAAAATTTTGTAATAAAAACAGGTATATAGTAATAAAACCTATTTTTCATATAATTTCTTTTTAAATAAGTGATTATAAGATGATATGGTACTTGGCAATTAGCTGCAAGGCCGTACCCAGTATTTTTTTTTGGGGGGGGGGGTTTACTCAAAAAAATTTCGGGGGAGGTTTTACACACATAAAAAACCTCTCAAAAACGCATACAAAATTTGTTTATATCCATTTTTGTTCCATTTTTACGAGTCAGACAAACATTTCGGGGGGGGGTCGTTTGACTAGTTTCCTTTAGCATTTATCTTGCGTATGTACCAGCTAATTGACAAGTACCGATGATATATATATATATATATATATATATATATATATATATATATATATATATATATATATATTTGTATATATTTGTATATATTTATATATATATATATATATATATATATATATATATATATATATATATATATATATATATATATATATATATATATATATATATATATATATATATATATATTATTCTTTGCGTAAGCCGTAACAACCTCACCCCCCACCTTCTGATTGGTTGGATATAATATCAGGTTATGTACAAAACTTGTTCTTTCTATATGGGATTATGAACAGCTGATATTGACAAAATATATGAAACTGTAAAAATGAGCCATTTTTTGGTGAACAGATTCTCAAATCAATAGGGATGCATAACTTACCTTTAAAATGGTTTAATTCGTATTTTAGTAATAGAGCTCAAGTTCTGCATGATGTAAACTTAACATCTGAGCGCCATTTTATATTCTGTGGAATGCCACAAGGGTCAATACTAGGATTCCTACTTTTTCTTATTTGTGTTGACCAGGTAAAATATTATTTGTCGGAAGTCAACATAATACTTTTTGCAGATGATACACTTCTTTTTGTTGCATGTGAAAATCTACCTTCTTTGTTTACAAAAATGGAAACAGCTCTCACTGAAATTGTCTCATGGGCTGATTTGAACTATTTAACACTGAATTACAGTAAGACATATCACCTGTTCAACACACAGATAATATCAGTCTATTTCAGGAAGATTTGCGTGAATTTTTTCCATAGTTTTACCGAAAGAGTCTGTCAGTGATGTCTTTTAAGAAATATCTAACTGAATATCGCCGTAGTTTTATGACGTTTTTGAATATTGCTTACTTTTATATGTTTATATTCGAAAGTCGGGGAAAAAAGTAAGAAAATATGTGCCTACCTTGATATATTATTATGCCCCAGTTAACCAAATCGTTCTGTCCCAGTTATGGAGGGTATCGTGATAGCTGGGACAAAATGACTGACTCTAGAATTTTGCCAGTTTAAAAAAAAGTAACCGCTAAAAATTGGTAAAAATTTCTGGAGAAACTAGAATGTTTAGCAAGGTCGTACCCAAAAACTTTTGGGTACGACCCAAAAAACTTTTTTTTTTTTGGGGGGGGGGGGGGGTTACACAAAAAAAACTCAAAAATCGCATACAAATTTGTTTATACCCATTTTTGTTACGTTTTTACGAGTCAAACAAACATTTCGGGGGGGGGGGGGTCAAACCCCCTAACACCCCCCTGGTTACGGCTTTGATGTTTAGGCTATAGGCTGTTCTTTGAAGTGTTTAGATAGCTTCATCGAGACTCGAGCAATATCCAAAAGAAGATTTTTTGTCCCAGTTATGGCTGGCCTCCCTTATATATATTTATATATATATATATATATATATATATATATATATATATATATATAATATATATATATATATATATATATATATATATATATATATATATATATATATATATATATATATATATATATTTATATATATTTATATATATAAATATATATATATATATATATATATATATATGTATACATATTTGGATCATATTTGTGTGTATCTATCTATCCATCTTTGCCTCTTCTTTCTCCCTCCCTCTCTCCTCTGTCTCCTCTTCTTCTTCTTCTTCTTTGAAACTGATTATAGCTTACAGATCTCCGTTTTGGAAATGAAAACTAAGATTTTTCATTTCTAGGTAGACAAATTTAGTATGTTTCATTTTATTGAAAGGCAAGTACTCACTTTCTTCTCTTTTACGGAAAAATTAGTTTTTTTCCTATGTCATTGTAAATCACTTACGATTGCAAGAACCTCTACTAGATCGTTTTATCAACTAGCATGGATCTTTTTCTTTATTCGGTGATAAATTCACACAAAAGTGCTTTCATGTCTGCGTAAAAAAGCCGCACATCCACTACTTCAATTACTGAAATGAAGAGAAAGCTGAGGGTTCTCTGTCGAACAATTCCCTGACTTCTCTCAATTCTTAAAGATTTTCATGTCTTTGTTCTTTGATTGTTCTTGGAAATTCTATTTACATGCCGTTTGTGAGACGGGAAATGAAAACCATCAGGGAAATGTGAGCCTTGTAAAGTTCCTTTGCATTTGAATGATTACCTGTAGGAAACTGAACGCAGCGGTAACTTAGTTGATGTTTTGCTCTTTTTGGGGCAGGGTTGATTTTGAATTAAAATCAAGTAGTTTTGTGCATCAAGCCAGGGCTAACTGTAGAAAAAGCAAAGTCAGATAGTCCGAGGGAGTGAGAGGCAAATCAGGCATAAGGCCTTTTTAGGATTGTATAAAATTGATGTCATTTCACTTGTTGATAGATAAGTCTGTCTATCATCCGTCCATACGTCATTCCTAGGGCAGAACTAAGGTAGATAGTCCTAGAATTAAGGCATAAAGAATCAGAAGGCCTTTTTGATATGGCATCGTTACACTGATATGCGATCCCTCGGCACTGCGCTGGACCCATTTAACATTGTACGTGTCTAGATACACATAACAGCATCGGGTCTCATTAAAACCTAAAGCAATTGCCCATATATTCTTAAGTTAATAAACCCTGCTTTCTGAGGAGGTGGAGTCTGATGCAGAAAAAAGAATTATTTATCCTCGAATATACTGATTTCACACTTCAGCGTTTTTCTTGACATTTCTGTCAAGAAATGTAAGTCTTTATGCAGTTTTTGGCAGGAGCCACCTCCCCCTCCTTGTCTCTCTTATTCCCCTCGTGTTTGAATGTATATGTTACCGTGGATGTCCAAAATCTGGTTGATGTCGATATTCACCGGTGAATGTCCGAAAGTCCTTTTTCTCTGCTTGGATTCAATTAGCTTTGCGAGACAGCTTTTTCAGTCTTATGCAATCTATGATGGTAAAAGTTAAAGTTAGGTTAGGTTAGGTTATGTTAGTTTATCAGAAATGGGTTAAAAACCTAAGCTAACCAAAACTAATCTAACCTAACCTGTCATCATCAAACCTTGCATTAAATTGAAAAGTTGACTGGCAACGCTGACGAAATCCAAGGAGAAAAAAAAAAGGCATTTTGGGCATTCAGCGGTGAATGTCGACATTCACGGTAACATATAAATGCCTTTTACAGAAGAATGTGATTCAAATATAAGGATACTATTTAACTTCAAATAAAGTTTTCCTTTTGTTCGACATATAATATGCAGCATTTGAACTTTTCTAAACTTTGACCTCCCCTCTTCCTTCCCCCTTTCATTGGGGTCATGCGGAAGTAGATCTATGTTGACTCGGAGAAAAAAAAAAGTTCGTAGGAATTAAAACGAAAGTTTTACACTAAATTGAAACGGGATAAAAGAGCAGAGGCCAATAAATGTAATAATGAAAAATAATGAATACTCGTAAATGATTGACGGGGAAGACACTGGTCTTTACTTAGTCAACGCTATTGCGTTGTCTTATTTAAAACAACAGTTTTTTAGTATTAAATAAAAAAAACAAGTTTTTTTTCTGAAAGTAAGGAGCGACATTAAAACTTAAAACGAACAGAAATTATTCCGTATATGAAAGGGGCTATCCCCTCCTCAACGCCTCGCTCTTTACGCTAAAGTTTTTTATTGTTTTATAAAATAAAGTTGTGAGACAGAGTCAAACTTTAGCGCAAAGAGGGAGGCGTTGAGGAGGGGTCAGCCCCTTTCGTATACGGAATAATTTCTGTTCGTTTTAAGTTGTAATGTCGCTCCTTACTTTCAGTTATAAAAACTTGTTTTTTTTTTTTAGTTAATTTCTGAACGTTTTTGACTTAATGCAGCTTTGATTTTGGCTCACCGTACATGAATAATTAAAACGAAATTCGCATATTAATTTTCCTTTTTTTTGGCTAATTGGCTTTCTCGAAATTTTGTTCTGACGTAACTTACGAATTAACTTGCGTAACGAATTTCTATATTCGTATGTTTTTATTACGTATATTAGGGAGTTTGCTCCCTAGTCAATACCTCGCTCTTTACGCTAAAGTTCGAATTTTGTTCGAATCACAAACCCCTGAATCACAAAGGCCGGTTAATTAGAATAGATAGCTCTTTTGAAAGTACTTCAAAAACTTAAGCATAAAGAGCGAGGTATCGACTAGGGGGCGAACCCCCTCATATACGTTATAATTTCTGTTCGTTTTAAGTTTTAATGTTGCTCCTTACTTTCAGTTGAAAAAAAAACTTGTTTTTTATTTAACTTCTGATCGTTTTTTAAATAATGCTGGGAAATCTGGCGCCCCCTTCATAGAAATGTCCCTTCCCCCAAGGAAATATCCTCCATGGAAAGATCCTCCCCCGTAACCCCTACTCCGACCTCGACCCCCCACTAGAAAAAAATTCCTCCTGAAAACGCCTGTATACTTCCCAATAACCAATACTATATGTAGGCTAAACAATGGGCAAAGTTTATAACTTGCAGCCCTTCTTCTGGGAACTGTGGTGGATTAAGTCATCCTCAAAGACATATTAATTAGATTTTCGACTATGCTGAACAAAATGGCTATCTCAAAATTTTGATTGGGTGACTTCGGGAAAAAATGAGCGTGGGAGGGGGCCAAGTTGCCCTTCAATATTTTTGGTCACTTAAAAAGGGAACTAGAACTTTTAATTTCCGTTCGAATGCGCCCTCTCACGATATTCTAGGACTACTGGATCGATACGATCACCCCTGGGGTTAAAAAAAAAAAAACAAACAAATAAACATGCATCCGTGATCTTTCTTCTGGCAAAAAATACAAAATTCCACATTTTTGCAGATAGGAGCTTGAAACCTCTATAGTACGGTTCTCTGATACGCTGAAGCTGATGGTAAGATTTTCATTAAAGTTTTATGAATTTTAGGGGTTGTTTCCCCCTTTTTTGAAAATAAGGCAAATTTTCTCAGGTATAAAAATCTGATTCTTCTGGTTTATCTATTGGCATCAAAATTCCGTTTTTTATAGTTTCGGTTACTATTGAGCCGGGTCGCTCCTTACTTACAGTTCGTTACCACGAACTGTTTGATTGGTGAAAGACTATTAGGAATCCATCAGCCGTTGCCTCTGAAGGATATTGGGTATATAATGTTGTAAGGGTAAAGGGTATATAGTATACAATCATCATGAACCTCTGTTCTTATTAAACCCTAAGACAATTTCCCCTGTATTCTTATGTTAATTAACCCTGCTTTCTGGGTGGGAAGAGTCTGATGCGGGAAAATTGTTTATGCTCAAATTTACTGATCTCACACAATTTAGTGCATATTCTTGACATTTTTTAAGTATTTATACAGTTTTCTGCTGGAGCTCAGCCTCCCCCCCCCACCTCCGTGGGCCCCTTTTAATCCTCTTGTTCTTAAATGTATACACGTCTTTTAAGAAACAATATGATTTAATGTGTGGTTTTTATGTATATATAAAATGCGTACTTTTCTGTGGTAATACAAAAAAAATGTAAAGTGACATTTTGGACCAAATTGAGATATATAACCTATAACTTAATGTTCAGCAAATTCAATCAATTGCTACAATCTGTTTACCCCTATGTTGTTTCCTTTTTAAGATATTTAAAGGCTTTTATTTCGTAGTATATGTTATCTCTTTTTCTCACTTGTGAAAATAGTTTGAAATCGGAGATTTTTACATCAGAATTGTTTTCCATTTCTTCTGTGATTTAAAAAAGGCTTCCTTGTATAGGCAACTGGTTGTTTATAACCCGCAAAAAGTAGAAACTTTTTTTTAATTTTCTATGCTATACTGAAAAACAGTGTGCTTTATAACATTATACCTTTTGAACTCAGCTGAAAAACATTTTTTTCTGTTTTAAATTTTTTACGCCTGTTTGGGGATGAAGCAGAAGCCTTGAATTATTTGTTAGAATACAATGATGCTGCTATAATCCTGACTCTAAACATTGGTAAATCTGCTCTAATCCTGCTCTAATCTGCTCTAATGCTAATAATTCTGCTCTGATCCTGACTGCTGACTCGAAGGAAGTTATTCGTTGTCTGTTACTTTCTTTGGTTTTAATCAAAGATCTTAAATTAGTAGACTCTAAACATTGGTAAATCTGCTCTAATGCTGCTCTAATTATAATTCTGCTCTAATCCTGACAGCTGACTCCAAGGAAGTTATGTGTTTTCTGTTACATTCTTTAAACAAATATCTTAAATTAGTAGACTCTAAATTTTAATAAATCGTGCTTGTAGCGGTAGCTACAACCTAGTAAAATACGGACCACGGCCCATAGTAACTAAAATTTAAAAATGTGTTTAAAGAAGAACAAGGAGAAAAGAAAGGCAAGGCAAGGTTAAAAAAGGCAAGGGAGAAAAGATTAGCAATTTCTAGCTGATTCAGGAATGATAACTATTACCTAAATTAGTCATAATCGTAAAATGTTGTTTTGAAAACAAATTAAAGAAAACTTCGAAAAATAGCCTGAATTTTACACAGAGACGATTTGATTTCTTTATGGGTTGGATGTTACTGAATTTTCGTGGGTAAAAAAAATGATTTGAATATAATTTCGCACCTGGTAGGTTTTAGTATCTGAACAGAAAGAAAAGACGTATGTAAATCACGTAACACTGTGTTGTTTGGTATGTGTCCATGGGCGCCCATAAGCTGAATTCCGGGGGGGGGGGGCAAACTTCCTCTAATTGCTACTTTTAATGCTATATAATGGAAATCTCAGAACAAAAATATAAAAATAAGGCAGCATCATTCAGCCAGGGGGGGGCAAGAGCCCCCCCTGCCCCCCCCCCCCCCCCATATGGGCGCCCATGTATGTGTCCATATTAGGATATTAATGTTAAAAATGCAAAAGTATTGTCAGAACTAAAATAGGATGAAGGAAGGCCCTATAGCAATAACTGAGAAGTATGTCAGGATAAAAATGGAAAAGAAATACGTCAACCATTATTAAAATGGGAGATAAAAATAGGGCAAAAAGGTTTTTTTACCTCGTTGTTGGCATAGCAGGGGAAGGCTGAAGCTAGAATCTTTCAGTTCTTCCTTTGAATGAATGATTTTATTCAGTGATTAAACCCGTACAGAGTATTTCACTATCTAATCTACAAAATATAGCATAAAATATCAAAAACTGAGAATCACAAGCAAAATACTAAACACCACACAGAAATAAGGAAAAGGAAAAACAATAAATTGACAACAATTATTAGCACTTAATAGTATCAGTTCTTCTCTTCTTAAATCTTATAGTTACAAGGGTTTTCCGCTACCCGATACGTCGGGGAGCGGAAAACTACCTGAGTAGTTAAAGTAGTAATATGAAAATTTAGTGTAAACAAAATTACCTCTTGTTGGCAAGTGCATAATTTAATATAAACATTTCTTATATTTAGGTTAGTTGCAAAAAAGTTTGCCGAACAAGCTATATTGGGTTAACTTGTTAAATCGCTCTCTCCTGATTTCACATTTTCAATTCGCTAGCTTTCCGTAAAGCAAAACACAATTACCCATTTTCTAATATTTTTTTCATGTTGTATCGTACTAAAGTATGAGTCCTTTGCGAAAAACTATTAATTGGTCTATTGTTAAAAGTTTCAGTATAAAAGTAAGTTAAGGACAAATGTTCGATCTGCTCAATTATATTACCCTGGAAATACAAGTGAAGCAGATAATGTAGCAATTATATTATATTCTTATCAGACTTTACTAAAAGTCTTATTAATGAAACACATTAGTTAGAGTCATCCATTATTGGCCCTAAATAGAACAGGCACGTACGCTGGAACTTTACGGAAGAGAGAACATTTTTAGGGAAGTATGAAAACTAGTTAGGAAAAAACATCATGAAAAGCATGAAGTTTACTAGCCCAAAGGTGTCCTAGTAGGGCACTTGAAAAAGAAACCCGTTACTCTCTACAATAGTTATTCGCGTGTAGGATCCTCTAATCAGCTAATAATCTCTACTTTTGTCTTACCTTTAGCATCTCTCCTTATTATAGTCTATAGTTCTTATTATAGTCCATATTATAGTCATTGCTATAGTCCATGTTATAGTTAATTTTCCTTGATTTCTAATAACGTTTGATTTGCTCCTCTCCATAGATTAAACAGAGCAATAAAAAAAAAAAAAAAAAAAAATGATAAAGAAATTTCGTGCAAAGGACGTGACCGGATAAACTGAAGTAAATACTAGGAAGCATATTGAAAATATAAAGGGGAATCTTGAGTAAATCAAGCATCAAAGAAAGAGATAATAACTGACAAATGGAGCAGAAAGTAGTCCCAGTAATGTTCCAAATTCTGATTGTATAAAAAAAAAAGAAGTTTCTTTTTTTTACTAAAAGTACGAATTGACATTAAAACATGAAACAAAGAGAAATTGGTTTACATCAGTTTTTTAGTTACCCTTTTGGTAACTACTTTTACTTTTTCGTAACTACTTTTTAGACATTTACTTTTACTTTTCATCAAACTTTATTGGAGTTTTCCGATCCGTTCGTCGTGATTGCAAGAAGTTTGAGGACCCTCTCCTGACAGGGTTCAAAAATGGGTAAGAACCCTCATAGGGAACAACTGGTACATATTTTAATCCCACCAAAGTTGGATGAGAACCTATAACCCCTTCCTCTAGATGTCCTGGTGAAGATACTTTAAGGGTGTCTCCTCTTTCGCTCCAGTGAAATTGCTGATTTTGCTTCAGACCTTACTCCTTACATCTGAAAACTACTCCTTATGCGAACTCCCTCTCTTTAAATCTTACCAAGTTTCTTTAAGATCCGACAACCCTTTTGCTATTGTTTCGAGGACAATAATTCTGGGACAGCCTCCCCCCCTTGCAGAGGTCAAAATGGATGTTAGCCCCTCAAGGCCTGACTGGGACACTTTTATTTTTCTCCAAGTCTGGTAGAGATCAAACAACTCCTTCTGCTGGATATCTTGATAACAAGAATTTGACCTTCCCCTCCCCTCTTAAAAATGTTGGATCAGGTCCTTATTCCTAAAAAGCAAAACTAGCCTATTATTTCTTATCCCCCGTTTACTTTTGTTTAAGTTCGACAACCCGCTCTTATAAACGTCATGATGATAAGGATTTATACATTACACCTTTGTCATATGTGTATATGCGTCAGAGCTCCTCTACCAGAAAATATGTCACACCCATTCGGAACGTATTCCTTCGAAGTAAGGTTATAACTCCTTTAACAATTTAGAGACTCTAATTAGGCCTTTTGAATATCATTGAAGCTTAATAACTAGTAAAATTCCTCAATTTAGTAATAAATACTTCCTCAGGACTGGTAATCTAGGTGTTAAATTTGAATTTTAGAAAATGTTTTCGTGTTTCAACTCTATTTTTTTCCAAGATTTCAGTTATTTAAAATCTTCTTACGAATACAAGTGTATCTTTAGTTGTTGTGGCTTAACTGCTCTATTAAAATATCTAGAAGTACTAAAAGACTAATTTTATACAAATCAACCTGGAATTGCGCCGTGATTTTTACCCTTTCTACCCCCCCCCCCCCCTGAAGAGCTCAAAATTAATTAAGCCCCAAAAAGCATAGCTGGAACAGGTACTCTTATTTCACTCCAAGTTTGGTTGAGACATTCAACATTCCTTTCTTGTAAATGTCCTACTGATAAGAATTTATAGGTCGGACCTTCTCCATCAGGAAATCGTTTACACCATTTCAGAGTGTAGGGTTGAATTATTTCTTCAATGTAGAGGAATGAATTCTATGGACAATCTGAATTTGCCGCTGATGATGCTTAGTTTAGTGCCGTTGATCCACTCCGCGTTGAAGAACGAAACTAGTTTTTTTTTTTTTTTTTTTTTTTTTTTTTTTTTTTTTTTTTTTTTTTTTTTTTTTTTTTTTTTTACCGCTCGTTTAAAACTAGTCTGAAATTAAGAGATCCTGCTTAGGTCTTTTGGATGTCATTGAAGCTTAACAGCCATTATAAACTTAAATTTGGTAATGAATATTTTCTCAGGACTTGGAATCGGTGTCTAATTCTTAGTCTAGAAAATAGAATGTTTTTTTTTTGTTTTATGTGTCTTGTTTTAACCCCGTTTTCATGTTTGAGCCCCATATTTTTTCCAGTGTCTATTTTTTAAAATCCTCTTACAAATTCAAGTATCTCTTTGTTTGTTGAGGCCATACTCAGCCTCAACATTAAAATCACTGGAATTATCCAAAACTAATTTTATACAACCCAATCTGGAGTGACGCTGCGATTTCTACCCCTTCATTGTACCTGCTTTAGTTTTCCCCTTGTGCTTGATTTTGGATGCATTAGAAAAAAGTAGCCGAAAATTCCCTTTTATTCCGATTTTAATCACCGCTCTTATGGTCGACCTCTGTGTGTAAGCTTTCGTTTGTAGGGATAAAATGTCACCTCACTGTAAAGTTGCGAGTGTGTTTATCTGTCAAATCTTTTTAGTTGAATTAGAAACGTGATTCAAGTATAAGCCCCATGTCGTAGTACAGTGATAACTGCAAGTCAAATCTTAACTGGAAACACAGTTAATGTTACAGTCGCTTCAAATAATTAGTAAAGCCATGTCATCATTATAGCTTTTTTGAGCGAAGCTGCTTTTGCTTTTCTGAATTTTGCGACAGCTCCAATCTCTGTTGGTGCTTTTCAAACAGAGCAGATCAGGTGCATTTGAAGTGGATTTTTTCGTGAAAATTCAGCTCAAGTGAGTTAATAGCTTTTTCATCCAGTCGATCAGCCGATCACTCGGTCGACGATGAAGACGTGGCTTAAAGCAAGTCCCTCAAAGTGCACCAGGCGCCTCAAACATACGCCACCGACAGGTGGTAAGCATAGTGGTTGTTTAGACTTAAGAAAACAGGTCATTTAGAAGCTCTGTTACGCAACTTGTGACTTAATGTTACCTGCTTGTCCTTGTATCAGAACAATATCCCTTCACCTCTAATATCATACAGACCGTTGAATTTTCTGCTGTGCAATCGAGAGTATGCAGTCCATATGTTTTGGGCAGCTGTGTTTGCCCTTTTCCATCGTGATATATTCATACGTTTAGTTTTTGTCATTTCAACAATGTTCAGTAGTTAGTAGATCAGTAGACGATATATTTGCAAGTAGGTCACTATAGTGACATTGGTGGGCCACTTCTGGACACGCGGGTGAAAAGGTTCGCCATCTATGTTTTAGGGAGCGACTCCTAAGTCTATTTGGAGGTATCAAAAGAGATTTTCTTCAAATGACTCTCCCGATTCAATGCCGGCGATAGTGCCAACAAAAATGTGACCTGGGTGGAGTATCTTTTAAATGACAAAGTAAGTGTTCTGAGACATGCCTAAGGAAGACAGAAGCTTGGGATCAGAAAAGTTTTCAAGAGACCATGCGCGTATCTTTTCAAAAATGTTAGGTGATTCTCTTGCAAATATCACTTTTTTTATTTTGTCATGTGCTTTTTTGTGGTATTTTATTTTCCAGAATTGTACGATACGATTTGCCTCTGTCTTGTCATTATCAAATCCTTTGCTGAAGAACAAAGAAATTCCTCGGACAAAAATGGGAGAAGTCATTTGAGCTTGGGAGCTCGAATGGGAGAATACTTAGGGTGAAAAATTACCGGAAGACAAAACTTTTATTTGAAAAATTTTCTGAGCAAATGAAGTACTTAAAAGCAATCTAATCCATAAATCTTTTGAAAAAAAGCACCAACTGTCTTTCGTATCAAAGACTTTAAATAAGATATATACACTTAGTCTTAAGTAGCTTAAAACCCTTGCTGAAATGTTATACTCTGGTTTTCAGCATGTTCTTAAAATCTGTAATAAATATCCGCTGAAAAACGAAGAAAGAGAATTCAAATAATAAATCGTTCTTCGGAGACAATTATAGTTAACTTTAGGTCGGATGTCAGTATTTTGAGTGAATCGTTCTCCTGCAAAGAAAATACTTTGAGAAATATGAATTAGTTCCAAGTATGCTCTATAATATGTATTGTTAAAATTCTCTTTTTATTTCACAAGTCATTTGTGGAATTTTGCATTTTTGCAAGAAGAAAGATCACAGATGCGTTCATTTATTTTTTTTTCCAGGGGGGATCCTATCGAACCAGTGGTTCTAGAAGATCGGGGGAGGATTCGTTGGAACATAAATTTAAATTCTAGTGCTCTTTTTAAGTCACCAGAAAGATTTTGCCACGAGAAAGTGCCGCTTTCAGCTATTTTGCGGCACCAAACTACGATTTTGCCCCAAAGAGGACCAAATTGCTATCCATTGAAAATTTTGAGATAGTCAATTGATTTAAAACTATCATAAAAACTATATGCTGAGCTTTCCAGTTGTTGAGGAAGTAATGCCACATGGTGGTGCGTTCGTTCCTAAAAAGTCGCGTAGTAAATGGTTAATATGGAAATTGATCTTACTTCTTAATATAAGTTGCTTTATTTGATTGTTTATGAAATTATGTTTGGTGATGTATAATTGCACATCATCTATTATGAAGGAGGGGTGGTGGTTCATTGTGTCGGCGGGGGGTCAGATGCTTAAAAGAGCGCATTTCAACACCCAAATTGTCTAGCTCTCCACGAGTCTTCAGATAAATATAGAAGGGGTATGGGGAGGAGTAAGACTTCATTTCTCATCTCCCTTCATTTAGACTAAGCCTGAATAAGATTACTGCTGGGTGATACCCCCCCCCCTCCCCTGATTTGGTTCATATTTCGTAAATAAAATTATTCACACTGATGTGTAAGTACGCATCAGTTATTATGACGGTGGTGTGGTGGGTCATTGTGCAGGTTTGGGGGAGGGGCAGACGACTCAAAGTCCATTTTAATGCCCAAATATCCCAACTCTCGTTGATAGTCTCCCAATAATAAATACAGAATTAGTTTTGGAGAAGGGGGTTGGAACGGATGTCTAACCCCTCTTGATTCATGAAAAATTTTGGTTTGTGCCTTAATTATTGGTGCTAGTCAGGAGGGAGGGATAATAGTTCCCTCCCTATTGCGACAATATTTTTCTATGTAGCATAAAATATAATAATCACATACTTAACGGCACACATTTGGAAAGGGGGGAGGCGATGCATCATGAGCCTCTCCAGGAAATATCTTGGGGTTGGGCAAGTGCTACCAGGAGCTTTGTTTTCAGTAATTTGAAATGGTAATATTTCTCTTTTCCTTTTTATATAGATTACAGTGTATTTAATCATATATATACTATGTATTTAACCATCAAATAACCATATTTTAGAGGTTGCAATGGCTTCAGCTGAGTATTAGATCAACAGTCACGCAGAATTTTCGTATGGATGACAATCCTGTGTGACTTTTGATCTACTACGCGGCATTCATCCATATCAACAAATCTTCTGTTCATGGAAAATTTTTACGAAAAATTTAAGAACGCCTCCTGAAACACTAGGGCCATTGAACGGAACAAGAAGGTCGATTAAAGCTCTAAAATCTTTAGCGTAACGAACAACGGATTCAGGAGGGGGACAGTCCGCCTCAAGTACGGAATAATTTCTGCTTGTTTTAAGTTTGAATGTTGCTCCGTATTTTCAGCTCATATAACTTGCTCTTTTTAATTTAAGCAAAATCAAGGCACAAGATCGGCTAGTTGAATCCTTGCAAAGTGTTGCCAACGCTGATATCAGTGAAAGTGTCTCAAATGACATAAATAAAACTGGGGGGTGTGCCATAATTGTTTAGATTGCAAGAAGCGAAAGTCATGCCTAGGTCAAATATCACCATTGAGAAGGGACAGTATCGGAAAAATCCTAGAAATAATTTAGCTGAATTTCCATAGAGCATAAGTATACGTGAAAGATGTACAAAGTGTTTTCATAGATTTTGGAAAAGACGGAATTCATCTAAAGAAATGGAATCTGTTTTATTTCCTACAAAACTGGGTTTGCCACGATTTCTTAAAATATTTCAAGGAGAAAAAGTCATGCTTAGGTCAAATATCAACATCGAGGTGGGTTTTGTTTGACATTGCAATTGGAATAATAATAGAAATAATTTGGCCGAATTTCTGTAGAGCACAAATGTGCGAGAATTATTTACCGTATCTTCGCATAGATTTTGGAAAGGACGGAATTCATTCAATGGAACCGGAATCTGTTTTTAATTTCCTGCGAAAAGAAACTATGGAACCTTTGAGAGATGACAGTTTCCATATTTCCTTGTATATTTTATTTCCTGCATTATATTCATTCTTGCATAAAATGCAACGATGTATGGTCGATCAAGCGGTTGTCTATCTGGGCAAGGAACTTTTTGTAAAAGGTCATGCTTGTGTCGTCGCACAGAGCAGGTTGCAATCATCAAAAGGATTATGAATCGCAGAACCGGATTATGACAAGCTTACAGGAAAGATACCTTGCAATATGGAGAGCGGAGTCCAGGAGTCAGTCTCTCATCCAGGGTCGCCAACTTGCACACTTTTCGTGTGAAATGCGCTCTTTTTTTATCTGAGAGAGGATACGGAAGAGTGGTATTCACTCTTTTTAGGTGTCAATTTTTATTCGCTTTAAACGTCAGTAGTTGGCATATTCGTCAAAAGTACATTTAACAAAAGAAACAGGGTTGACAACTTGTACACTTTTCGTCTGAAATGCACTCTTTTTTACCTCAAAGAAGATATGGAAGAGTGAAATTCACTCTTTTTGTGTGTCATTCTTCATTCGCTTTAAACGTCAGTAGTTGGCGTATTCGCCAAAAGTGCATTTAACCAAAGAAACAAGGTTGCCAACTTGCACACTTTTCGTTTTAAATGCACTCTTTTTCACCTCAGAGCGGATTCAGAAGAGGGGGTGTGTAATTTTTTTTTACTTGCACTCTTTTTGAGAAAAAATCACTCTTATTTCGCCTTCATTTGCACTCTTTTTAGAAGTTGCCTGTTGGCAACCCTGCTCTCATCGGTTCCAGAGTCAATCAAACTCGTTAACACGGAAGACATAGTAATTATTGAGTTAACTCGTGAAGGAACTTTTCACAGAAGGTCAAGTATGTCGCATTGAGCAGATTGCGATCCTTAAAAGGATTGCGAATCGGAGAACTGACTGGGACAAGCTTGTAAAAGAGATGCCTCGCAATTGAACAAGCATGCGTGGATTAAACTTAGATATAATAAAACGGTGATTGAAGGAGGAAGTAGTAAAGATCTTTTATATCTAAGAGGTTTTTGGATCAAACAGTTAGGAGTAACACATTGTAAGTAAAGAGTTCCCTTGTCAATCGAAACCAAGACCAACCAAATCTTCGTCTTTGTATTAAGAGAAAGTAAAATATTCTTTGTCTCAAATAACAATAAAAAAAAAAACTAGTGTATTGAATTGACAGTGATTGATGGTCACTCTAGGAAGAATTTTTGAAGATAATCCAAAATCTGCTTTGCTTCACAAAACATCGTTGATGTGTGTGAACTGAAAACACAATATCTTCAAGTTGCATACCGTGTTTAGTCGCGCTCTTTTTGTGGAGATTTATATTCATTTCTAAAATTATGAATTTCATTTCTTAATACATTCTAATGAAAAACTTCAAAATTTAGTTCTTGCATATTAAGAATCAGCATGAATAATAGATTTCATTGTTGCCTATTTGATGTTTAAAACTTTGTTTTTAGAGTTTTGGTTTCGATTGACAAGGGAACTCTTTACTTACAATTTGCTACTGCTAGCTGTTTGATCTAAAAACCTCTTAGATACAAAAGATCTTTACTACTTCCTCCTTCAATCATGGTTTCATTACGTTAAAGTTTAATCCTTGGAGTTCAATTCTTTGTCATTGACGATCATCCTGAAAAAAAATACCCCCTCTATATACTTATTCGGGCAGTCTGAAATATCAAAAATTAATTGTAGGTTCATCATTTCCGCAGTTTTAAAGACAAATTTTGTGAACAAATCTTCGTCAGACAAACAAGAAAACATTAAATGTTGTATATAGATAGGAAAACGAGATATATTGTCGTTTGTTTCTCAGTTTTAAAAAAAGCTCCTAGTAGGGGTTCGTAATCTATTGTAATCTGCTATAGCCTACTACAATAACGGCTACCATTGTAATTTGTTCCCAGCTCCCTGACGCCTCCCTAGACTCTGATCAACGGACTCGACCGAGTCCGTTGTTTTTGAATTAAATCAAGTATTTTGCAGTAGGCATCAAGACATGGCTAATTGTAGAAAAAGCCAAGACAGAGGAAACTATTAAAAAATTGTTATTTTTTTTGATTTGTTTCAAATTGTGCCATAATCAATCATCAGTAAATCAATTTATAATATACATTTTCAAAAAAAACTATTTTCTTAAGTTGTTGTGGTCAAGCCCAATTTTGATGTTGTCCTTAAGTGCTACAAAAATTTGATAATTTTGTTAGTTTTCAATTTTTTCTAGCTTCAATTTGTATAAATAGTTTTTAAAAAAAACAAAAGAGTGAGTCTTT
The DNA here is from genome assembly GCA_027921565.1 of Artemia sinica. Taxonomy (NCBI): domain Eukaryota; kingdom Metazoa; phylum Arthropoda; class Branchiopoda; order Anostraca; family Artemiidae; genus Artemia; species Artemia sinica. The sequence goes on from CM051265.1 coordinate 58,482,947, forward strand.
TCAAAATAATAATAAACTAAAGTTTTAATTTGCAGCCGCCTCATCCTCTTCTCGGCTATGGCTGGATATTGTCACCTGATGTATATCTGATGTACATCTGATGTATATAATTTTTCATCACATTGTTGTGTTATATTCCAATATTACCTTTCCATGGTCTGAATTGTCCATTGATATAAATAAATCGTCAAACAGGCTCTAAACTAAAAAGTGGCTATGCATCGCCTATTATAATCCTTTAGTCAAAAGTATGTCAGCAGCTTTGTAAAAAAAAATTGTATAACACCTTTTGATAGCGTATACGTAGAGGATGAAACCATGTCTACTGAGCAATGGTTTCCAGGTTCAATCCCTCGTGTCACAAGGAAGTAAAATATTGTAATCTGAGAACAATTTTTTTTCACGTCAGTTTCTTCATGCAACTTTTTATATCTAATTTTTAATGCAATTTTCTCTTCTAAATAAATGTAAAACAAGTTTTTTTACGCCACAATTTTAACTTTTTGATTTTTGTTTCTGCACATTAGGCTGAACATGTCAGGTGCAGATCAAGCAGTTTGGGATAACAGACTGTAATTAAAAAGCGACCTGAGCTAATAGTATCCCAAACTTAAAAAAAAATAGTTTTGATAAAAATAACAAAGTGAAGGAATCTGCCTTCAGGAATGAGATAAGTAAGCATTATCATTCCCATGTCATTCTCAGTCTACATTCTCATGGTTCCAAAATTATTTTCCGTCAAATTATAATTTTCTCTATATTTTCACTGGCTGGCTTTTTATTCACGTTCAATTAAGAAAAAGTTGTTTATTAATACTTTTCATTCACATTCAATGGCCCTTGTGTTTGAGCAGTCTTTCTTGTAATTGGGACAAAAAGTCAAAGTTTAGCGTAAAGGGCTGGGGTCGAGGGAGGGACAGCCCCCTCCCCTCATATATGGAACAATTTCTGTCGGTTTTAAGTTTTAATTTAACCGTTACTTTCAGTTGAGAAAACCCGTTCCTTTTATATGATTTCTGACCGGCTTTTATATCATGCCAGGAAATCTCCTCTTCAACCGCCCATGTAAAAAATTTCCCTATGGAATTCCTCCCTGGAATATTATTCCCCACACAAAACATTCCCGCAAAAAATACCTCCTAATCCCCCTCCCCAGAAGATTCCCCCCCACCCCAAGAAAATTCATTTTCTTACGAATGCTATATGTAAACAATGGGCAAATTGCGTGACCTACAGCCCTTTCTCCATGGGCTGTGGACGGTCATGTCATCCCCTGAGGCACAGTTTTTGGACCTTTCGACTATGTTTAATCAAATTTCTGTCTCAAAATTTTTATCGGAAGTCCCATCCTTTCGGTCACTCAGAAAGGGCATAGATCTTTTGATTATGAGCCCTATCCCGATATTCCAAGACCATGGGATTGGTACAATCATCACTGGGACAAACACAAATAAACACGCATCTATGATCTTTCTTTTGACAAAAAATACAAAATTCCGCATACTTTGTAGGTAGGAGCTTCAAACCCCTATAGCAGTGTTCTCTGGTACGCTGAATCTGATGGTGTCGTTTTCATTAAGATCGCTTGACTTCAGGTGTTTTTTTTTTTTTTTTTTTTTTTTTTATCCCCTTTTTTGAAAGTTTTTTCTCGTTTGTAACTTTTGATGGGTAACGTTAAACATAATTAATTTTAAATATTTGGAATCAACATACAAAGTCGATTCTTTTGAAATATAAACAGTTATTAAAATTTTGCTTTTTAGACTTTCGGTTATCATTGGGTCGAATCTCTCCTTCCTTACAGTTCGTTATCACGAACCTTTTGATTAACTTTCTCTGTCATGTATATCTAGGTCAACACCATTCATCCAAAGTGAAATATTAAAAATGTTAAAATATAAAAAATAAAAGCACGTTCATTCAAAGTAAAATGAAAACAAAGGGGATTGTCTCTTCGTGCATCTCGACGGAGGAATAATATGCTGTTTTAGATTGTAAATCGATCAAGTTAATTCCCTCTTTTTTCATAAGCTATATAAAGAAATTGTATAGATACCAAGATTTGGGAGTAGAAGTAAGTAATCAGGGATTTTCTTAGGAATAGGAATCGCAAAAAACAGAATATATTTGTCAATGCTGTATTTATATGCGTGTGTAGGAATTTAATTACGGGGGAGGGCCAGAAACTAGAAAAAAAAAAACAGAAAATATCTGTCTCTCTTTCTCTCTCCCTTTCCTCTGTTCCTTTTGCCAATCTAATTCTATCCTTTACAGATCGCCGTAAAGGTCAACACAGTGCCCCTAGAGGAGGTCCGCCCCGAGCCTGGACAAACACTGATCTCACTGACGCTTTAAATCAGGTTTGGAACAGAAAAATGACAACATCTCAGGCATCTCGAGTCTATGGAATTCCGTACAACAGTCTTTTAATGTATGTTCGTGGTAAGTACGGCAAGTCCTTAAGACTGGATGCTCTAAGAAAAGAGACTTTAGAAGGTGAAGCAATGGCTGTGGCGGCTTCTACAAGAGGTAGCGGTAAGGGAGGGGTGAATAAGCAAGTGGATTCAAGAGAATCTAAGGTACCGAGAACTGATTTGAGTGCATTTCAGAATCTGACACATCTTCCGCCAGGATTTAACTACTTAAATTATTTACGAGAGTTTTCATTCCCATTGCACCTGCCAATAGTACCTCCAGTGATAATGGATGAGCATAAGGAGATACACAACACTAGTGATTATGATGGGAAAATTGACAGTGTTTTACTCAATTCAAATTTTATTGCCAAAACTGAGCCGAATCGATCTCCTATTGAGTCGCCATTAATTCGACAAGAAGAAGTTGATAGCCATTTTTAAATTTTGTATTGAAGAAATTATACCAAACTACGAAGTTTTATATATCAAGTTCCCATTAATCTGAAACTAAATCTGAAATAATCTGAAACTAAAACAATGAGATGCAGAGTTATAATATTCCCCCATGCTTTTTCCAGACTTGATTAAAATAGACCCTATTACTCCTCTAAAAAAGGTCATATCCAACATTTTTGTAATTTTTTCCCAGGAGAGCAATTATAGAGATTATAAGCTTTTGGAGAAAATACTTTATACTAGAAAATATAAAAAAAAATCCAAGCGGGTAGCTGATATTGTAGCTTCATTTTAGTATACAACGTGTACAATTGTATTTAATATACCCCTAATAATATACCTAGTTCGTTCAAATATATGCAAATATGCCCCTAATATACAATTTTACCCCTATTAATTCAACCAGTGGGTAGAGACCCGCTAGAACTAATTGTTTTTGCTTTCCATCTTTTGAAAGTGGTGTAATGTACGTCCTTTTATTTTGGTATGGGGTTATGGCTCGTGAGCTCTTAGACCTCCAAGACTTTAATATCTCCAAATCCATTTGTTATTTTCTTAATTTTTCTTTTAAATTTGCATGTTAAAAACTAAGAAAAGAATTCTAGTTTCGCATTTCAGTTATGTAGTTATAACATTAGTTTTACACCTTTCAAAGAATGAAGTGATATTCTATGTTTGAAATGAATAAATAAATATGAGCTTACCTGGCAAATCAGTTTAATTCTTGGTAATTTAGGGGGGGGCTGGAACTTGGTCTGGGCGCAAAAATTTTAGGGGTACAAACTTTCAAATAAATAATCTAACAGTTATAATTGATTCGCAATTTTTGAAATTTTCTTTTTATTAAAACAAGTTGAAGGGCTTAGTTAATAAATAAAAATAATTGATAAAATATTTATTAATGAATAAATTATTAATTAATGAATAAAACAAAGATAAGTTAAAAATTAAAAAAAAATTACGATAATGATTAAACTTATTTTTTTAATAAATAAAAATTTTGTTTAAATTTTGCCTGAAGATTTTGTAGAGACAGGAGGGGGGGGGCTAATAAATATTTCGCTTCTGGTGCAAAAAAAGGCCAGAAACACCACTGAAATAGGTTTAATACATATTCCGTTCACTTCGTAGTATTCAGTTCGTAGTGCATGGTATAGTTTTTGTTGTTTTAGTTCCTCGTCGAATTTCTCCTAATTATTGGTAATTTCTTGGTTGTGTTTTGTTGCATGGAATATTGACAGTTGTACCTATGTTTTGTGAACGAGCCAGATCTCTTCCATTTTCTTTTTTGTATAGCAAGTATCTTAATAGGGTGATAGTTTAAGCATTTATTCAGATTCAATTTTAAATCTTTCGCATATATAAAATTAGTTTCTTGAGTGATTTAAATGCTTAGATCGTTCTGTGTTGAAACAAAAATTTTGAATCGAAAAAGTGTGTCATTTTGGGAATATCACCATTATCCATAAGAATTTTCGTTCGTTTACAACCTTTGTTCTTTGTTCCTTGGTACTCACAAGGTTTTTTTTTTTGTGTGTTTTTTTTTTTTTTTCAAAGAAGACGACTAAAATTCTGTCTTATTTGTGCGTTTGCTGGGAAATAAGAGCCAATTTTTCTAATAATTATAAACATAGATGACATTTGAAGGGATAGAAAGGGCCCTTTGACTTTCAATGGTCTTAGGAAAGTGACCTATTGCTTTCTAAGACAGACTTCCCAAGATAATATGGCACGTGCCTTTCTTTTCATTGAGTTTTGGTGAAATGCCATGCCAGTGTTTAAATATCTAAAACGTCCTCAAGTATATTTTTTTTTATGCAAAAACACAAAATACATTTTCGTTATTTTTTTGTGTTTTCATAAATATTGTACTTTTTTAACCTCATCCGAAATTGCAAGCATAAAAAATTTCATAATCTTCGCCATTATAATTAAACCTTTTCAAAACGGGTCAACTATTCCCTTCTAACTAACATCATCCAATTCTGAAAACCCTGGTTTTTGAGCTTAAAAATCAAACCTTTGTTAAGTGAACAGCTTCAGAGAGCAGCATTGCCATCTATTCTCGTTTTTCAAAGCAGTTCAGAGATGAGGCGGTGCTACTGCTACAAACTAGTTGCAGCATTGGGCTGACTTAGGCTGACATACTGGGGAGGTCTCCTTCTCCGCCCCAAAATTTGCCTTTGGGCACGCTCACAACGAATCCCCAAAACTTCCAGCAGTTTTTTTACAGTTCTTGCTCCTCCCTAATCTGGGACGTCTAGCCTTTCTCTTTCAGCTTTATATGCAACTTGCAACTTTCCGGCTTAATATACTTTTTTCTTCCAGAGGACATGCCCAAGACAGTCTTTAACCCCCCCCCCCCCTCAGAGGACACTCTTTAATGATGCGTAGGCTAAGTGAGTCAGTACCATGTCATTCACGTCGCATTTGGCACCTTGCCGGCAATCTTTATTCCTTAAATCATCCTTAAATGTGAAAACATCTTGTGTATCTTCCTCTTCGTTCTTTGCTACCCATTCTTGTTTACTGTACTCACCTGCAGTCATCACCGTCGCGTCAGCTATCATAATTTTTGAACTTCCCCTGGTCCTTTTATTTTACCATATGAGCACATTCCAAGTTGAACAAAACAACCTTGGGTTTTGTTATTCTACTTACTACGTCATTCATGCAACCCCCATCTGTATGCTGCTTAAGCAACTAAAAGTATCTACTTCTTCAATGGTTTATAGTAACTTGGGTACTAGCCCCTGCTCTAAATTAACCATTAATGGTATCTAATTCTCTGAACATTAACAGTATATGTAACTAACAAAAGTTCTGTGATCGTAAGCAAGCTATAAGTATGATACCTTTCTAAAACTACTCCTTTCGCTTCTCAGGACTTACAGCAGAAGGGAGATAGAATAAAATTAACCCAGCAGTTTTTTGGTATTATAGGCTGAAATTGCCGTGATGTAACTCAGACACAGGTATCTGTCGCCAGTAACTGGACCTTTGATACATCTAATCTATCGCCTACCTTCTCTTTCTCAGGTAGGTCCCAATCGCCACCACCTACAACTAATTGAAGCACTAAGCTGACACAGCCCCACACTCTCCTCCTCCTCCATCCCAATTTGTTCAATTCCTCCCTTTTTACATCTTCCCTAGAAGTTTCCTTTCCCATAAATCTTCCCTTAAGACATACTCCCATCCCATTCGGGGACGACCTGCTTTTCGTTTGGCCCTAGACGGTTGGCTGACAAGGAAATTTTTTGGCCACCTGTCATCCTTCATCCGCACCCGGACACCTTGAATTGTGGTAGCCGTATTTTAGTAGTATTTTCTGGATGGCTGCTTGTAATTCTTCAAAAACCTTTTTGCCTTCTGTTTCTTCATATAACTGCACTTGGTGCTTCTATTCTTCTAATATTTTGTTGAACTTTTTTGGTTCGTGGAGAGGAGACACAATCTTTTATTTATGAAAAAGAATTGAAAGCTTGAACTAAAGCTTGAAAATAACGTAGTATTTTTAACTTTTTTTTTTCAAGAAAGATTTTTAGTAGAAAAAAGTATGTCTGTTTATCACAATAGCAGGGTTTTGACTGAAAGTTACGTTTTATTTTACTATCTTGGGAAAAAAATTGAGAAACGTTGTTGGAAGGGAAAGCCAAATAAACCGTAGCTTTACACTTAGAGAAATGAAAGCACAGAAAATTTATAGAAAGATTTCTGTTTAATGCTTACCAATTGTATATTTCTTAAACAATGGATTAGCAGTAACGTCTTCCCATTGATTACTTGAAAGCCGGGAGATAGCTTTGGCCCATCCCGTATGTTCGAAGGTCATACTCATGAGACTGGCGGCTGGACTACATTTGTTTAAGGTCACGCATGAATCTGATACTTGAATTATTTTCAAAATTAGAGTTCCTTCCACCGAAACTTAAAATTCAGAAAAGTATCTAGTATAACTTAGGTTATAAAGTGTAAGACCTACCCCCCCCCCCCCTCTCCGTCTGCCTCCCCACCTTTCTGGCTAAAAACATGCCAACTTCCTTATACAACACCGTTGTAGAGTGGGGTGGACGAGCAATTTTGAACAGTTGTAATAACCTGGCGCCAGCACGGATGGTACTTAGATGGTTAATTTTTTGCTTGTTGTATCATTTTGATGAGTCATTTTTGCCTTTTTTTTTAGGAACTTAACTTAATCGATTAGAAATGGTAATTATTTCCGCCGTTAAAGTGAAATACTGAATATATTTAGGATCATCGCATCTATGTGGTATTTTCAAATTTTAAAAGTGTTAGTCTCCATGAAGAAGAAAACATAAAAAAACGCCATCTAGATCCAAAAAATATTCTCTTGCAATTTCCTTACCTGTGTAGCTGGCTAATGGACGCATGTATTAAGTCAAGGGTATATCTGGAACATGGAGCTTCAGCTCATTCCTTCCGAATGCTGAAGGTCGGGCTCGTAACTTATTTATTTTTATTCAGGATTTGTATTTATTTCAAGTTTTGGTATTGTGTCCACAATAGCGATTGCTGAATGCACGATCTAAATATTTCTAATTTTGTTTCTTTTTTTTTCTGTTCCTCTGTCTTGGAATAATTTCGGCCATTTCATTCTTATTCACCATTTTTACGTGGGGCTCTTGGAACGTAGTCTCTGACTGATTATAATAAAAACGACTACTACTACTACTAACAACTCACCGCAGCACCAAGATGCCTGAGGCAAAACACAGCTACGCATGCTCCTCCTCCTTCCCAATCTATTCAAAGTCTCCTTCATTACACCCTCTCAGGAAGTTTCCATTTCCCTCAAATCTTTCTTTATGACATCCCCCCACCCCAACCGCGGACGACCTGCTTTCCGTTTAGCCCTAGACGGTTAACACCAAATGAATGAAATGAGTTTATTACAATAAAGAATGTATTCGTATTTAGAATCCTATGTATCATACCGTGTTTTAAGGAAAAATTTAAACTGTCGCATCTCATCTGTATTCCTATGTATATTTCATACGCCGCCAAATTGTGCTTTTGTGATATACCGGATTGTTTTTACATGTACTTGCTTTTGTTCAGTTGTACTATATTTTATCTTTTAATCAATTTTGTCGTTTAGGTCCCTAACTTTATTGTAAAGAGGCTTTAGGTATACTAGTTTTAGGCATATAGAATTGTGTGATCTTAAGTAGGGAGTAGATTGTTTTTTATACGTATTGAATAATGGCATAAAAAATATTTGGAAGATTAATTAAATTAATCATAATTATCATTGCTAAATCTTTCTTGACTTGTTTTCTTCTTATTTGCCCATGAACTTGGAAAGAATATTATATTCTTGATTATTTTAAATTCTTCACTGTTTTGCTTAAAAGTAAAAAAATTTTGTATTGTCTTTCTCTTCTCATTTTTTAGTCATACACTCAGTAAAAAAAATCATGTTAAAATTTATATAGCTAAGAAGCTCTAAGAAGACACTTTGTTTTTACATTTACAGAAGTGTTTCTACAAAGTTTACCCTGCAAAAAAAAAAAAAAAAAAAAAAAAAAAAAAAAAAAAAAAAAAAAAAAAAAAAAAAAAAAAAAAAACATCAGCTATTTCTGGTTACAAAACAATTATGTTGCTTCTTTTTACTGGATTCAAATGCCGTACGACAAAAGATACGTGGTTAAAGGATTGTGTCACTGGTTTTACCCCATATGGGTAAAATTTTGCTTTTGGAATATTCTTGTTTTTACTTAAGTGAGGGAATGATTATATTCCTCTCAACGCTCTTTATAAATATCTCGAAAAACCCTGCTTGTTATAATATAAATTTGTACTTAATTTAAATCGTGACATAAAGGCTTTCATCTATATCTGTAATTCTCAATGTGGGGCGCAGGCCCCACTGGTGGAGTATGGTAATATTTCGGTGGGTCATGGGGAAGACGTGCAGCCTTTGGCTGACTATACTTTAGATACTTAATTTTGGAAAAAAAAATATATTTGAAAAATTAAAAAAAAATCACAAGAAGACCTGAAAAAAAATTCAAAGATAATGGCCTTTTAAGCTTCCTTCAGGTGAATATACGGAAAACTTTGAATAACAAAATTAAAATATTACAGGGGGGGGGGGCGCATCAGGATTTTGGAAATTCTTAGGTGGGACTTGACCCAAAATCTGTTGAGAACCACTGATCTCTATTGATGTTGCATATTTTGGAGGATACTTTCGAAAATTCATCATGTTTCAGGTTAACTTAATAATGAAGTGGCTTCGCAGGGTTTTTTAGATAGAGAAACTCTTTTGCCTTCCAGAAAAGTAAAATAGAGAAAAAAAAATTGTAAGATTATATCCCTCCCCAAACTTCCTATGAATGCATTCAAAAACCCTCTTGTTATAGTGTAAGTTTTTATGAAATATAAGTCATTACATAAAGGCTTTCATCTCTATTGATATTGCATATTTTGGAAGCTGTTTGTTCAATTTGTTACGGTTCTCAGCCATTTGGCCCGTTGTCTGATACCAGTGACACAATCCTTTAACCACGTATCTTTTGTCGTATGGCATTTGAATCCAGTAAAAAGAAGCAATATAATTGTTTTGTAACCAGAAATAGCTGATGGTTTTTTTTTTTTTTTTTTTTTTTTTTTTTTTTTTTTTTTTTTTTTTTTTTTTTTTTTTTTTTTTTTTTTTTTTTTGCAGGGTAAACTTTGTAGAAACACTTCTGTAAATGTAAAAACAAAGTGTCTTCTTAGAGCTTCTTAGCTATATAAATTTTGTCTTCGAGGAAGGTAAAATAAAGGAAAAAAGAAATTTAGTATTGTAAATATCCATGGACTTTGTTCAATATAACCATTAGAGCTCTAATTTAATATTCGAGTATAATATCGGCAGCTGTAACTTCAAAGGTATTTTCACCCAAAAACAGAGAAACAGCTCGTGAAAAATCTTGTATCTTGAACACTTCTTATTCTTTTGCTGGGTTAAATTTCACACAGAACAACCATCAGTTGGAATCTAACTTTTTGTTTCTTTTATTGATTAAACTTCATACTGAAAAGCACGTCAGGTTTTAAAAAGGCAGTTTTACTTCTCTCGACGGAAATTGTAGAAATTAAGGAATAGGGTGGTTAGCTTACGAAAGGCTGTCGCAGATGTAAACGAATGAAATTGAAACACTTTCTGCCACATAATTATAGGAAAGTTATATCTCTTTTATCTTTGGTGTCACGTTACAAAAAGCTAAATTTTACTGAGAAGTAAAAAACAAAAAATACGTTTTTAGTATTTTAACAAAACGAAAAAACAGTAACGAAAAGAGAAACGAGAATAAAACGAGCCAGTGAAAAACGTAGACTACATTGCAAATATTTCGGTCAAAACCTCCGCTTGACCGTCATCAGTACACGATAATAAAATAAAAATTACTAAGGGTGGGGAGGGCGAGGTTGCAAAGAAAAACTTTTAAAACTCGATCAAATATTTATATGTATTTTTTACGTTTTTACGAGTCGGTGGAAAATTACAGGTTGGGGGGGGGGGGTTATACCCTCCCCCTTCCGTGGGTACGGCCTTGTGTATGAGCCGACAAATTGAACCAATCAGTGAAGGGTATTTAGGGGCGTTTTCGCATTGTCTTACGTACGTTCCGCCTGAATATAAGTTTGTTTCTAACCGGTGACATGTTTCAGCGGAACAGTTATATGTCCTTTTAAGTGCTCTGTAAAGGAAGCTACTTAATCTAAGTGGCAATGTGAAACCACTATTACTTTAAACGGGTAGGGTATGCATCTTCAGTTTGAAAACAGAAATTACCCATATCACCTTTTGCGTCATTGCAGCCGATACATCTGGTGCAAAAGAAACAAGGAAGGTAGGGAGAACAATAAACAAGGAAGATAAGGATGTAAACAGGCAATGCAGGTTAGCCTTATAACACTTGAAAAATTCATTAATTCATTGATTCAATTGAAAAATTCATTTCTTGAACAAATAATGTAAGAATTTCGATTGTTTAACTTCAGCGGACTCTAAGTCAGAGCCTTGGAAGGATTAAGCAAAACTTCTTTGATGGTCTAATTCCTTTTAAAATGAGTTTTTGGTCCGAACACCACCTTATTTTGTATTTATAAGGTTCATTACAGAAATTGGCTGGAAGGAAGGGAGCTCTTGAAAAGTTTAAATGGAAAAAGACCCTTCTCCGCCCATATTTCTTTATGTATATGTCTCCTAGGTAGCGTTCACTGTTTTTTTTCTTATCCTTTATTTTAATATAGGGGGAGGGGCTGTATATATATATATATATATATATATATATATATATATGTTACGGTGAATGTCCACAAATTGGTTATTGTCCACATTCACCAGTGAATGTCCGAAATACCTTTTTTTTTTTTTCTCCTTGGATTTAGTCACCGTTGCCAGTCAATTTTTTCAATTTAATGCAAGGTTTGATGATGGGAGGTTAGGATAGATTAGGTATGGTTAGACGAGGTTAGGTTGGTTTAGTTTAGCTCAAGTTATGTTTTTAACCCATTTCTGATATTTAGAACCAAATTTAACCTAACCTAATACAAACTAACATAAACTAACCTAACTTTTATCATCATAGGTTGCATAAGATTGAAAAAGCTGACTCACAAAGCACCGTAACACACGCACACACATATATATATATATATATATATATATATATATATATATATATATATATATATATATATATTATATATATATATATATATATATATATATATATATATATATATATATATATATATATATATATATATATATATATATATTGGATTTAGAAAATCTCCGTAGATTTAAGTTAAGGTAAAAATAATAAGGGAAATTACGACAGAGGCTGTTGCATCAATATATTTTCCAAGTAATGTTAGAACTGTCTTTGTCATAATATATTATGAGACTTTCTTTGAAAGCTATATATCTCTGTTAAAACTAGTGAGTATTTTCAGTATTTTACGATGCTTACAAGGATAATTTTGTGTATTTATTGGACAGTTTTTTTTAGTTTTTCTATATATTCTTGTTAGAACCGAGAAAAAAAAACTAAATTAAAGTTCTTGTTATTCCTGCAAAATTTATGGATTAAAGTTCCGACTTGGCAACAAAAGTAATGGAAATATATTTGATTTTTTTCAGGATATTAGTGAGTGAGCTAATGCAAAAAAGTAAAATAATGCGAATAAATAAATATGAAAAAACAGTAAATAAATAACTTTTTTTGGTCTTTTGCATGTATTTCCCAACACACCTCCGAGTATAGCGATTTTTTTTTAGCGTTTTGTATTTCGAACTTACAGGAAACTGACTTTAAAAATAGCTATTGCACAATAACCAAAGTTTTTTTTTGGCCTTTAGGAACTGTTCTAATAGAGCCAGAAAGTGATGGGGTAATCAAGTCTTTAATGCTAAAATCTATAGAAAAGTTATAGATAAAAAAATTAAAAAAGGAATAAAATCTTTTTAAAAAATAGATAACCAAAAAAATAAAACCGGTTTTATAAAAATAAAATCGGTTTTTAATGAATTTTACGGTTAGGTAAGGTTATATAGAATAAATGTTTTTACTCCAGTCAAGGTTTTATGCCCCAGTCAAGGTTGCCACCCCTAGTGATTTTTTTATATTGCCTAAACAAAAAAAAATCACTAGATCAGAATATAAATTGAAAAAAATAATTGAATTAAATCAACCCAGTACTGATTAATAATGCTATTCTATTCTAAAGTATTTACGTATATATATAATTCTTTAAATTGTATCCTACACCCCCCCCCCCCTCGTATTCCTCCAAAAAATTCTTCAAATCCTGAAAAAGACTATTAACTCTTTCAAATCCCCCTGTGTAGGCTCTGGTTTAAGGAAAAGAGAAAACGATCCCTTTTTACCAAGGCAACAATAATTTGTAGTTCTCCAAAATGGATGTGGACATTGCTGCCCTTTTCCAAAAACACTTATAATGTAATCAGAGACGTTTCTCAAAAATTAGAACAATAAGTTTTTCTTTTTATTTGACGGTTAATCCCATTATTCTTGGTATTTTTGTAGGAATTGAGAAAAAATCTTTTGATTCTAGTGGAATTCCTGTTCGGCGCTTCGTAGCTAAATTAATCGTTCCTTGGACTATCGATTCAGATCTTATTAATACAATATTGAGAAAATGTCTACAAAAACGGTTATGGAATTTCTTGCTTTTGGCTAAATTATTCAGCTTTTAATCAGTTATTAAACCGAGTATAGACAAATAGCTTCTTTGGTAGCAAGGAACGACTTAGCCCAGTTAGTATTTTGAAATCTGTAGCTTGTAGAAATTTATCTTGCAAATTTATTTAGGGGGGGGGGGCTTATGTGCTACTACTTTTTTTCTTGACTATGTGCATTCTAATGTCAGTTCTGGCAAGGTATCTCTTGGATGAAGAAAAATCGTTAGTCGAATAAATGTGGTATGAACTCTCGTTTGTAGAGGTATATTTGTATAAGCCCCTCAAATAATCGTTAAAACGAATATCTTAATATTAAATTTAGCTTTTTCTCTATTATTTTATTCTTATACTATTCGTAATATTAATGAAATTAGCCATTGCATTGAATAAAAGCTACTGTACTAAGCAAGTCGTTCCTTAAAGACACTTCGTAATTTGATATATGGATTACGAAAGTGATAACTTGGGCTAGCAGGTAGATGCTTGGCTGCATAGCAGCTTTTCTTTGCTTTTTTGTGTTATTTCAAGCCTTATCTTCTGTTTCCGTTGTTGGATTGTTTCCACTTTGTATAATTAGTAATAAGTTTGCCGTTATTCTTCTATTTTGAAGTATTTGTTTGCTATAATCTCTTAGATTGGCTATATATGTTTTGTTATTTATGAAATATTCGGTACCCTGATGGTAAGATGCATAAAGGATAACATTAGACATTTTTTTTTTTCAATATTTCTGAAAATATTAACTGAAATGACTATTCGGCTATGTTCCGTTTCTATTGTGACACATGTTCAATTGGGCTTTGATTGTGCCTGTAATATATTTTTCTTGAATCTTATGTGTGTGTATATATATATATATATATATATATATATATATATATATATATATATATATATATATATATATATATTATATATATATATATTATATATATATATATATATATATATTATATATATATATATATATATATATATATATATTATATATATATATATATATATATATATATATATATATATATATATATATATATATATATATATATATATATATATTATATATATATATATATATGTATATATATATATATATATATATATATATATATATATATATATATATATATATATATATATACATATATATATATATTATATATATATATATATATATATATATATATATATATATATATATATATATATATATATATATGGGTCCACAAAAGTGAATCCGGGTCCATGGTGTTTGGGGGCTAGGAAATCGGACTGTCGATGTCCCGAAAAGCTCTTTCTTTTTTTCTTTTTATTTTTGCTTAAATCCCCCGTACTTTTATCCCACATGTGTTAAATTTTTATATGAATCTAGCTGAAGATGTTTTCTTAAACTCACTAGTGATCAGGTTTTTTGTCCGAAATATATTTTTATTTTATCTTATATATTTACATATACAAAAGGGAATCCATCCTCAACATTATTTTGGGTCTAAGGAAGATTTCCCAAAATATATAGTTGCCCCTTTTTTCAATTTTTGTCCTGGACGGCTCAACTCATTATTAATCCTATTTTTCCTTGTCTATTTTTCTGTTTTGGTTTCAGTCCACCACCACCCACCTTCATATGTTCATTTTATATCATTGTTTAGTTGAAGATGTATTTGAAACCTACCGGTGATCAGGCTTTATGCACAATTATTTTGTTTTTTTTCTTACTAAGTGGTATAGGCTCTATTGTGAACATATTAGATAACTTGATTCGATTTATGGTGCAATTTTTATTTTTAGATAACTCATCTCACTTGTGCAATTTATTATGTAACGAAACTGCAAAGGTATAAATAAAATAGTTGTTTTGTATTTGGTTCTTTTACTGTAGGGCTAGGCTAAAATTCTGATGACTGAGTGGTAAGAAAATAAGCCGAAGCCGGAGATTACTGAAACTCATAAGATTATAATTTTCTGTTTGGAATAAAAAAAAAATTATTTTTTCTTAGTATAAGCTTGACCTTGTTTACACCAGTAACATAAAAATAGTCTACTATGTAGTAGCCAAACGCGGAACAAAGCCGTTTAAATGATATTTTATACTGTAGGGCTAGGCTGAAATTCTGAAGATTATGAGCGGTAAGAAAATTATTCGGAGCCGGAGATTACTGAAACTAGTAAGATCATAATTTTCTGTTTGGAATAGAAAATTTTGATTTTTTTTTAATATAAGCTTGACCTTGTTTACACCAGTAACATTAAAATAGTCTACTATGTAGTAGCCAAACGCGGAACAAAGCCGTTTAAATGATATTTTATACTGTAGGGCTAGGCTAAAATTCTGAAGGCCTTCAGCGGTAAGAAAATTTTTCGAAGCCGGAGATTACTGGAACTATTAAGATTATAATTTTCCGTTCAGAATGGAAAATTGTGATTTTTTTTTTTTTTTTTTTTCAATATAAGGTTGACCTTGTTTACACCAGTAGCATAAAAATAGCCTACTATCGAGCAGCCAAACGCAGAACAAAACCGTTTAAATAATATTTATGCTGTAGGGCTAAGCTAAAATTCTGAAGACTTTGGGCGGTAATAAAATAAGTTGAAGCCAGAGATTACGTATATTAGTAAGATTATAATTTTCTGTTTAGAATAGAAAATTTTGATTATTTTTTTTTTTTTTTTAATATAAGCTTGATCTTGTTTATACCAGTAACATAAAATAGTCTACTATCTAGCAGCCAAACGCGGAACAAAATTATTTAAATAATATTTTATACGATGCTGCCAGTCCATTTAAATACGAATCAAAAGAATATAAAAAATATTAACCGCGAAAAAATGCCTAACTGAATTTTGTGTTACAAGTAACAGACGGTCATACAGAGTTCTCCCATAGACTAATCCGAAGAACGAAAAATCTATGATAGATGGCAGAACTAGCAAATTATGGTTTCTTACAAAGAGTATGGTAAACTACATAGTTTCCCATACTCTTTGGTTTCTTACTGAACAGGATTAGTTTTTAAAAAGAAGTTTATCTGTTAAGTAGTCAGGAGTGAATATCATTGACCGTGGAAACAATATATAAATTTTGCCCAAATATGTTCTATTGCATCCGGAAATCGTCTTCGACTGGAAAAGTAAATACAAAAGTTGAAAGCAAAGGAAAATGTGCATTTTAAGAAAAAGAAAATCCTCGTAAAATAAAAAAGAATAGGGCCAAAATACTTCCATGTAGTCAAAACCGGAGTTAAAGCTAGCCCAAACTTAACAGATTCGGCCATTCTTCGCCCAAGTAGAATCTCGATGATTTCTCAGATTACCATTTTCAACTTCAAAGCTGTCCTAGGCCTTTAACCATAAAAGATTTAGTATAATTTTTAATTCCACTGTTAAAGATTCCATTTATTGCAAAAACTTCATGTTACTCATTTTTTAAATAGCAAATTTAATTTATATTGTCTCTTTAAAACCTTTTGTAAAACCAAAGCGATTATATTTCTTTCTCAAAATTACAAATAATTTCTTTCTGTTTTTTTCAATCACAACTAATTTGAGAAAATTCCAACGAGCATTCAGAAGCGTTTAACAATCGCTGAGATGACCATTATAACATTTCTTACATTCTAAAGAGGAATCTTATTATCTTTTATATTCCTGAAGTCTGACCATCTAAATTTTGATTTGCTCAGCCAATACAAGTTTCACTACTTTAGCCACTAAATTATTCCCATTTCTTTAATGTAATAATTTGAACGGTACAATTATTAATTATTTTTTTTTTTTTTTAGACCACAACGTATTTGAAGAGATTCAAATGAGCATTCAGTAGTATTCAATAATCGCTGAGACTACTTTACAGTTCTTTTTTTTATTAAATTCTAATGAGAAATTTACTATCTTTTATATTCCTGAAGTCTGACCATCTACACTTGGATTTGTTCTAATAATAGTGAATTTCCCTTCTTTAGCCACAAATTATTTCCATTTTTAAGTGTAAAAATTTAATAGACACAGCAGGTTTCAGGTCAAAATATTTAGAGAGTTTGCAACACTTTTTTTCTCAGGACCAGGGGCGTCCCGAGGGGTGAGCCCCCCCCCCCCAACATTTTTGGTATACGCTAAAATTTTCGCCAAAGATGGAAATTTCGGCAGAAAATTTGCAAAATTGGCCGAAATTTAGAAAAATTCTTGATTTCTCCAGAAAATTCGGCATGAATCAGGTAGCGATTCGGTAAAATTTATGAAGATCTCCCCCCCCCAAAAAAAAAAAAAAAACAACAACAAAATGAGCATTAGAATGCCCCTACTCAGGACAACTATAACCTGAATCCTCCCTCTTGCTTCTTCATTGGATATACGCAAGCGGGTACTAGCCCGCTTTAACCATATTTTTTTTCTATGAAATGGGGTCTATTGGGGCTGTGTCGTGGGTTCAACTAAACATTCACTTTTGCTGCCATAAATATGTTGTTTCAACATTCAAATGAGATTAGAAGCCAATGCGAATTTTAATTCATGGTTAGGTTTACTCAACAGCTCTGTATAGATAAGCAATACAACTTGAGGCCATTCCATGGTTTGATGGACCAGTTTTTACGACGGGAGCTCTTTTGCTGCTAGTAGATTCAAATCTTTGGAATGTTTTAATAGCTGCAGACAACTATTGTTAGATTATATCTTGAGCTTTGCAGTTTAAAATAATATGATTTAGGGGCTCGTCATCCTTTGTAAAAAGATGTTTCCAACATTTCTATCGGTAGCCAAGCCATGCCTGCTTCAAAATCATTTGATCTAGCAGAGCCTAGACTTTGAACGCTTTTTTGCAAACACTCCGTAATGAAGTTGAAAAATTATAAGGGTGATTTTTATTCTGTTTTAATGATGGCGGATGCAAAGAGCGGGATAGGATTTTCTCGCTTGTAAAATAATTCCGCTCATAGGAAAAGCGCGAATGTGTCATTTAGGATAAAACTTTTTTTTACGAACAGCAGAGATTTGTACAAAGTCCACTCACAGATTATTCAAAAGAGTGGTAATTCTCAACGGCATAAGGTTTCCCAAATTCGGTTTCTCCCTGGTTCAAACTGATGCTTTTTTTAAGTAAAATGATAGAAAATATTCACTCAGAAACTGTTCATTGCAGTCATTCAAGCGCGATAAAAAAAAAGTATAAATGTTCTTACTTTTATAGCTTTAATAAATCAAATAATATTAACATTTTGATTGCTAAATATCAGTATATAAATATTAAACTGACAATGCACATTCATTTGTATTTTTTTCAGTAAAGTACAAATTATGCTCTGGCCTTGGGAAGGCATAGGGGTTTTGAACCCAACTTATGTTAATTTCTGCTGGTTTTGAGTTTGACTTGGTTATTTATTGTAATTTCTGTTCGTTTTAGGTTTCATTTATTTATCGATGCTGATTTGCGGTAGTTTCACGCTTCGTAGATTATTTGATTTTATTTTTGCTCAGTTTTTGTTTAATGGAGTTCTTTACTTTTCTTTGAAAAACTTATTTTGTGGAAAAAGTTTTTTTTAATTAATTTCTGTTCGTTTTATATTGTCATAGCCGTTTCAGGGTAAAAGAACATAATATACTTTAAATCTTTTTTTTTTTTCTTAACACTTTATAGTTTGGCCTGCTATTTGTATGCTGGAGAAAAATTTTCAGTAATTTTAAACAGCATACACCCTTTTAAAAATCTGGACACAAATAGTAGTGTTTAATTTCGATTCATACATCCTCTAGTTGACCTGAAATGGAAAACTTGATACCATTCGCAAAAAAATCTGCTTACTTTCTTTTATAGCTTGGATACACTTACGCTATTTTGAATTGGTTAAATTTTAAGAGCAGAAGTAACCCCGAAAGTCTGAACATAATACCCTCAGTCGTTCTTAGGATACTGCTGAGATGCCTTATTAGGAAATTAGCATTAACACAGTGCATTTTGATTTAATCTTCAGGCAAAATTTAGTTTTTAATAATAAAGGCAAATGGGAGGGTGGGCGTGGGAGGGGGATTAGTTGCCCTCCGATCACTTTCTACTATTAAAAAGGGCATCAACCCTTTCTATTTTCAATCAAATAAGCCCTTTTCAAAGCTCCTACGACCACTCCTTCGATATGAAGTGCCCTGGTGTAAACAACAACAAAATAAAAATCATACATTATACCCACATCGATCTTCACTATAAAAATTTCAAGCCTTCCAATCATTTTCGACTATTAAAAAGGGCACTAGGCCTTTCGATTTCCAATCAAATGAGCTCTTTTTGAGTTTCTACGACAACGCTTTCTATAAACACCTTATTTGCCCCCAGGGCATAAATTACAACCCTTACCCTAAGGGCTGTGATGGTGGTTGTCATCCTCTAAGACAAAATTTCCAGAACTTTCAACTACGTTAAAAAAAATGGTCATCTAAAAATTTTGATTGGATGTGTTTGGGAAAATGATGGGCATGGCAGGGGCGTTAGTCGCTCTCCCATCAATTTAAACTATTAAAAAAGGCACTAGCCCTTTCAATTTCCAATCAAATGAGCCCTTTTGAAGTTTCTACGACAACGTTTTCAATAAAAAACCTTATAGGTCCCCAGGACATAACCTAAAACCCTTGCCCTGAGGGCTGGGGGGGTGTCACCCTCAAAGACCTAATTTCCAGAACTCTCTACTATGTCAAACACAATGGCTATCTGAAAATTTTCATTGGATGTGTTTAGGACAATGGTGCGCGTGAGAGGGTGGTTAGTTAACCTCCAATCACTTTCGGCTATTAAAAAGGGCACTATCCCTCTCAATTCCCAATTGAATGAGCCCCTTTTGAATTTTTTACGACAACTCTAACTATAAAAACCATATATGCCCCCAGGGCATAACTTACAACCTTTTCCCTGGGGGCTCCGGGGGGTTTTCATCCTTAAATACATAATTACCAGAACTTTCAACTACGTTGAACAAAATCGCTATCTCTAAACTTTGATTGAATGTGTTTGGGGAAATGGTGGGCATGGGAGGGGGGTCAATTACTTTCCACTCACTTTCAACTATTAAAAAGGGCAATTCCAATTTCCAAACAAAGGAGCCCTTTTTGAAAATTTCTACAACAACCTTCTATATAAACCTTATATGCCGCCAGGGCATAACTTAAAACCCTTGCACTGAGGGCTCTGAGGGGGCTATCATCCTAAAAGACCTAATTTCCAGAACTTTCGACTACGTTGAACAATATGGATATCTCAAAATTTTGATTGGATGTGTTTGGGGAAATGGTGGGTGTTAGAGGGGGGTTAGTTGCCCTTCAATCACTTTAGACTATTAAAAGCGCACTAGTCCTTTCAATTTCCAATTGAATGAGCCCTTTTTGATGTTTTTACAACATCGCTTTCTATAAAAACCTTACATGCCCCAAGCGCATAACTTACAACCCTTGCCCTGAGTGTTGTGGGGGGGAGGGGTTGTCATCCTTAAAGCCCTAATTTCCAAAACTTTAAACTACGTTGAATAAAATGGCTATCTAAAAATTTTGATTGCATGTGTTTGGGGAAAAGGTGGGCGTGAGAGGAGGGTTAGTTGCCCTCAAATCACTTTCGATGATTAAAAAGGACACTAGCCCTTTGAACTTCCAATCGAATGAGCCGTTTTTCAAGTTTCTACGACAAAGATTTCAATAAAAACTTTATATGCCCCCAGGGCACAACTCATAACCCTTGCCCTGAAGACTGTGGGGGGAGTGTCCTGCTCAAAGGTATAATTTCCAGAACTTTAAACTGCGTGAAACAAAATGGCTATCTAACAATTTTGATTGGATGTGTTTCGGGAAAAGGTGGGCGTGAGAGAGGGGTTAGTTGCCCTCAAATCACTTTCGGCTATTAAAAAGGGCACTAGCTCTTTAAATTTCCAATCGAATGAGCCCTTTTTCAGGTTTCTATGATAAAAATTTCAATAATAACCTTATATGCTCCCAGGGCATAACTCATAACCCTTGCACTGAAGACTGTGGGGGGAGTGCCCTGTTCAAAAGTATAATTTCCTGAACTTTAAACTACGAGGAACAAAATGGCTATCTCAAAATTTTTGATTGGATATGTTAGGGGAAATGGTGGGCGTGAAAGGGGTGTAGTTGCCTTCCAATCACTTTCGACTATTAAAAAGGGCACTAGCCATTTCTATTTCCAATTGAATGAGCCCTTTTTGAAGTTTCTACGATAACGCCTTCTATAAAAACATTATGTGCCCCCAGAGCATAACTTACAACACTTGCCTTGAGGGCTGTGGGGGAGCGTCCTCCTCAAAAACATAATTTCTATTTGGAAATCGACTACGCTGAACAAAATGTCTATCATAAAATTTTGATTGGATGTGTTTGGGAAAAGGTGGGCGTAAGAGGCGGGATAGTTGCCCTCGAATCACTTTCGACTATTAAAAAGGGCACTAGACCTTTGAATTTCCAATCGAATGAGCCCTTTTTGAAGTTTGTACGACAAATATTTCAAAAAAAACGTATATGCCCCAGGGCATAACTTATAACCCTTGCCCTGAAGACTCTGGGGGGAGTGTCCTGCTCAAAGGTATAATTTCCTGAGCTTTAAACTGCGTGGAACAAAATGGCTATCTCAAAACTTTGATTGGATGTGTTTGGGGAAATGGTGGGCGTGGAAGGGGTGTTAGTTGCCTTCCAATCACTTTCGACTATTAAAAAGGGCACTAGCCATTTCAATTTCCAACCAATTAATCCCTATTTGAAGTTTCTACGACAACACGTTCTATAAAAACCTTATATGCACCCCTTGCCCAGAGGGCTGTGGGGGGGGGGGAGGGTTGTCATCCTCAAAGACCTAATTTCCAGAACTTAAAACTACGTTGTATAAAATGGCTATCTAAAAATTTTTATTGTATGTGTTTGGGGAAAAGGTGGGCATGACGGGGGGGAGGGGGTTAGTTGCCCTCCAATCACTTTCGACTATTAAAAAGGGCACTAGCCCTTTGAATTTGCAATTGAATGAGCCTTTTTTGAAGTATCTACGACAACGCCTTCTATAAGAGCCTTATATGCCCTCGGGGCATAACTTACAACCCTTGCCCTGAAGGCTGTGGGGAGACACCTCCTCAAAAACATAATTTCTATCTGGAAATCAACTACGCTGAACAAAATGGATATCTCAAAATTTTGATTGGATGTGTTTCGGGAAATGGTGGGCGTTGAAGTGGTGTTAGTTGCCTTCCAATCACTTTCGACTATTAAAAAGGACACAAACCACTCCAATTTTCAATTGAATGAGCCATTTTCGAAGTTTCTACGACAACTCCTTCGATACGAAGTGCCCGGGTATGGATAAAAAAAATAATACATTGTGCCAACATCGTTCTTTACTTAGGCAGCACTATTGCGCTGCCTATGATTTTCTTCCAGGCCTTGAAGATTAAATGTTTCTTTGAATGGTCATCACACCCTTTGTCATATATTAATAGACAACTTATGGAATTCTTAGGTATTTCTATTGCAAGGTTCAAATGTTTCAGTTCAAAATAACAAGTACGTTTTTAACGGTTCGCTAGAAATATTTTGACACAGCTATTAAACCGTTATGACGTATAAAAGCTGTCAGTTAAAAATATCGGGTTTGTTTTTCAGCAGCTCAGTGGAAATATTTTAACTTAATCTTTGAACCGCCTTGATGCATAATCCTGCACCAAAAACGGTTAAAAGCTAGTGAATTACGCAAAAAACGGTCGCTTTTGTTAAGACGCAACAGTGTAATTCATCAGTTATGAAATAGGATAATTTACCCTTACCATTGGTTCCAATTGAAGCGATTTCTTTTAATACAAAACGGCTCAAAAATAGCGGATGCAGGAACATCGCAAAAATGTTCACAGAGAAACGGTTCACGGCAGCCGTGGAAGCGCAAAAAATGTTATGACACATTGAAAAAGTATATGCATAGGAATAGGCTAAATCAAGTTCTATCAGCCAGAAAAAATATTTAAAGGACTAACCTTCACGAGACCAGGCTAGCTATGCCTAATGAAAAATATAATTTCTGTCTTTTATGCTCATTTCCTTGGAAATATCCTCACAGGCCTCGAGTATTAAAGTCTTGTATTAAAAGGACACAATATTCATATTATTTGTCAAATATTAATAGAAAACTTCTCATAAACATGCTTAGTTTCTCAGTCACTTGCATTTTATGGTCTTAAAAATCTTTTAATTCAGAATTAAACCTTGGTCAAACCTCTACTACTTCAGACGTTACACTTGACTCACTCACCAATAATTTAAAGAATGATCTTGACATTTTTAAACTCAACTTAAGGATATTCAAAAACAGTTTCATGCTATTCTCCTTTTTTAGAAATATACCCTTTATCAATAATGACCTTTGCAAACCAAATTTAAATACGGTTCAACTGCTTGGTGTGCAGTTGGACAATGACCTTAAATGGAAGTCCTACACTTCCCACTTATTTAAATCTGGTAGTTTTCTCCTTAAATCTTTCTCCGTTCTCAAACGGTTCTCCATATCAATCCAGAACCTTAAAAGAATATATTGTTCTTATGTAAGATCCTGTCTTGAATATGCTTGTCCTGTCTGGCACCCTGGCAAGTATAGCAAATCTGCATGTTTAGGTTAGGTTAGCCGTAGACCAGTGTTGTAAAATTGAAAGTATTCAAAAAAGAGCAATCAAAGCTATACTGGGGACGTCCTACGCTAGAGGCGATGAGGGTTTGGCTAGACTTTAACTTACTACATTGAAATCCTACATCGCATCCTTACCATGAACTTCGGTCACAAGTGCCTTATCTGTGACTATCATTGACCCCCCCTCCCCTTTAAAGAAAATCCTCTAATCCTTCCAAATACAAGACTCAATGCTCGTAGAGCTCCAAATACTCAACTTGACTCGTGCCCCCAAATGTTGACCATGAGTTACAAAAACTCTACTGTTCCCTATTTGTTTCCCATTTTAATAATTGATTTAAATTTTTTGTTATCCCCTAACATCTATTTTATCAATGTAATTGTTCTGAGGTGCTTATGCGAGCTTTTGCGCTATTTTAGCCAGTAACTCGTATTCTGTTCTATTCTAATAAGAGACGCGATTTTCAACGGCTCAGTAGAAATATTTAAACTAGCCGTTGAACCGTTTTGACGCATAAACTTGCGGCATAAATGGAAGAAATTTGAAGGATCACGCGAAAATGACCGTTTTTGCGTGTTATCGCATAGTGGGAACCCAGGTCGTAAAACGTCAAAAATTGCTTGTTGACCCCCTCTAATTAATATTATCAAGATAGATGGCAATATTGTAAAGACCCTTGAACAAATAGAAATAGTCCTAAATAACGTCACTTTTAGCATTAACCAAAGGAAAAGAGTAAATTATAGAAATGGATTCCTTTGGAAAAGTAAGTTATTTAACAACTTAGTACTAGTATCTATCTGTACCTTGCGATTTAAATTATGAAAAGTAATTTATTAGAGTTTGGCTTAAACTGAAAGAGTTGGAATGGGCAGTAGGCTAGTATTTATCTTCTCCTGGAATTTGGGGAAGGCAGCTTTGCTGTCAATATACTACATGAAAATAACCTATTCTAACTCAGGAAGCATATATTACTGACCAGTGAATTTATAGGCAGTGCTATAATTTAGCAAGGATGAAAGTGAAAACATCATTTGATGCCTGTTTTAGCCTATGCTCTTTCATAGGCATAATTCAATAATTGCTTCTGGGGCTAATTGCATCTTGAGCCCTTAAAGGGGTCCAGGAGGTATTTTGGGTAAAATTCTACTTTAGCTACTTTTGGCTATCTTGGAAAGGAGTTTGGTTAGGAAAATGAAACTTCCAGGGATAGATCTACAGGCTAAAGAATGTCCCGGGAAGGTATTTTGAAGTACCTACCTCCACTCCTTCTCCCTCTAGAGGGTCCTGACCTTTGATGATCTTTAAAAATCTGTGTGTTATAAAAGTGAAACCTTGTAAGATAGATCTTCTGCTTAAAATGAAGTCCAACAAAATTGTTTTCAGCTTCACAACTTTGCTCAATCCTGATTTATAGAGTTTTAAAGATATGCAAATACATTTCCTATTTTTTGAAAATTCTCATTGATATGGCTTAAAATACTACTTAAATAACAGGAATTGCATCTTCAGAACTAAAGCCAGAGAAAAAGAATCTTATAACTGAAAATTAAGGTAAAATATTGTTTTGTCAAAACTTCAATAGGTCATGTACCTGTCATGTAGGCAAATTTCAGGGTCCTCTAGAGGGAGAAGGAGAGGAGATAAGTACTTCAAAATACCTTCCCAGGACATATTTTAGCCTGTAGACCCATACCTGAAAGTTTCATTTTCCTAACCTCATCCCTTTCCAAGATAGGTAAAAGTAACTAAAGTAGAATTTTACCGGTATTTTGTATGAATTATGAAAGAGCATAAAAAAAGCATCAAATGATGTTTTCACTTTCATTCTAGCTAAATTATATGGCCCACTGCAAATTTACCATGATTCCCCCCCCCCCCCCCCCCCCCTATGTGCATATATATACCCTGAATTGTTGATGGCAAAGTTTTGAATTGCAAAATTCAGTGCTATTTTTGTTGATGGTATTTGAAAAACTTGAAATGGTTTGAATTGAAAATCAAGTATTTTGCAGGTTAGGTTATAACTTCCTTTGTGTGGTTACAAAAATGAAATACCTTTGAGACCCCTTTAAGGGCTCAAGATGCAACTAGCCCCAGAAGCAATTAGGCCTATTGCATTATAAAAGAGCATAAAAAAAGGCATCAAATGATGTTTTCACTTTCATCCTAGCTAAATTATATGGCCCATTGCAAATTTACTATGATCTTCACCCCCCCCCCCCCCCCCCCCCACCCCTATGTGCATATATATACCCTGAATTGTTGATGGCAAAGTTTTGAATTGCAAAATTCAGTGCTATTTTTGTTGATGGCATTTGAAAAACTTGAAATGGTTTGAATTGAAAATCAAGTATTTTGCAGGTTAGGTTATAACTTCCTTTGTGCAGTTACAAAAATGAAATACCTTTGAGACCCCTTTAAGGGCTCAAAATGCAACTAGCCCCAGAAGCAATTATTGCATTATAAAAGAGCATAAAAAAGGCATCAAATGATGTTTTCACTTTCATCCTAGCTAAATTATATGGCCCATTGCAAATTTACCATAATATTCACCCCCCCCCCCCCATGTGCATATATATACCCTGAATTGTTGATGGCAAAGTTTTGAATTGCAAAATTCAGTGCTATTTTTGTTGATGGCATTTGAAAAACTTGAAATGGTTTGAATTGAAAATCAAGTATTTTGCAGGTTAGGTTATAACTTCCTTTATGTGGTTACAAAAATGAAATACCTTTGAGACCCCTTTAAGGGCTCAAGATGCAACTAGCCCCAGAAGCAGTTATTGCATTATAAAAGAGCATAAAAAAGGCATCAAATGATGTTTTCACTTTCATCCTAGCTAAATTATATGGCCCATTGCAAATTTACCATGATCTTCACCCCCCACCCCTATGTGCATATATATACCCTGAATTGTCGAGGGCAAAGTTTTGAATTGCAAAATTTGGTGCTATTTTTGTTGATGGCATTTGAAAAACTTGAAATGGTTTGAATTGAAAATCAAGTATTTTGCAGGTTAGGTTATAACTTCCTTTGTGCGGTTACAAAAATGAAATACCTTTGAGACCCCTTTAAGGACTCAAGATGCAAATAGCCCCAGAAGCAATTATGGCATTATAAAAGAGCATGAAAAAGGCATCAAATGATGTTTTCACTTTCATCCTTGCTAAATTATATGGCCCATTGCAAATTTACCATGATCTTCACCCCCCCCCCCCCCCCCCCCCCCCTATGTGCATATATATACCCTGAATTGTGAAAATCAAGTATTTTGCAGGTTAGGTTATAACTTCCTTTGTGCGGTTACAAAAATGAAATACCTTTGAGACCCCTTTAAGGGCTCAAGATGCAACTAGCCCCAGAAGCAATTATTGCATTATAAAAGAGCATAAAAAAGGCATCAAATGATGTTTTCACTTTCATCCTAGCTAAATTATGTGGCCCATTGCAAATTTACCATGATCTTCACCCCCCCCCCCCCCCTCCCTATGTGCATATATATACCCTGAATTGTTGATGGCAAAGTTTTGAATTGCAAAATTCAGTGCTATTTTTGTTGATGACATTTGAAAAACTTGAAATGGTTTGAATTGAAAATCAAGTATTTTGCAGGTTAGGTTATAACTTCCTTTGTGTGGTTACAAAAATGAAATACCTTTGAGACCCCTTTAAGGGCTCAAGATGCAACTAGCCCCAGAAGCAATTATTGCATTATTTCACCCCCCCCCCCTATGTGCATATATATACCCTGAATTGAAATATACCCTGAATTGTTGATGGCAAAGTTTTGAATTGCAAAATTCAGTGCTATTTTTGTTGATGGCATTTGAAAAACTTGGAATGGTTTGAATTGAAAATCAAGTATTTTGCAGGTTAGGTTATAACTTCCTTTGTGTGGTTACAAAAATGAAATACCTTTGAGACCCCTTTAAGAGCTCAAGATGCAACTAGCCCCAGAAACAATTATTGCATTATAAAAGAGCATAAAAAAGGCATCAAATGATGTTTTCACTTTTCACTTTCATCCTAGCTAAATTATATGGCCCATTGCAAATTTACCATGATCTTCAGCCCCCCCCCTATTTGCATATATATACCCTGAATTGAAATATACCCTGAATTGTTGATGGCAAAGTTTTGAATTGCAAAATTCAGTGCTATTTTTGTTGATGGCATTTGAAAAACTTGAAATGGTTGGAATTGAAAATCAAGTATTTTGCAGGTTAGGTTATAACTTCCTTTGTGTGGTTACAGAAATGAAATACCTTTGAGACCCCTTTAAGGGCTCAAGATGCAACTAGCCCTAGAAGCAATTATTGCATTATAAAAGAGCATAAAAAAGGCATCAAATGATGTTTTCACTTTCATCCTAGCTAAATTATATGGCCCTCTGCAAGTTTACCTACTGACCTATGAATAAGGTGAACATACCACTTGATGCCTTATGTTCTTTCCAAATATAATAATTGCTTTACTCAGAAATTCACCTTTAAGCCCATTACAAGACCCTCAAAGATGATACCCTTTTCCTCTTACTCTTGGCTATATAAAAGGGTTAAAAAAAACAATTCTTGCTTCATTATATGTTAAATAGGCTGATTGCAGTTAACACATTTCCACTGCAGCTCCCCTGTACTTTACCAGTTTAAACAAGAGCCAGCCTAAAACAACTTAAACTACTGTACCAATCCTTGCCCACTGATGCATTCATAGTGACATTATGCTGACTTACCATCTTTGGTGACAGTCACTATGCCAGCTATCATTAATGCACAAGGGTAATTGCAACAGCAGTTGTCATTGTATTTAAAAAAACTAAACATTTTCATTAGTTTATGGGCAATTTTTTTTAGTGCTATATATTGTAGTAAAATTGTGAATTCATATTGAATATTGGTTTGAACTAATGTGTAATTTGACTCATTTTCCATTAGTTTTGTTGAATGAATTCGATCTATAATTTCTTTTATGTCAATTTTGATAAAGAAAAACAATCTGTAATTTGTTGTGCTCCAAAAAGGCACTAGCACTTGCAACCTAATGATTTAAGATTAGTAAATTGTTAAATTTACTGGATTTCATTATAATCAATCACTAAATCAATGCATATGGAATACATGACTGTGAAATATCTATTTACCATACTTCTTGAAATGCTAAGCCTTCTGGAGTTCACTTTGGTCTCCTTTTGGATTCACAGTGATTTTCAATCTACAGGGGATGATGGGCCAGGAATAAGTCTTGCTACCATCTATGTGAACTACTTGCATATATTGTTATGTCTTAGGAAATCAAAAATACTTTTGTATCTTTTGGTATTAGCTGGCAGGTTTGAGAGCAGCAACACATTCATGTCAGGCTGGAGCTTTGCCTCACCGAAGATTCTACTAGTGTTGATTACTTCCTGCTGGATGCATTGACATTCAAAAATCAGGTGGTTCAAGAATTCTGGAAATGAATTGCAAAATCTGTAATATGGATTGGCTTGTTTATGCCAAATAAACTCCTCTTTCCTCAGGATACAAGAGAACTAGTTTGACACATGTCAAACTAGTTCTGAGCTTGCTTGTTGTATATTGATTGATCTTTATTTCTAAAGTCAAAGGTGCATGTATGATATAGCCCCTACCTAATATTCTTCTAATATATTTCTCTGATGCTCAATCCCAATGAAATATATCAAAGTGAGAAAAAAATGTACTTTAGACACAAATTTGGGCTACACATTTGCACATTAGGGGTGGGGGAGTTGTTGTTGTAAAGTATTGGCCTGAGTGCCTAATGTGTTAGGTACAATTATTCTGCATTTTATATAGTAAGAATTGTTTGATAACTTCACACTGTCCAAATAATTTAACCCCCCTCCCTTAATGTGTAAATATATAGCCCAAATTATATATTTTCCATCTGTTCTGTCACTTCTCTTTGTCTTGTCTCATGCTAAGCAGAAAGAAACCAATGAAAAAAAGTTCTATAAAGCACTAATAAACAAACAACTAGAGCAGTAGGGGTTTATCATACTGGTCAAAACTTTAGTTTAGCAGCTTTTTTTTTTATCTCAGAAAGCTCTTGAGCTAGGTGACTGAAACTTTTAGAAAAATATCTATAACCATAATCATAACATAAGAAGATGTTTCCAAGTTTATATCTTTACTGTTTGTGTCTGCCATTATACTTGTATAAACTTAGTGATTTTGTAAAACGTGTGTGCTGTTCAAGTAAAACTTTCAGAAATATCCGCATCCCAAGTACAGATTATGGAAGTGTCTCCAGGTTTATATCTAAAATCCACCCTTTTTGTTTTGTGGCCTAAACAGTTAGTTTTCAGGTAAAATTAGTTTTAGTTTTGTGAAAGTGTTATTCATCTGGCTCTGTTAGAGAAAATATTGGAGATAGGCTAGCCCATCTTGAAAATGATTCTTTACCCCAGGAATACCAATCCTAACTTGAACAATTCAATAAATTAGCTTAAACCTTAGCTCAAATCCTTAGGATTGATCTGCTAAGGCTTAGGCCTATAGCTCTATTTTATCTATTCTTGAAAGTTTTAGTCAGCTATTTTAAAAAAATTTTGGTAAACTGTTCATGTTTTGGTTAATTTGCTAGGTAAAAGTTGAACATACAACTTGATATGCCCCATAACACCCTTTGCAAATTCACTAATCACTACCATCACATACTTTATGGGGTGATCATAAAGGGGTTTAAAATTGTATGATAACACATGGCTCATAATGCTTTTTGGTATTAGAGCTTACACAAAAAATATACTTGCTTCCATCACCAATTCCATTTTGAGCCCTTTACTAAGAGCTTTTGATATTTAGGAGAGAGTTTAGCAGACACAATTCTAATGAGATAACTTTTGTAAATGGTTGACTAGTGGCATGTCTATCATATCCTAGTGGCCTAATGCCATGAGTTTTGTCAAAAAAAGAAGAAAAACACTGGGATAAAATGATGGATTTTTTTTTACCAGGTCACTTCATATGGAATGAATAGTTGTAGAAATTCTGATGGGGGCTCATTCAGTTTGAAATCAAAAGTTCCAGTGCCCTTTTTAAGAGTTAGCTAAATCCTCCCTCTACTTTAACCTGATAGTCTTCCAGCCAAAATATTGAGAGATTCATTTGTTCACAATATTTGAATGATCTATGTATGTCTCAAGGAATGACATGGCCCTACAGCCCTGGGGTAAGGGTTGTAAATTGTGTATTGCTCATTGTTTACACATCGGTTTTTCATTAAGAAAGAGAGCTTATTTTATAGTGGTTGTCCACGAAGGGTAAGGACATTAAGGCGAACCTTTCGAGAATGTTGAGGGATTGTTGGACTAAATTAAAAGACACTTTGCACATCCAGGTTGACAAAAGTGCATCTCTGCAAGATTTCAGGGTTGACTAACATTAAATTGAAACTTTCAAAGGATATTGGACTAGATCAAAAGGCCCTATATGTACCTGGGCTGTCAAAATGGTGTGTCTGAATAGCTAGGAATGGCTAAGGAGCAAATAGACAGGGTCCTAGGTATAAATCTGATGTTTTTGCTAGGAGATTTTAATGCCCAGGTTGGTAGAAATAGGGATAGATGGTATCCTAGCCTAGGTAAATTTGGTGTAGGGAAAGAAAACACTAATGGATACAGACTTTTGCAATTTTGTAGTTATAGCAGTCTAGTTATAACCAATATGGTGTTTTGTGATAAAATGGCTCATAAGTTAACATGGTATTCATGTAATGGTAAAACAGCAAACCTTATTGCTTATGTTATAGTAAACCAAAGACTGGCAGGATCAATACAAGATACCAGGGTCTATATGAGTGCTGTTATTGATGTTAAAAGTAAAGATCACCATCTAGTAGTGTCAAGGTTAATTTAAAGCTGAAATATTGGGAGAGTAACTACCTCCTGGGAAGTTATGATGTTGGAAGACTCCAGGATGAGAATTTGAGAGAACTTTCCAGGAACAGTTGAACGGTAAACTTG
Organism: Artemia sinica; assembly: GCA_027921565.1. Lineage (NCBI taxonomy): Eukaryota > Metazoa > Arthropoda > Branchiopoda > Anostraca > Artemiidae > Artemia > Artemia sinica. The sequence goes on from CM051265.1 coordinate 58,514,676, forward strand.
TGAGTTTGAAATTTGATAATGTGGAAGGTGGTTGGAATAATTTTAGAAAAATAATTTGTGAAGTTGCTGAAGGTGTCTTAGGGAAGAAAGCTAGAACTGCAGCTAAGAATATTAGTGAAAAAGCTTTATGTTTAATAGAAAGGAGAAAGGACTTGTACAAGAATCATCTCAGTGATAGATCATATAGGTGTGAAGTGGAGGCCATGGATAAAATTGCTAAGGATTTGAAAGATGCAGCTAGATGGCATAATAGTAAAATATTGTACTGGCATGTTAATAAATTGAGAGGGAGTAGTCAATCCGGACTTGGCCCAGTTAAAGATAGGAATGGGGCCACAATTAGCAATAAGGAAAGAACTAAAGAGAGATGGGCCTAACATTTTGAGAATTTGCTTAACTAAGATAGAGTTGCAGGAAAAGATATAGAGGAAAATGAAAAAGTTTGTGATACCTTGGATGTGAAGGAAGATTTGTTTTGTGAGGAGGAATTAGTGACAGTACTAAAAGGATTAAAAAAGGTTAGAAATAAGTTACTGAAGATTATGAATATGATTTTTGAAAAAGGGGAAGTACCAAATGATTTTAGAAAAACCTTAATTAAATCACTTTATAAGAAAGGTGATAAAAGTGAGTGTGGTAATTATCAAGGCATTAGTCTGGTCTCTGTAAGTAGTAAATTACTTAGTAATATGATACTTTTTAGACTGAGAGATGCAGTAGACTAAGTTTTAAGAGAAGAACAGTGCGGTTTTAGAAAAGGTAGAGGATGTGTCAACCAAATTTTCACTCTTAGACTAATAATTGAAAAGTGCCTTAGTTGTCAAACACCTTTGGTCCTCAGTTTTATAGATTATGAGCAAGCATTTGATTCTGTTGATAGAAGAGCTTTAGTAAAGGTTTTATCCTTGTATGGTATACCAGACAAATACATAAAAGTATTTAGTGCTATGTACGAGAATAACACTGCTGTGGTTAAGGTAGGAAATGAGGTTAGCAGCTGGTTTTGTATTAAATCAGGAGTTAAACAGGGTTGTGTTCTATCCCCTTTTATATGGATTATTTTGATGGACTTTTGTCTTAAGGAGCACAGGAAAGGCAATGGGAGACCACAGAATCAAATGTGGAGGAAAAAGTCTCCTGGACTTAGATTATGCTGATGATTTAAGCATCCTAGATGAAAGTGTGAGCAAAATGAATGACGTTTTAGAGGTTTTGTGAGTTCAGTTTGCTAGAATAGGTTTGAAAATTAATGTTAAGAAGACTAAGTCACTAAGGCTAGGAATAAGTGAAGATGAAAAATTGATGTTGGGTAATGAAAAGATTGATCAGTTGGGCAACTTCACTTACCTTGGTAGTATTATTAGTAAAGATGGTGGGAGCAGTGAAGATAAAGTAGAATAGCCAAGGCTCAGGGTGTTTTTTCACAGTTAAAAAAGTTTGGAAGAATAGGAAGATAAGTTTGCAAACCAAGATTAGAATATTAGAAGCTACAGTGATGACAGTGGCCAAATATGGCTCCGAAGCATGGGCGCTCAGAAAAGCAGATGAAGATTTGCTAGATGTTTTCTAGAGAAATTGCTTAAGAATTATTTGGGGTACCCAGCTGACTGACCGTATTTCAAACAATAGGCTAGACGAAAAATGTGGTTCAATGCCTCTCTCTAGGGCTATAATGAAAGAAAGGTTGAGGTGGCTAGGGCACGTTGGGAAGATGAAGGATGACAGACTGCCGAAGATTGTTCTTTTTGGCCAACCGTCTAGGGTTAAACAGAAAGCAGGTCTTCCTCGTCTGGGGTGGGAGGACGTCATAAAGAAAGATTTAAAGGAAATGGGAACTTCGTGGGCCGGTGTAAAAAGGGAGGCTTTGAATAGATTGGGATGGAGGAGGAGCGTGTGTAGCTGTGTTGGCCTCAGGCGGCTTGGTGCTGCAGTAAGTTGTTAGTAGCAGTAGTAGTAGTAGTTAAACTAAACTGGAAGATAATATATGCATCTAGTGTGTCAAAATGGCACATCTTAAAAATCTGAGGTACACCTAAGTGTATTAAGCTGAAACTTTCTGTGGATGTTGAACTACATCCATAGACACTATGTACATCCAGGTTGTGAAAAGGGTGTAGGTGCTATGTTTCAGGAATGACTAATACAATTAGGCTGAAAGTTTGAAGGAAAGTTGAAGAGGGTGTCAAAATTAACCAGATTACACTATGTGCATCTGGGTTGTCAAAAGGGTGTATTTCTAATATCTTGGATATGGTTAAGGGACCCAGCTGAAACTCTGAAGGAATATTGAGGAGATAGTAATTGTGATTTTTTAGGGGGGGGGGAGGAGAGCTTGTCAAAGACAAAAAATGTTTGAACAAAAATGTAGTTGCATCAATTCTATTTTTCATGTTAATCTGCTTGAAATTTCAGCCCATGAACCCAAGTTAAAGTTTAATTTAAAGTTTCAGAATCATAGGAGCCTCTATCAGCAGCTAATGCAATTGCATTGATTCTTGACATTCCGTTTTTAATTTTCAAAGAACAAATTATAATTCTCTAATAAGTGAGCTCAGTTTGTATTCAGACTTCGTTAACACCATGTTAACACCATAGTTTTTTTTGGATATAACCTTGCTCAAGCTGTGAAATTTCCCTGTGACTCATTTTGGATTTATTTTTATTAGTGGATTACCATTTTGCTGGCTATTTCAAATTCCCTTGGGACAGTAAATTGTGGATGAATATTTATGCAATAATTGAATATACTGGTATTTATTACTTAAATGGATGAATGTGGTATATATTCAATATATTCATGATTATGATGGAGCTTGTGCATTCTGTGCTGCTAAACTTTTTGCAGTCAAATTTTCATGAAGGAGTGGATAATGGAATTATTGCCAAACATGCGGCTGACTTTTTTGATGAAAAGTCTATTATAATAGCTAAAACTGACCTATGGTCTTGAGTGTTCATGGGCGAACGTGTGCCTCGACGGCAAGGTAATCTAGCTAATTACCTATCTATCTAGCTAGTCACATAAAGGATATAATTGAGACCTTTCAGAAATGTGAGTCTGATGGTTTTATTTTGCCTACTTACGTGATTATTTTGCCTACCGAGGTTCCTGTCATTCCAGCTTTTGCATACTCAAGCCTCGCATCAAGGCTTCTAAACATTGACCCCAAACTCAAGCAAATCCGTGAGAAAATTGTGTCTTATGATCTAAATTCCCCTCCTCTTAGTGACCCCAGGCCCCAGCCAATCGCTGATAATCATGCTATTATTGTCATTTCAAAAGCTCCACCTCACCTTAATAATCCTACAAAATGCCGTGAAGTGATTGACCTTATACCTGGTCATGAATATATTCATAGCTTAAAGCTTTCCGGCGATAAATTTGTGGTGCGGATTGATCAGACTGCTGCTAAGGACTTTTGCGATTCTGTTCCCTCTGTAATGAGCAACTGTGACGTCAAAGTAAATGAAACGAAATATATGGGTATTACGAAAGCTTTATCAAATGCCTTTGATGTGGGCATGCTAATTGGCTGCAGTGATATTGAGGATGCAAAGCGAATTGGCAATTCTTTTGCTGCTAAAGTGTTTTTCGAAAATGCAATTGCTCTTGCTAATGCACTGAAGCTTGGCATGAAAGTTGGTTATGAGATTTTCCGTGTTCATGAGTTCCAGCGTCCACTTAGGCGCTGTTATAATTGCCAATTGCCTTATCACCTGAAGGCCACTTGTAATAACCCTAAACGTTTCTCCCGCTGTGCAGAAGAGCATGAATCGTTGCGCGATTCCCCGTGCCAGACTACCCCTAAATGTGCTAATTGTCACGGCAATCATGTTTCATTTTCTCTAAAATGCCAAATCCTTTGTAATGCTGTAGCTAAACGTTCTAGTCAGCTAATAAAATGACTATTAAAATCGAATTTTCTATATGCTTATTCAACATTAACGGAACGAAGGATAAGGATGATTCTTTGAACCAGAAACTATCTAATTTCGACATTTTGTTTCTATAAGAACACCTCTTGCCCTTTGTGAGTTTGAACTCCCTTCATAGGAGTAAAGAACACTTAGTTTTTGCTAGAAGTGCCTGAAAAACTTCTGGGAGACCTTCAGGCGGGCTGGCCTGCCTATTAAGACAGAAACTAGTCCCGCTATCCCCTGTGTGTTATCGTGAATGTGATTATTTCATTGCAATCCGTTTTGCTAATCTAGTTCTTATTAATGTATACCTCCCTTGCAACCAAAGATCCTTTTCCTCTCTAATAAAGTATACTAAAGCATGTGCATTGCTAAAGACCTTTCTTGTTAGTGTTGAGAGCAAGGGATTGGGTTGGATCCTGTTAGGCGATACGAACTGTGATATAAACTCTACTTCAGCATGGACTGATTTATTTTTGATTCGCTACCTAATGGCTATCGGATTTTGGATAAAGATGAATCCCATTCATACATACATAATAGTGGTTCATTGTCTGATATTCATCACTGTATTGTTTCTTCTGGTGTTTATATTAGTGATATTCACATTGACCAGGATGAACGTGATTATGACCATCTGCCCCTTTCAGCCACTGTCACCATCAATACGACTCGGGCTGAACAGACCTTAGGTACTAATTACCAAAAGTGGATAACCAAAAGAGACTGGAATAAAGTGGATTGGCCTCTGAATCTATCAACCCTTACTCTTCTTTTGTGTATGATTAAAGTTCCATTTAATTTACTCTGTACCAGTGGTATATCCCCACAAGCTCAAGTTAAGCTCAATATATATTACAGACTGATTGTATCCTGCCTGAAAAAAAGCTGAAGAAGTGGCTATCCCGATTTATCGTATTAAGCTTATGACTAGAGGTTCAATATTGAAATCTGACCCTGATTTATAAATTGTGAAAAATAGTGGCTTAGAATTTGGGTAGCCTATGGCCGCCCTTTAAGAGAGTCACCTTTTTGACATTAAGCAGAAAACGAAGTTGAAATTTAAACGTTATCTTCATAAAGTAAGGTACAATAATGTGGAATTTCCGAAGACCTCTAGTCAGTGGAAACAAGTGATTTTGCGAAATTTGACTCACCTCCTAATGCCAATTGGATCCCTAATGCCTCTTGGTTTAATCATTGTAATAAGATTTTTAATATTATGAATTATGCAGTTCACTCTCAGTTTGCTAGCCTCGGTTCTTATGTATTACCTGCGAGAATTTACCAAGGCCATGTGCCTCCCGTTTCTGCTGACCGTGTGATTCGTTGTGTTAACAATTTAAAATCTAAATCGTGGGACATCGATGGTATTAGTGTTTTTCACCTTTATATTGATTCGAAAGAATTGATTTATCATTTGCAGTTATTATTTCAAATTTGTTTATGTACGTCTTTGGTGCCTGATTCTTTTTTGTGTGGGAGTGTCACTTTGATTTTTAAACGTGGGAAAGATCCGACTAATTGCGCATCATATAGACCTATTACGTTGGCCTGTTCGCTGACCAAAGTTTTTGAATATGTCCTGCTTCCTGAAATTCTTCCAAAACTTGATTATGTGTCCAATCAATTTGGGTTTAAACCAAATATAGGATGCCAACATGCGCATCGAATTTGCACTTCTTTATTAATTCCAGCACTAAAAGATGGATCTGAAGTGCATTTATGTGCGTTAGATATATCAAAAGCTTTTGACTCAGTTTGTCACAGCCAACTATGGTATTCTCTTACCCAGCTTGGAGTGAATTCATCTGTTATATGTGTCCTTCGTTTTTGGTATGCAAATTCATATGTTCGGCTTCGGCCAGGAGAGATCTTTTTTGGTAATATTCCTATTCGGTCTGGAGTTAGGCAGGGGGAGGGGGTTCTGTCACCATACCTTTTTAATGCTTGTTTATACCCTGTGCTTTTTCGTATTTTTCCGTTGTGTTTTACGGGTCTAACTAATTTATCTTATATTGCTTATGCAGATGATTTATTTACTTATTAGCCATTCAAAATTCACCCTAGCTAAGTCTACCCAGTTTATTTCTAAGCTTTTTGAAAAAATTGGCCTCATTCTTAATGCTGGAAAATGTGGGTATTTAGTTTTCAATGCTAAAAACCCAAGTAGTGATTTGAGTTGTAGTTCTTTTTCAGTTAAGCTGGTTCCTGCGTTGCGTTGGCTCGGGATTAGTATATGCTCTTCTGTTTCAGCTATCCGTGCTAGTGCACTTGCAGATATTAAGAGTAAGCTTAAAGTAGGTTATGCTAAAATTGTCCAAAATCTTGGCCGACGTTCTCGTAAGGCCTTGGCTGAACTCTATTCAACATATTGCGACCATTCCATTCTTTTTCTATCAGGCTTGCGCCCATTTTTTCATACTAATGATGTGCAGGATATTAGAGTTTTGTACTTCCGTTACTGTAAATATCTTTTGTATTTGCCTCGTTGGTATAGAAACCGTAAGATTATTCGAATGTCTAATGCAACTGATATATTGACGTCATAAAATAAGTTTGACTCTAAGTTAAAAGATGAGGCCTGCAAGCGGTTGTGTCCTTTTCATCCTCTTGTGCGATTGTTCTGATTTGCATTTGTAGTTCTTTATATTAATAAATTAATAAAAACTTTCCGAAAAATAAGTTTTTCAAAGAAAAGTAAAGGCCATTTTAAACTTAAACTCAGCAGATGCAAATACCTGTTAAAATTTAAACTCAAAACGACCAGAAATTACTATTAAAGAATAAATGAAACCCAAAGCGAACAGAAATTAAATAAACAATCATTTAGAAACTTTTTGCAATCAAAAACGAACAAAAAATAATTTTTTTTTTTTTCCAAAACATAAGTTTTTCAAAGAAAAGTAAAGGCCATTTTAAACTTAAACTCAGCAGATACAAATACCTGTTAAAATTCAAACTCAAAACGACCAGAAATTACTATTAAAGAATAAATGAAACCCAAAAGGAACAGAAATTAAATAAACAATCATAGCAAAAAACATACAGGCTCATTCGATCGGAAATTCAAAGGGCTAGTGCCCTTTTTAATAGTCGAAAGTGATTGGAGGGCAACTAGCCCCCCCCCATGCCCATCATTCCCCCAAACACATCCAATCAAAATTTTGAGATAGCCATTTTGTTCAGCATAGTTGATTTCCAGATAGAAAATATGTTTTTGAGGAGGACACTCCCCCACAACCCTCAGGGCAAGGGTTTTAAGTTATGCCCTGGGGGCATATAAGGTTTTTATAGAAGGTGTTGTCATAGAAACTTCAAAAAAGGCTCATTCGATTGGAAATTCAAAGGGATAGTGCTCTTTTTAATAGTCGTAAGTGGTTGGAGGGCAACTAGCCCCCCCCCATGCCCATCATTCCCCCGAACACATACAATCAAAATTTTGAGATAGCCATTTTGTTCAGCATAGTTGATTTCCAGATTGAGAATTTGTTTTTGAGGAGGACAATCCAGCACAACCCTCAGGGTAAGGGTTTTAAGTTATGCCCTGGGGGCATATAAGGTTTTTAAAGAAAGCGTTGTCGTATAAACTTCAAAAAAAGCTCATTCGATTGGAAATTCAAAGGGCTAGTGCCCTTTTTAATAGTCGAAAGTGATTGGAGGGCAACTAGCCCCCCCCCCCCCCACGCCCGTCATTCCCCAAACACATCCAATCAAAATTTTGAGATAGCCATTTTATTCAGCGTAGTTGATTTCCAGATAGAAAATATGTTTTCAGAGGAGGACACTCCCCCACAACCCTCAAAGCAAGGGTTTTAAGTTATGCCCTGGGGGCATATAAGGTTTTTATAGAAGGCGTTGTCGTAAAACTTGAAAAAAACCTCATTCGATTGGAAATTCAAAGGGCAAGTGCCCTTTTTAATAGTCGAAAGTGATTTTAGGGTAACTAACCCCCCTCTCACGCCCACCTTTTCCCCAAACACATCCAATCAAAATTTTGAGACAGCCATTTTATTAAACGTAGTTTTAAGTTCTGGAAATTAGGTCTTTGAGGATGACAACTCCTCCACAGCCCTCAGGGCAAGAGTTGTAGGTTATGCCCTGGGGGCATATAAGGTTTTGTATAGACAACATTGTCATATAAACCTCAGAGAGGGCTCATTTGATTGGAAATTGAAAGCTCTAGTTCACTTTTTAAGCGTCAAAAGATATTGGAGGGTAACCATCCCCCCCCCTAAACCATATTTTATACCCCTTTGATATCATTTTTATACCCCTTAAAAATGAACACAATGCGATAAAAATATGACTCCAAATAACATATATAGAATAATATATGCACATAACACGGAACAATTAATCAAAATTGCATATTATGAGTTGAGGCTCACCCAAATCATGGGCCAGGGGGATCACCATTGCACAACCTATGAAATCAATCCCGTAATAACTTAAAATATAAAGTACTTTTGAGTATTTTAACGTCTTCCACAACTCAAATGGTCCAACATTCTACAGCCCAATGAGGCTGTCTAATCTCCTAAATCTGGAACGGAGGAGATGAGTGAAGTTCCACCCCGTATTGGATGAGTCTCCAACCTCACCCTCCCCCTCTCCTACTTACTGTCTACGCTAAATTTTCTTCTTTATGCCAACTACGCTGCCCCCACCCCAAAGACTTTAATAAGGTAAAGTTTTGTATGGGAAGAACACATAGTAAATCTATTAGAATTATCCAATTATAAGGTTAAAATACATCTCTGCGATAGATGCAAAATTGCTTTGGCAAACAAAATCCTATTAAGGTCAATTCCAAACAGTCGTTATCTCTCTGTCTCAGCAAGGGAAATGGTCTAGACACCCTTATTGAAGCTATTTTTCAATCCATTCATTGTTGTCAATCGCTGTCCACAAGTTATGCAAGCTGTCTATTGTTCATATCTAAGGTTTTATCAAAGAAGTAATCGTATAGACTTTGAAAAAAAGCCTCATTCGATTTAAATCGAAAGTTCTAGATCCGTTTGTTAAAGTCAAGAATAATCGGACAGTAAGCAACCCCCCTCCCATGCCATAAAAACTTGAAACTTTTCGCAATCAAAAACGAACAAAAATTAATTTAAAATTTTTTTTTCAAAACATAAGTTTTTCAAAGAAAAGTAAAGGCCATTTTAAACTTAAGCTCAGCAGATACAAATACCTGTTAAAATTCAAACTCAAAACGACCAGAAATTACTATTAAAGAATAAATGAACCCAAAACGAACAGAAATTAAATAAACAATCATAGCAAAAAACATACAACAAGTTATAATATAAATGAATAAATAGATCTTAAAGCGAGTAATGCTTAGATTGAATATGAAAATCAAGCTTAAAACGAAAAAAAATATTTTGCTATTAAAGTATAAATTAAACTTAAAACGAACAGAAATTAAATAAACAATCAATGCAAACAAACATACAATAGATATTAATGTAAATGAATAGATAAATCTTAAAACGACTGAAACTAAAATTGAATATGCAAATCAAGTTTGAATCGAATAAAAATAACTACAAACAAGAGTTTGGGTATCGCCTCACTGCAGAAGCCTAAAACCTACTGCTTCATTGGCGCTTTACTGAAAACTATATGAGTCTTGAACAGCCTTGGAAAGTATAAACAAAATCAAATTGAATATTAGATATATAATGATATTAATTGTTGTGAGATCCATCAGTTCAAGATTTTTTTTCACTGTAATTTTTATTTTCATTTTCATTGCTGTAAGAACTGGAAAAGAATAAATTTGTAATATACGAGTAATTCGTTTTCAGTGAAGCGCCAATGAAGCAGAAGGCTTTAGGTTTTTACAGTTAAAGAAGGGGTCAGTATCCAAATTTTGTTTGTAGGGAAACTACATTTGTCTTGAACAATCTTGGAAAGAACTAATAAATTAAACTGAGTATTTGATGTATAATGATATTAATTGCTGAAAGCTCATTAGTTGAAAATTTTACTGTAATTTTAATTTTTATTTTCAATATTAAGTACAAAAGAAAACATGTGTAATATAATTCGTTTTCAGTAAAGCGCCAATGACGCAGTAGGTTTCAGGCTTCTGCAGTGAGGCGATACCCAAACTCTTGTTTGTAGTTATTTTTATTCGATTCAAACTTGATTTGCATATTCAATTTAAGTTTCAGTCGTTTTAAGATTTATTTATAGCAAAATATTTTTTTAAATTAATTTTTGTTCGTTTTTGATTGCAAAATATTGTGTTTGGGGAATGATGGGCTAGTTGCCCTCCAACCATTTTCGACTATTAAAAAAGGGCACTAGAACTCTCAATTTCCAATCGAATGAGCCCCCTTTGAAGTTTCTACGACGACCCCTTCCATATAAAGTGCCTCTGGGGAAAAAAATAATAATAAATAAATAATAAAACATTGGAGCCGTATGGCCTTTACTATAGGCAACGCTGCAGCGTTGCCTCTGATATTGTTTTGCATGTGTTTGTTTTGTATGTCTTTTCCTTTTATTTTCTTTTGTTACTCCACTTTTTTTTATAATGTTAGTGGGTCAAAAATAAATAAATAAATTAATTAATTAATATGCATGTATTTAAACAAACAAACAGTTAAAACAAAATATAATACAACGCAATTCTTAAATAAAAATGTTGATCAATACTCGTCTATATTCAAGGTTGTAGTAAGATAGGGATCAGGGTGGCATGTCTATAGAAGGCCAAAAATAATGCAGATTTTCAATCCATTAATTTGAATCATAACAACCCCCCACATTCACCAAAAATTCTGTAGTAAAATTTTATTAAAATTTGTCATAAAGCTTTGTCCAGAATATAAACAGCAAGTAAAAATCTTGGTTTTTAAGTATGAAAACTGAATAAGAAACTTACAAATATTTCTTTTATTAACGAATTAAAAAAACGATGTTGATAAAAAGAAATCATTATCAATGAATAAATATGACCCAAAATGGACAGAAATTACAGTGAGGAATCAAATAAAACTTAATACAAACAGACATTACCACAAACAAGAGTAGAGCTAGCACCCCTTAAGCCTTCTAAAGGTCTAGTGTCCCTTTGCGCTTTAGTGAGAACATAATTTATTTCAAAATCTTTCTCTGCTATAACATTAATAAGTTCAACACTGATGAGAATTCTAGGAATGAACATCATTATATATATTCATTATTCAGTCTACATTCATTAGTTCTTTCAATAATCCTTGGTAATATTGGGAGTTTCTTTCTTTTTTTGGTTGTTATTGCTTTATCAAATGGAAACCATGCTGGTCAAAATAAGTATTGTTTTCAATTGAATGCAAATGGAATTCAAGCTATTTATAGTTTTTTTTTTTAGAGGGAGGGAAGGGGGGATAGTTAGTACAACTCTAATCTGTTGACATTGATTAGCCTTGAGGTTGTTTTGTTGTTGATGTCACGTCAAATAAAAACGCACTCCTTGAGATAAAGATTGTTTTCAATAAAGCACAGATGACGCTCTGGCCTTTGGAAGGCTTAGGATTAGCCCTGTTCCTGATTGTGTTAGTTTCTGTCTGCTTTATGTTTGACTTGATTACTCATTGTATCCATTTTGGATCTCGTTCATTCAATGATAGGGTTTATGTTCATTTAAGTTCGAATTGTTATTGACTTTATTTCTGTCCTCTCTGGTTTAATATTATTTGAAAAAAACTACGTTTTCTAAAGAGTTAAAGAGGCTGAGTTACAAGGTCGAACCTTAAAACGTACAGGGATTAGGAGGCACAGTAGGGGGGCTGCCGCCCCCCAAACCCCCCGCTTTCGCAGCCTTTAAATAAAAAAAAGTTCTTTAAACTGAAAGTAACGAGCGACATTAAATCTTAAAACGAACAGAAATTATTCCGTATATGAAAGGGGCTGTGCCCTCCTCAACGCCTCGCTCTTTACGCTAAAGTTTTTATTGTTTAAAAAAAGAGTTGTGAGAAAGTCAAACTTTAGCGTAAAGAGCGAGGCGTTGAGGAGGGCACAGCCCCTTTCATATACGGAATAATTTCTGTTCGCTTTAAGATTTAACGTCGCTCCTTACTTTCAATTTAAAGAACTTTTTTTTTATTTAAAGGCTGCGAAAGCGGGGGGTTTGGGGGGCGGCAGCCCCCCAACTGTGCCTCCTAATCCCTGTACGTTTTAAGGTTCGACCTTGTAACTCAGCCTCTTTAACTCTTTAGAAAACGTAGTTTTTTTCAAATAATTTCTGCACGTTTTTGTACAGTTTATTACTTATTATTGCTTGACTAACTGTTAGCTGATTTGACAGCTTGCGGGCTAGCCCGAACGGGAAACGATAAGAGCCCGCTTATAGCGGGTTCTTATTGGAAAACGAGGTTTTTCGTAAATGTAAATTCGGGGGATAATTTTTTCGGTCTGAAAATATCAAAAGGCCCTAACAGGTCGAATTCTGCTTCGAATGAGTCCTCATTCACCCGGATCAGTTGCCAACTGTGGCCTGTAGGCGTGGATAAGAAAAAAAAAGAAATGATGATGAATTTTAAGTGGCTATATTTGTTTTTTTGAAAAAAGGGAAGGAGTGATCGGATTGAGCTGAAATTTCGAGGATAAGCTCCCGGGCCCTAGGAAAGCTTAACCTCTAAATTTCAGCCCAATCGGACAACGTTAAAGGGGGGCTGTGGTGGGAGGGTTGAAACTTCCGGCCCAGTTTACCCCATGAAGATAAAGTCGGAGGAGGATGAAATTTTGCAAGTTTCTTAGTTTGAGCTTGGGCTACAAAATGCGATTACCGCCGTCTCTCTGCGACCTCTAGGACCTGAAATCGCTTAACATTGTGGTGGGTCGCCTCTTTATAGAGGCACAAGTGTGCCTCCTTGATAGCTCTTACTTCTCTTTGAAAAACTTTGTTGTTGGCAAAAAGTTATAAAAATGCCATAAAATGGGCCTTGCAATTTTTAACAGACAGGGAACAGTTTGTCAAGCTGTTTAGGGATGGTGAGCCAACATTCTTGCGAAATCAGCTACCATAAAAAGTTGGGTCCCTCGTGGCATTGTTAAAGGCTTAAGTTTGTTTAATTTATACATTAATGGTGAAAGCCCTAACAATAAAGGACAAGATTAGCTTGCACACTGATGATTCCTAAATGGTTGATCCTATTGACAGCCTCCAATGCACCAAATTCGTCCAAGCTGGCTTTGATGCATTTATTTATTGGAAATAATTTTAACAATTTTAATTCAACACCCAAAAGTGTACAACCATTCACCTAATAATAAATTATTCCCAATGCTAGAACCTTATGAAATGCAAAGACAGCTCAATGGTTAAGATGGATAAAATTTGAGAACATTGTTCGACTATTAGGCCTACCTTTGATTCAACTTGGATGCATGAGTTGTTGAAGAAAAATCTAACCAGGCCTTTGGTATAGTATAGAGAATATTCTGCAGTTGATCACCAGCTACAATCACCAAGCTCCTAAAGGGCTTGATTTGACCAGCCGAACAAAGTAGTCAGATAAACTTCGGAAACAGTCCAGTAGCAAGTCACAAAATGCAAAAAGGATTTTCAACCCACGTTCATCCCTACTCAGTAAGCTGAAATTACCAACTCTTATATATTGACGTAAGCCAGGTGATTCATTAATGATGTACAAGCTGTTCTACAAATAGAATTTCCTCCCAATTCTATTCCAGTTGGAGAGCTCCTGAAGAACACGAGGTCATTCTATGCTATTTATGTTGAATTTCTGAGTACTTCTGACTAACACTATTAGATAATTTTGTTATTCCTCTAATTATTATTGGATCCCTTCCAAAAAGGAAATTACTGTATATGTGCCTGACTTCATGAAATTCTACAGGTGGGGTGCCACCAATAGACTGCAAAAGATATTCTCCTCCAACTGGGTAGTTAGCTTTAAGAATTCTCTCAGCCAGAAGATGGTCTTGTCTCCTAGTGCCGAAGCCTTCAAATTATCAGTCAATAAGGACTGGTGCAGCAAGCCATAGTGTACAGCTTGGGACGCACCTGCTGAGTTGGACCACATCCGTCTCTGACGGGCGTCGATAAGATTTGTCCTTACTGCTGGCAAGTGTGATTTAAGTAGAATTAGCCTAAAAGAGTTCTTAATAGATATGTAAGATTTGAAGAAGAAAACAACAAGTCTAGTTATCTACATATGATATTAACTGTAGTCCCTGGCATGGCAGTGCTCAGCATTTGAGCTAGATTTTAAGCCAAGTTTGAAATGTTTTGAAGGTAGAACTCTAAATCTTTACAACTAATGGAGAGCATCAAGCAAGGGACTAAAAATAAAGGTAAATTAAGTGACATAACTGAGAGTTTAATTTCAAACCTTTTATCTGGCGAATCGGATAGTGACTAGGGACGAAAGTTACCAAAAAAACTCCTCTCTTTTGTCCATTGTTTGATACCGTCCGTAGTTGTAAGAATTTAAAGAACCTATCTTTATAATATGTTTAAAGCTTTACAGGTAAGGAACAAGCAGAGGTGGGAATTCGAAGAAATCTTCCCCAGCCCGAACTTGGGCTTTAAAGCCATTTCTGGAGGTATAATTCACAGAGCAGCAAAGGTTTCTCAGTTCACAAAGAATGAGTGTCCTGGAGGGGGAAGGGAGTGATAGTTTGAAGCCGAAATCAACATCCTCTACCCTAATTTGGTTGTTGATTCATTGCGGAAATCTAATTTTATCTGCATCAACAACTTTCCTAGTTAGCAAAACCACTCCTCCACTTCTACTAATTCCTCAACTGTTGAGTTCAAACTTTTGCTTTTGACTGAGTCTTTCTCAATAAAACAAATTTTCATAAATAAAAGTTCAAATAAAGATACGTCCTTTTATTAGACAACGATAATTCACAAACAAATACTGGATTCGGTCACATGTGCGGTGACCAAAATATCCAATATGTTTTGTGAATTGTCACTGTCTAATAAATGAATTTATCCCTATTTGAACTTTTATTTATCTTCATGGAAAGGCAGTGTCGTTTTCGAATGTATCCTTATTTACATCGAGTAAGGACAAAAAAAGCTAAATTCTTTGCAGAAGCGAGCTAAATCCTTACTCGATGTAAAAACGAGCTACGTCCAAGCTGGACTTAATCTTCTCCCAGTGCCAGATTGTGTAGGCAAATGGCACCTTGTTTAAGGGATAACGGAATTGGAAATTTATGATTTCCAATCTGTTTGATTGGAGGCGCAAAATGAGCTCATAAGCCCTCAATGTCGTGCAACTAGAATTATGCAAAGATTTTCAAATCAGTATGGCTAAAGCACCAAAGCTCACCAGAGGCCGCTCAAATCTCCCCCCCCCCCAACAGCTATAAAGCAGAAATATGAGCTTGTGGTGCCTTGTTTGAACCAAATCTTCTGAGGATTTACACTTCATGTGATTGGAGGAAGTAGATCAGTACCGTATTATGAAAGGGTTAAATGAAAAAATATGTTTTTTTAACTGAAAGTAAGGAGCGACATTAAAAACTCAAACGAACAGAAATTATTTCCGTATATGAAAGGCTCTCCTCCTCAATGTCTCGCTTTTTACGCTAAAGTTCTGCTGTTTTAAAAAGTAGAGTTGTGACAAAGAGTCAAACTTTAGCGCAAAGAGGGAGGCGTTGAGGAGGGGACAGCCCCTTTCATATACGGAATAATTTATGTTCGTTTTAATTTTTACTGTCGCTCAGTAGAGGAGGGATAATATCTCCAACCGGGAGTGACATCACAGCCACGAGCCTATTTCTAGACCAATCAGAGGACTAGAATACTAACGGGAGTGACATCACTTGACTTCTAGGAATTTAGCCTGGATTTAAAATGTTTCTAAGTGCAACAGATACAGAGGGGAATGATTATGGCTTCACTTAGGGGGAAAGATGAAGCATTTAGATTGTAGTGTATATGTGATATGTAATTTAAAATTCTTTAGGCCTAGAGATAAATTCTGGAATTATTATTATTTCGAAGCATTTATAACGCAAATTGGCTCTTGAATTCACCTCTTGGATAACCTAGATTTAAGATGTTTCTAAGTGCAACAGATACAGAGGGGAATGATTATGGCTTCACTTAGGGGGAGAGATGAAGCATTTAGATTGTAGTGTATATGTGATATGTAATTTAAAATTCTTTAGGCTTAGAGATAAATTCTGGAATTATTATTATTTCGAAACCTTTATAACGCAACTTGGCATAAATGTTAGAATAACAACACTAGTATCAATCTTTGGAAACGGTTAACGATGACAAGAAGATTTTGCGACTTAACTTGGCTTTACTTCACGGCTCCGTTCGGTATAATGCACAAATACCAATCGAGCAGTGTTGCCAATATAAAATATGCTTTAATAATGGAGTATGCTAAAAAGTTGAAACTAATAGAGTCGTAGGCGTCAAGATGACCTTGTGACTTGACCTAGCTTTACTTCTAGGGTGTGTTCTGTATAATACACAAGTACCATTTGAGCAGTGCTGTTATTATAAAATATTGTTTAGCATTGGAGTATGCGAAAAAGTTGAAACTAATAGAACCGTAGGTGCCAAGAAAATATCACGTGACTTGACTTAGCTCTCACTTCTTCGCTGTGGTCGCTATAATAGACAAGTACATAATGTGGGATGTGGGCGATATAAAATGTTCTTTAGGATTGGAGTGTACTAAAAAGTTGAAACTAATAAAGTTGTAGATACTAAGAAAAGAATTTTAATATAGAAATTCAGAACAATCCTTAGAAATCAACTAGTGAGATAGTTATGGATTTGAACCATCAAGGACCGCAGCCACCAATGACCCTACCCACCAAGGACCTCAACATCCAAGGGCCCTTTCCCCCCAATATCCAAGGGGCCCCTCCCTCCAACCTTTTGCCCCCCCCCCTCTCCATTTTTTTATACTTTTTTTTACGTATCTTAAAATGACATGAAATTTGCTTGTGGCTGTACCAATCGTACTCTATGCTTCCTCATAGGCACGAAGCGGCTTTCCCTGTGGTACTCTATGGTCGGTTATCGACACCGCGCGGTTGCACCGTTTGAGAACTAAAGTTACATCAATCAACAACGTAGCAGATTTTAACATGGATCAAAGTATTGAGTTAGAAATATCTTTTTATTGTGAGTGCGCTATTTGTAATGGCCACTATCATGACTTCAATAATTCGTATTAGAGTAATGCAGTAAATTTAGAAATCATGGAAGATAAAATAGAAAATGACAATCTGCAAGAAACGAGAAGTAGAATCTTTGATGAAATGGTGAGAAAAAGGGTAGGCTCATCAGTTTCTGGAGCGGAAGAGAGTGACCAATATCACAAGAAACAATACAAACAAAGGACATCCTATCCATTACAAGGAAGATCAGGAGCACAAGGAAGCTCTCACAAAAGGAGGTTCAATATAGCAGAAAAGAAAGATCTAAAGAAGAGACATAGAAAAGATGGATATCTCTACAGAGGGCACTATCAAGAGAGAACACGATGAATTATTTTATGGAGCAGATTCAGAATTTTAAAAAAGATTCATATTCTAATTAAACAGCCCCCGTGTTTCAGTAGCCGCTTTTGAAAAATTGGGACAAACAATCAAACTTTAGAATAAAGAGCAAGGTATTGGGGAGGGGGCAATCCTTCATATATGGAATAATTTCTGTTCCTTTTTCAAATAATGCCGGTAAATCTGGCACACCCTCTATGAAATATACCCCTCCCCATCACGGAAAACTCCGTGAAAATTTCATCCAACGTAAAGTGTACCCCCCCCCCCCCGTCAAATTCCCTCCAGACAGTTCCATCGTCGCTGATAATTCCCACTCCCTGTAAAATTGCTTGCAGACGATTCAGCCTGAAAAATTTTCATTGACATTCTTTCAACTGATAAGACTTCAATCTCTAATCGGTTTCTCGATCACTCCAGAAATGCCCCGTTCCGTGGAAATTATTTCCCGGAAATCAAAACACGCCGAAAATAGCCCCCGAATAATTCCCCCGGAACATATCCACATGAAAAATTTGGCAAAGAAAATGTAAGACAATTAAAAAGAATTTTGTATAGTAATTCTGTCAAATCCCCCCAGTGTAACATTTCCCCTAGAGATTTCCCTCCCGAGGAAGATTCTCCCTATAGAAATCCACCCCAAGCCCCTCCACCCCCTTCAAAATGTCTGTATGCTTCCCAATAACAAATGCTATACGTAAACAATGGGCAAATTTCATAACTTACAGGCTTCTCATCACGGACTATGGGGGGTCATTTTACACCTAAAGATATATTTATTGGATCTTTCAACTGTACTGAACAAAATGGCTATCTCAAAATTTTGATCAGATAACTATGGGGGAAAATGGGCGTGGGCGGGGCCCAGCTGCCCTCCAATCTTTTTGGTCACTTAAAAAGGGCACTAAAGCTTTTAATTTCCGGTCGAACGCACCCTTTCTCGATCCTCTAGAACCATTATTTCAATACGAACACCCCAGAAAAAAAAATTCTAATAATAAACACGCATCCGCGATCTGTCTTCTGGCAAAAATAATGCAAAATTTCATATTTTTCTGTATAGGAGCTTGAAACTTCTACAGTAGGGTTCGCTGATACGCTGAATATGATGGCGTGATTTTTATTAAGATTCCTTGAATTTTTGGGGTGTTTTCCCCCTGTTTCAAAAATCAGACAAATTTTCTCAGGCTCGTAACTTTTGATGAGTAACATTAAATTTAATGAATCTTATATATTTGGAATCACCATAGTTCCAAAACTGATTCTTTTGATGTATCTATTGATATTAAAATATAGTTTTTAGGGTTTGGTTACTATTGAGCCGAGTCGCTCCTTACTTACAGTTCGTTACCACGAACTGTTTGACACCTTGAACTGTTTGGTGTATTACTCTATTCATTATACAAAAATAGGCCCTTCTACCTCTGAAGGCTTTGATTGCAGCCAGACATATATGTAAAACTTTGAACATAGGAGGCAAATTCGAAATTTAAAACGCCATAAATATGTGGAACTAGAGGCAAATTAGATGTATTTCCGAGATTTCTTGGGAACCTATTCCAACAGGCTCCCGTGCGAATCTCTTGTGTTGATTAAATAATGATGAAAGAAAAGAATCAATGATATTATGACGATAATAATGGTTTCATTTGCTAGCGTCGTATGTCATTAAGTTTTCCAAATGAAAGAAATACAGCCAAACTCAAAAGTGAAAAATATTTCCATGTCGTTAAGAGGATGCAAATAAATGGAAAATGAAGATACCCAGGTTTTGTCCTGTCACAGCTTTTTTTTTATATACAAAGGGCGGAAATTTTGCAATAATTGCTTTTCCTGCTCTATAAGCTGGATCATTAATGTGAAGTAATTAAAAGGGAAGGGGATGCTGAGATAAGTGGCCCGAGAATATTGAGATTTCTGCAGTTTTCAGAAATATTATATTTCATGTGTAACTTGCCTATTTTTAGAGCTGTGTTCCTTCAGAGATCAAATCCTGCTTATGTCTCTTGTTGTAGTTAGTAATTTTCTTTTTACTAACATTTTGGATACATTTGAAAACATCATTGAAGAAAAAATTTTTACGAGAAAACTAAATACAGGTTAAACTTAAACTAACCTAACTTCGGTGATCAGGAAAGGGGGATTTCTTTACTAAGTGAAAGAAAAAGGGTAATCGTTAAGACCATGTGGCCATTTAAAGGAAGCCTTGAAAAATTCTTAGAACGATTTAAAACAATCATAAATACTTGCTTATTTCATTCCTAAGGTTGTATTGCTTCACTTCACCAATACCCCCCACCCCCACCTCATCCCACCCTCTCCCTGGTGGATAAATATGCAGCTTACTTTATATATCCCCATTGTTTTTTACGATAGCGCTACTCTTTTCTCCGCCACTTGAGCAGCGTCCGCAGTTGTAAAGTGTTAGTGTTCGTTGTGCGCTATCGTAAAATATAATGGGAATGTATAAAGCCATCAGGGGGATGGGGTGAAGTGAAGCAATTTACCTTTAGGAATGAGATAAGAAAATATTGGTGATTGTTTTAAATTAGTTTTCAGGATTTCCTGATTTTCCAGGATTTTCTATGACAAAAATGCTCCATTTAGGACAAAAGGTTAGGACAAAAAAAAAACTTGAAAATGCTCCATTCAAAAGTTACTCACACTTGACAGTTGCATTAAGCCGTTTTTGCTGTTTTTCACATGTCAATTCTACTGTCTGAAAATTTTTGGTTAGGAATAAAAGAAACTTTAAAATACAAAATTCGCTGAATTTTTACATGAAATGTAACTATACAAAGCTTTCTAGGGGTTGAAATTTTAAGTTTGTGAGTTACCCTCTGCATCCTTACGGATACTCTTTTTTAGCTTTTCGAAACTAATAAAAAACTTTCAAAAGAAGACTTATCCTTAAATCACAGTTTTTTCATACATTTAGCCCGGGGCTATGTATATAAACCAAGCCTTTCACAACCTAGGCTTATTTTGACTACTTTCTGTGTTGTAACTTCTAGCTCAAACATTTCTGGAAAAGACTTTCAGACGAGATCTACTTTATTTTTTATGAAGAATCCAAATATAGGGCCACTTATAGGGGCTGCTATTTGAAAAATTTTTGAAGTCTTCCTCATCCCCATACATCCCAATGAAGAGAGTGCCTCTGTTACCTAAAGCTTATTCCGTCAAATACCCTTCCCCCACTCCTTAATCGTATTGAACATGCATAAGAACCGATTTTGAATTGATCTCTTGGTTTTCTAAATACTTAGTATTGTCAAAATAAATGGAACACCCTGTATGTGGTTGAAGATTTTTTCCTCAGCCACACAGGGTTGCTCGATTTTATGTTGCTAATGTATTTTCACAAACGATTGTGTGCGCGTTTTTGTGGATGCATGAAATATTTAGCAGCAAAACAATTCGGATAATTCAGGCTAAATATGCTCCTATTTCAGCATTATACTAGACCACATTTATAGGTAACCAACAGGATGACTTTTGCTTATGCTTTTTGTTGCACGTATTGCTGGCTACAAATAGAGCATCAAAGATTAAGCAAAAATATGTTTAAATTTCCTATATCAGTTAATATATATTATTTGTCTTTTATGTCAAAAAAACAGGGGAAGAGGTAGGAAGAAATAAAAAAAAGTTTAACAGTTCTTAAGGGTAATTTTTTTCTCTTTATATCAAATAATCTTCTGTTTGAAAGTATTTTATTCACCATTTTAGGAAATACAGTACTGTGTATTGTAATTTTCTCATCCGAGGCTTTTTTTTTTCTTTTAGGGAATAGAAGAAAGTCAGTCAGAGAAAGATTTTATTGATATAAAGACACTGCCTTTATGGTCTAATTCACTTGCCAAATGGGAGTGCGAGACTGATAAAACAAAAAAATCGTCACTTTATGCGATTCGCCCAGACTTGAATGAGAAAATTGCAATATGGACGGGAGATATTACGCTTCTTAATGCTTATGCAATTGTAAATATTGTTGGAAATGTGGAGAATAATTGCCTCCTGGATCAAATGTTAAAAGGTGCTGATGCAAGCACAGTCAATGCTGTTATGAGTGAAATCAAAGCTTGTCGTCCCGGTGAAGCAGTTATTTCAAGTGGGTACAGCTTACCATGCAGATATGTAATCCATGTGCAGGCCAATGCCTATGATAACAGGTATAAAAGCGCTGCAGAAAGTGCACTACGAGCAACTTACACTAATGTATTTGATTTAATGCTTCAGAATAACATATCAAGTTTGGCTATGATTTCTCTTTTCAGGAGCGAAAATGATTTTTCTGTTGCTCAAGGATGCAATATCACTATGCAATGTATTCGAAAGCTTTTGGAGTTTGAAGGAGAAAGAATAAAGACAATTATTTTGGTTGTCACTCAAATGAACTGTCTACGTATGAAGCAGTGCTGCCGTTATATTTTCCCCGTAGCGCTGCTGAGGAACGCTATAGTGCAGAACAACAGAAGACAGGGTGGATTTCAAACGGAAAAATTATAAGAATTACTGATAATCCGCAGGATTCATACAATCACGATTCAATTGCGGATGAAGAAAACAATTATGATGCATCAATAAGTGTGGGGCAGCACTCCTTTTCACAGATGAATGAAGACTTCGACCGTCAGTGTTTACTTAATCCTGAGCAGCGTATTATCCCAGAGGGATTAACTGCAGAACTCCAGCACAGGGAACGCTATGAGCGCCTTCTCCGTCAGTCAAAATTGGAAGACTTATCTGGAATACAGGGAATAGGTTCTCTTTATCAATCTGGTTATGACAAATGTGGAAGACCAGTTATTGTATGCATTGGTAAGTGGATGAATTATGAAGAATTGGACTTGGAAAAGACACTATTGTACCTTATTAACTTATTGGAGCCGATTGTACGAGGTGATTATGTTGTAGTTTATTTCCATTCCCAAACAGGCATGAATAATCATCCTCCCATGAATTGGATAAAGGACGTCTACAACACCCTCCAGTATAGGCATAAAAAGAACTTGAAGTCCTTCTATATAGTCCACCCAACGTTTTGGACAAGGGTCATGACATGGTGGTTTCTTACGTTTATGGCACCAGCAATCAAACAGAAAGTTGTTCCTGTCTATGGCCTGGAATATCTTCACGAATTCATTGATCCGGACGAGCTAGTCATACCCACTTTTATCACTGAACATGATATCAGGACAAATGGCATTCATTACCATCAAAAATCGTAATTTGTGCGTGTTTTTATCTATTTTGTGGGTGCCAATATTCAGAGGTGTCATTTGGGAAATAATCGCTTTGTCTCTTATCTTATATGTTGATTTGAAATTAATAACATTTACGTTTATTGACAGATGTGGCCGCAATGTAAATTAGGAATTTCGGTTTAGCTCTGGGGTGAGCTAGAATATTTAAAAAAAAAGTCTGTTCTATTCTGTTTAGTGAAATGACACCTCTGTCAATATTTAAGCTTTTATTTTATTTTGGAACAATTATACAATTAAGATTTGAATTCCTCTTGCTTCAACTGAGCATGCATTCTGTAATATAAGTCATTTTTGTTGGAAAAGTTGAAATGGTAGAATTAATGTTTTTGGAGAGCATACCTTTGTTTTAATCTCCCGACGAAAATAATCATTTTGAAATATACTCTTTTTCCTCTTGTTTTTACTTTATTTGTATTCTTTTTCGAGGTCACAACAAAAGTAACTTGAAATTTCTCGAAATTACTTAATGCATTACTGGTTGAAGCAATAGGCTGAGTTTTGTCGATTAGTGTAGTGATAAATTAGTGCCTAAATCGAAAAAATGTGAAATTTGTGCTGGCCATAATATGTTTACTCAGTTGTCCAATTCCAAAATAGTTTGCCCCTTTTTTTATTGTGGTCTGAAGTAAAAAAAAGAAAAATCCTCATGGAAATTGTCCATGTTAATTTTAAATTAATGTGTTAATTTTAATAAATTAACGTATATAATTAATGTAAATTAACGTAATTTTAGCCTAAATTTTAGTATATAAATTAACCAATATAAATTGTTTGAGGATTCAACTGTTCTTAAACTGTTGTTCATGCTCAGCCAAGTTTTATAGGCTAATTATTTTTATTTTTTTATGAAAGCAAAGCCTTTTCTCATATTTGATTTTTGCCCTTTGATTTCAAACCTAAGATTTAGTCTAAATTAGGGAAAGCTTGCTTTTAAGATTAACGGAAAGACATAATTTACAGGAAGTAAGTTGAACAGAAACTAAGCATAAAGTGCTGAAGGGAGAAACGAGTGTCTTTATCTTCTCTATTTTTTCCTTGGAAAGTTCATCAGTTCTTTAGAGGAGAAAATACTATTTTTGGACTAAGTTGTTCCCTCTTTGAATTGTTAATGTGCACGATTTTTTTGGTTTGTTTTCTTCCAGATAGAGTAAATGTTATACAGGCATGTTTCATATAATTTGGTCAGCTAATGAGTTTTTTACCATCTTCTCCAAGAGGAACAACGTATTAAAAAGAACTAAGATTCTATGAGACCTAAACATCGTAATGCACAGGTCTCGCGTTGACTAATTGTCACTCACGCTTAAGTTAACAATTGTCATTTAAAGGTGCAGAATTCTTCAGACAATGAATTACGTTTTGTGGTTAGGATGTAGGACAATGAGAAAAAAAATCCAAGAAAAAACGAAACATCAGCTCTATGACCAGTAGAAAGAAAAGAAAGGACGTTAATCACGATGAACATTTCGTCTGTATAGGCGTCTTCAGCGCTAAAAACAGAAATAATTTAAAATACAACAAATTAAAAGAGAAAAGGGATAAAATCTAAAACAATAAAAATATCAAACCTTTTTTTAAACTGTTGTTTTGTTTTATCTTGGGATTTTCCTATCTTTGTCTTGTCATGGTAGGCCAGTCCGGCTTTAGATCTTTTATTGGTTATGATGTAGTAAATTTTCAAGCACAACATGTATGTCTGCCCACAGGAGGGGGAGAAGGGCAGGGGTCCCTGAGATTGGTCCGAGGGACTCTGCGATCCTTTAGAAAAAAGGTATAAGCTGCGGCTGTTTGATTACTTATTCCATTTGTCTGGTCTTTCAGCAGTGGGTGATGCGGGTTAAGTTTAAAAAGACATCTATTATGTGACGTCTACTCCAGTTATCAATTTTGACAGAATACGTACCTGTAGGGAGAATAATAAGGATAAGCATCATGTTTTTTATGAATAATGGTCAGGGGCTCGACAACAACAACAGAAAACGCTCCAACTGTTTTCCAAATTTTTGCGATGGAAAGTAAAAACGTCTATACCCCCCCCCCCCCCCCCCCCCAAATACTCCACTCCAGTTGCCTCTCGATATGTAGTATGCCTGTGTTGTTGTAACTTACTTAGATTGGCTTTCGTGTTCCGGCGCCATTTCATTCATTTTTTCTTAAACCTGAACATTGCCAATTACATTGTTTTATTCTTTATTGTCACGGAAAGCACCTCGTAGATAGATTCGTGATCGTTGGTAGTTTAGAATTATTTTACTTGCCGTCTTTTATTATTCTCATATTGTCGTTAACACTTGTATATGATGTCTTTTGCGTGTCGTTTTCGTATATGCTGTGCTATTTTGTTTTTCTGTTTCTTGTGATTTCTATTGTATATTAGAAGTATTGTAATGGTTATGGTAGCATCAAAATTGTTATCTTCAGAAACTTGGTGATTGTTCCATTGTTTCTGGGAATAGTCCTTTCAAAGAAGTTTTATTTGTCATTTGGAAATTAGATGAGGACCATGACTCCTTAGTTCGCTCCTTAGGTGTCCTGACCTTCACTTGACTTAAACAATTTCATGTTCATTTGTGTTCGTTTCCCACCTCTGCTACACTCAATCTGGAATTTGATTTATCATTTACGGGAGGATTAGGGACAATATTTCCCCCAACGATAAAAATTAGCAAAATATTGGTTGGAAGGGTGATACTCTTTTACTTAGCCTTACGCCACCATCCTCTTCTTCGACAACAATTCTTGGGGTTTTGTGCCCTAGATTTTCTGCTTTTGATTTGTGTTTCATTGCCCTCGCTACTAGTCATTCATTTGAAAGTCAAATATTAATTTGTTTAATAATGCGTGTTTTACTGTTCAACTTATTCAGTAAGCTTCACGAGGTAAGACTCTAGCTGAGAAAACTTATAAATCAATGCTATCTTCTTTTTTTTATTCTTTTTACAAGCTAGCGAAACGCACGGGCCACTTCTGATTACAGCCACACAAGTCTATGTATTTTAATATTCAACAAAGTATGTCAACTTCGCATTTTGATGTTTGAATTTTTAGTTATATCGGCAATTTATTTGTTTAGGACCTCAGATACTACAACCAAAATATTTTAAAGCTTTGCTAGTGTAGAAGATCTTTCACCGACCTTTTTTTCATCGTAAACTTTCTGGTTTCATCAATTAATTTACTATATACCTTATTCTTGGCAATTATTGTAGATAATTACCAGTTGTATGGGTAGTTATCCAACATGGCAAAATTCACTTAAAAAACAAGCAATATCTTGAATACGATGATTCGTATTAGAACACTTGTTTTCCTTGGTTTATGATAACTTTGCTGAATGTTGTGACTGTCGATTTTATGTTATTTCCATTGCCAGTATTTAATACCAATGTAAACTATGCAATAACAACATATGTTATAATTGCTTGTTCTTATCCTGCGTGAAATTAAACATTTAAATGGAATGATTGTCTTATTGCTTTACCTGCTATGTTGTGTTCAGGCTAATTTTATTGTTACTCGATTATCCAGCTACGTTTCTCCTGAAGGCCTGTTTCAATTTCCTTTTTAAGTTTTTCAACTAAAGAAGTGTCGTCTTGTTTAAGACGTATGACTGAAAAAAGAGTCGAATATGCTGTCTAGTGAAAGAAAAGCGTGTGTATTAATAACGCCCCGTAACACGTATTAAGATTCCTTTTATGGTTTAGGGCAGGGCCGTTTCTTATTGTTTCAAAATATTTTAGATCCCTTCCAAAGTTAACAGTTGTTTTTGGTGATACTTTGTACAATCTTTGTAACTCGGAATCTATATGACAGATAGTATGATTTCCAAACATTACTTTTCGGAGTACTGCTTACTCTAACGAGTGTCACTCTTTACTTTTGTTCATTATCATGAACAGTAGGATGGTAGTTTGAAAGGGTATGGTTTTGTGCTGATCGAAATATCGCATATACCCCTCTATTAAGTTTTCTGTGATAACCTCTTTGATTCACAAAGTTACAGGAGTTTTCTTCTTTAGAACTGGAACTGAAGCCTGAAGTAGATCGCGTTTAAGATATTTTATTTAGAAATGGCTACCCTCTCCATATAATCGAAAGGGCAGTATTAAGAAGGCTCAATAATACAAGCAAAAGATACAACAAGGTATCCAGTGAAGAATGTGAAATGTGCCTGGAGTTACCATATATTGACCTACTGATACTTTGATTTAAGCTCTGAAGATATGCCCTGCGTTCAAAGTAGCTTATTGCAATTGATTTTTACCACTGACGCCCAATGAAAAGCATTTTATTTAAAAGAAATTGGTTTCCATTGGCTGTCAGTGACGCAGTCGATTGTAATAACTGGTATTGAACGCAGGGATAGCTACCTACCTCATGCTGGAGTACAGCTAAGCTCGAAAAAACGAAATTGAGTTAACTCAGGATTTAGATAATTTCTTAAACCACATTGACCTGTCATAATAAAAATCCTAAAAAAAAAACGATCAAAAATGGCTTTTTTTTTAAGGCCAACGTAAATATCAAAAATACTTGTCATTCACTAGTATCCAACGAGAGCAGTGAAAAATTTATTAATTTTATTTGCTAGTCGTGGGTATTGGTGAGTGACTCCCCTTTGTCGTTAGGTTTTTGGCTTTTTGTTCTTTTAATTTTTTTTATTGAATTTTATTTATCTTCTAATTTTTGGCTTAGATGGGTTTGTTATTCACGCTCTGATTTTTTTTGGTTTTGGGCTCTCATGGTTTTGGGCTCTTGTCCAGACTCAAAATGTAATTACTCTGTTTGGTAGACTACTCTTCAAATTGGTCTTTGAATACACCTTAAAGCAATGTAATTCATTTAGGTGTTGCCTTTTGCAACCTGGTTAGGGACCAAAAAATTGTTGGTACAATCCCATTTTATGAGCCTCTCTAAAAAGTCAAGTTTGGTTAATGCTAATGAAATAAAATAAGATGTCTGTCTTTCCACATTTTTTGGCATTTTCCTTGAAATTTTCTGTTCGCGCCGAAGAAGGGAGACGGTTGTCCTCTCGAAGTATTCGCTTTGTTTTCCAATGGTTGGCCTTAAAAAAAAAAAACCATTGTTGATCGTTTTTATTTAGGATTCGTTAATTCAAGACTGATTTTGATGTACGTTCATTTTGTAATAATCAGAGTTCATATTATGTTTCTTTTGGGAGAGGGATCCCTTTTTGTCTCAAATTTTTTTAAATCCCTTTGAAAATTAACAGTTGTTCTTGGAGGTACGTTTCGCAATTGTTGTACACTTGGAACCCATGTAACAAGTAGTATGATTTTCAAACATTTATTTTTCGGAGCACTGATTATTATAGTCGACTATTCTTTGTCGACAGAATTACTGATTACGACGTTGGTTTAAAAGCATTGTTGGCGTATGATTTAGAATTATGTCAGTTTTTTAGTGAAATTAGTCTTTAGCAACAATTAAATATGACAATTTGCTTTTTCTAATTATTTGTGTCATCTACTAATTTTTTAGTTTCACTGTAGCTAAAAATGTGTAAAAAAAAGAACTAAATACACCCTTATTTTGGGTTTAAGGTAAGATAAATGAATACGGCTCTTAACTTTATTAAATAAAAAAAAACAAGTTTTTTAAACTGAAAGTAAGGAGCGACATTAAAACTTAAAACAAACAGAAAGTATTCCGTATATGAAAGGGGCTGTCCCCTCCTCAACGCCTCGCTCTTCACGCTAAAGTTTTTTATTGTTTTAAAAAATAAAGTTGTGAGACAAAGTCAAACTTTAGCGTAAAGAGCGAGGCGTTGAGGAGGGGACAGCCCCTTTCATATACGGAATAATATCTGTTCGTTTTAAGTTTTAATGTCGCTCCTTACTTTCAGTTTAAAAAATCTGTTTTTTTTTATTTAATTTCTGATCGTTTTTTAGTTAATGCAGCTTTTATTTTGGCTCACCGTCATTGTAAACAAAATTTGCATAAAAATTTTACTTTTCTTTTGCTAAATGGCTGTCTCTAAATTTTGTTCTGACGTAATTCTCAAATTAACTTACGTAACGAACTTCTATATTCGTATATTTTTCTTCTGGCCAAAAATACAAAGTTGCAGATTTTTGCAGATATGAGCTTGAAACCTATGTAATAGGGTTTTCTGATACGCTGAATCTGACGGTGTGATTTTCATTAAAATTCACTTGTAGAAGATGTTTCCCCCCTTTTGAAAAATCAGGTAAATTTTCTCAGGCTCGTAGCCTTTGATGAGTAATACTAAACTTAATAAAATTTATATATTTAGAATCAGCATTATAAGCCCATTCTTTTGATACATTTATTGACATCAAAGTTCCGTTTTTAAAAGTTTCGATTACTATTGAGCCGTATCGCTTGTTTTTTTTATTGTTTTTTTTTATTACGTATATGTTATTACGTATATGAGGGGGTTCTCCCCTTAGTCAATACCACGATCTTTAAATTAAAAGTTAAAAACATTTTTAAATTCACAAACCCCTGAATCACAAAGGCCGTTTAATTAGAATAGATAGCTCTTTTCTATTCTAAAAAAACTGTAGCGTAAAGAGCGAGGTATTGACTTGGGGGAGAACCCCCTCATATACGTAATAATTTCTGTTCATTTTAAGTTCTAATGTTGCTTCTTACTTTCAGTTGAAAAAACTTGTTTTTTTAAAATTTAATTTCTGATCGTGTTTTAAATAATGCTGGGAAATCCGGCGCCCCCTTCATAGAAATGTCCCTTACCCCAAAGAAACATCCTTCACGGAAAGATTCTCCCGAGTAACCCCCTCCTCCCCCCCCCCAGAAAAAATTCTTCCTGAAAATGTCTGTATACTTCCCAATAACCAATACAATATGTAAGCAATGGGCAAAGTTCATAACTTGCAGCCCTTCCCCTGGGAACTGTGGGGGATCAAGTCATCCTAAAAGATATATTTATTAGATTTGCTGACTATGCTGAACAAAATGGCTATCTCAAAATTTTAATTGGGTGACTTTGAGAAAAAATGAGCGTGGGAGGGGGCCTAGTTGCCCTCCATTTTTTGGACACTTAAAAAGGGCACTAGAACTTTTAATTTCCGTTCCAATGAGCCCTCCTACGATATTCTAGGACCACAGGGTCAATACGATTACCCCTGGAAAAAAAAAAAAAATTGACACGCTTCCTTGATCTTTCTTCTGGCAAAAAATGGAAAATTCCACATTTTTGTAGATAGGAGCTTGAAAACTCTACAGTAGGGTTCTCTGATACGCTGAATATGATGGTGTGATTTTCATTAGGGTTCTATAACTTTTAGGGGGTCTTTTCCCCTTTTTTCGAAAATCAGCCAAATTTTCTCAGGCGCGTAACTTTTGATGGGTAAGATTAAACTTGATGAAACTTATATATTTGAAATCAGAATTAAAATATGATTATTTTGATGTATCTATTGGTATCAAAATTCCGTGTTTTAGAGTTTTGGTTACCATTGAGCCGGGTCGCTCCTTACTTACAGTTCGTTACCACGAACTGTTTGATTCTGTCGTGTAACCGGTTTAAACAGAGTCTGGTGAATAAAAAAGAGTTGGAGTAGCGTGCAGACATCAAACTCTGCCGGTTAATAAATATGTATAAAAAAAAAAATAAGTGAATGTTGGAAAAAGTGCTAAAAATAACCTGTACCTAATACTTAAGACAATGTGAACACAATACAAGGGTTAAAAAAGAGCATGATTTTATTTTTAAATGAATTATGGTTTTTAATTGTATCGTTTTAAAAGAAATTCAAAAAAAATTATAACTTGTAATATCAGTACAATCTTTGTATTATCTTCGTACTGAAATAAGAATTAAAGCTATTAAAAACAAACTAACTAATACCTAATACGTGAGTAAAACAAAATGTTCTAGAATATTTCAATTATTGCAGCGACACTCATGTAACACTGTAGAAACCAAGTTTACATTCTGAGACTGAGAGGGAACAATTTATTTGTACTCATATCTAGGCCAAGCTACCAACACCAACTCCTCTTTCCTAATCCTTTGCGTACCTCGTTTACAATATTGTTTACACCTGGTACATGTTTAACATGAATTAATTGATACAAACAAAAACAACTCCAAGGCTATACCCAGAAAAGATGGGTGCTACCATTTCATCTAACCGTCACAAGCACTAAACGTCATTTCGCTCGACTAGGAAAATCCGTCAGAACATCGACACGTCAGGACATCGACAGTCACAATCGCTACCCGTCAGAACGTCGACAGTCATAACATCGACACGTGAGTTCGTCGACAGTTACAATCGCTACCCGTCAGAACATCGACAGTCACAATCGCTACCCGTCAGAACGTCGACAGTCATAACTTCGACACGTCATAACATCTAAATTTTTTTTAGATGTTATGACGTATCGATGTTATGACTGTCGACGTTCTGACGGATTTTCGTTATGAAAAAAAAAATTTGATGTTATGACGTCTTGATGTCATGACGTGTTGATGTTCTGACGGGTAGCGATTGTGTGCGGGTAGCAAGTGTTTCCCATAGCCATTTATCCGGAAGTGCAATGGGGGGCTGGGGGCCAACATCTTGTGGTTTTGCACAC
Organism: Artemia sinica; assembly: GCA_027921565.1. Classification (NCBI taxonomy): domain Eukaryota; kingdom Metazoa; phylum Arthropoda; class Branchiopoda; order Anostraca; family Artemiidae; genus Artemia; species Artemia sinica. The sequence goes on from CM051265.1 coordinate 58,545,962, forward strand.
CCTTTCTGCTTACCTTCTTCAGATTTCTCCAGGTACCCATTTAGAGCTGGGTCGACTCTGGCCGAACTTACGGATTCTCGCCACTGATCCCCATTCGAAACCAAATAACCAGCGACACCAGGACTCGAAACCGTCTCCAAAACGTTAAATATATATACATATATATATATAGTATATATATATATATATATATATATATATATATATATAATATATATATATATATATATATATATATATATATATATATAATATATATATATATATATATATATATATATATATATATATATATATATTATATATATATATATATATATATATATATATATATATATATATATATATATATATATATATATATATGTAAGAATTAGAAGTTTAGAGGTCGGCAGCCCTCCTTGTACTCAAAGTAACCCTGGATATGGTAAAAAACGACAAGAAACTGAGCATCAAAAAACACATTTTTTTTTCGAACGGAAGTAAAGAGCGACGTTAGAACTTAATAACGAAGAAAAATGTTATTCTGTGTATGAGGAGGCTGCCGCCTTCCTTAGAACTCCGTTCTTACCGATAAAGTTTGAACTATGTCCTAAATGCTTCAAGAACGAATTCTCAAATAGAAGGGCAGTTGTTAGGGGACAGAATTATTTTTAGCAATGAATAAAGAATGGAAGGGTTTAAGGTGCGTCTTTGTCCTTCAGATGTTTTGAAAAGTGGTTGATCAATAAAAACTTGCTATTACACATTAACTGGATTTGTTGCACTGAAAAATGCTTTCAGTAAATTACTAGTAAAAACACTTTCCTAATAACCCCAGATATCTGTGGAATGGCCGACATCCTGCCATATAGAACTTGCCCAAAGTATCTAAATAAAATGTTATTGGGTAAATTAGTCCTTAATCATCATTTTAGGATAATCCAATAATTTGCCAGCGCTAAAAAAAGAGACATTATTACAATGCTAAAATATTATTTCCTTTGATAATCGCTCGATTTTCTAGACAGACACTGAGAAAGGCTTAATTTGGATGCCAGAATTTGGACTAACCCCTCATGAAGCAGGGATCTACTACCCATCCATGATGTAACTTACCTAAAAAAAAACTGAAAAGTTCTGTTTTCCGCAATAAAAGTTTGAATTTTGTCACAACAAAGTCCTGTAATTTTCGGCATGTTTTAGTGCTGAAAAGTATTTTTGCGGCTTTTGATCTGAGAAAGTACTTGATCCCTGACGACACAAGTATATTCTTACCAGTTGTCAGTTTTTTTTTCTTCTGGTTACTGAAGACGAGTCGATATTTTTGTAATTAATAGAAAGGATCTTGACTGTAATAGTCTCTGGCCGGGTGAATAGCTAAAGTTCATTAAGAGTATCGCGTGTGTGCCAAGTAGTCCTTCCTTATCATATTTAATTACCTTTGATAAGATGCCACTAGAAGTTTTTTCTTTGATTGTTTATTGATAGTCACGCTCCGTGTGTACAAAATGCTGGATGCTCAGGTATGATTATATTAGTAAGATATAGTAAATCATTTAGTTTATTATATTTGTCACCTTTTATTCTTAGTTATTATTTTTATTCTTGACGGGAGAGGGGAAACACTGATCTTGACATTCTGGGGGGGGGAACTCCCCCCCCTCAGACTTTCCCCAGCGCATACGCTAGTTTTGGAACCTCTTGTTGTGTTCCATGTGTTGAAAGTTTAGCTGATCCGCCTGATTTCTTTTTCTTTATAACTTTAATCATATTAAAATGGATGTTCGGGCGAGAGGGATGAAAGGCCCTTCATCAGAATGCTAATTACAGTTAGAGTCAGAAGCATAATCTAAAAATTGTTTAGAATGTGATCTATGCTAGTGGGTTCTTTTCTCCACTCTTGCAGCATATTTTAGCAGACAAAAGTTAGCTATCACAAGAAACAACGTGGTTAGTTCTTTCGCATTATAGTGCTTTCAGATATAGCTCTCTACTCTACCGGTAAAATTGAAAAGCTTATAAAAACTTGGACTAAAATTCTGCCTTCAATATTAGAACCTAACATACAAAATCTTAGATCCATGAAAGCCTTGAAATAACTCTGATAATTTGTATCCACGATTCATAGAATGCTAAATTGCAGAAAAAATGATTTCTTCGCAGAGGAGAATATTCATCGTTTCGGGTTTTAAACAGTATGAGAATAATCCCAAAGCCGACTTTGAGGCAAATTAGAAGTTGAGAGTTAACAGACCCCGCTTAGTCTAAGTAGCTACATTTTCTCCAAAACTAAATAATAAATGCAATATATTGCGGTGTTGGGAGTTTCCAATCTTCTACTATTGTAAAGAGCTTGATTAAAGTCTCCATGGCTGAGAGCCAGTAAATAAGGATAGAGGACAAAGATTAATATTATTTGTTTCCTGCTGTATCTCCTTAGGAGAAACGACTTTGGGTGGCCTTTTCCTTTTTGCGTGGCCTTTTCCTTTTTGCGTGACCTATTCTCTCTTGGCTTTCTTTAACAAATAAAATTAAATAAGAAAATAATTTTTTTCTGCTTGTTTTTTCTTGTTGAAATAAGAAACTACTACTAACAACTTACTGCAGCACCAAATAAAAAACAAAGTGGTCGTAACTGAAATTCAAGCGAAAAAAAAAATCGAATACGCAAAGCTTTATCGCTATTCCGATAGAATTAGTATTTGACTCAAAAACAACAAGTCAAGGAACACATTTAATAAGAGTAATAAATAAATAAAACCAGCAAAATTTATTTGCTAGCAAGGAATAAAAAAGAAGTAAGCAAGAGATATGATCTTTATAATTATTATTATTTTTTTTAATGAAAGCTATGGTTCTGTGCAAGGAGAAAGGGCAGACGTCTACTGTTTTAGTGGTCATATTAGCCGTTTCTGTTCAAGAGGTTTTAAGCCACTGTATATAAATGAACAGGAGAGCAAAATAATGAAAAACAGTGCCATCTACTCGTAACTGCTCAAAATATTTTAGCTATCTTGAGAAACTGGATTTTATCTCCTGGAAAATTGACGTATTGATTAATAATAGACTACACATAGCAGGCGTTTTTCCAATCTCCTTGCGCTTCATCTTTCTAGCAAAGACTCCTAAAGGGTTTGAAGAAGACAAAGCCTGTTTTTCAAGTTTGCTTCTCTAAATGGACTGCTTGATTGAAATTATTTCAGTCTTTATTGTTGGAAGCGTGGTGGCTGTTTAGTCGCTCGCTTATTGCAAGGCTTTTTCCGTATTATTTGGCATTTATTAAGGCTATTAATCTGTAAAAAAAATACGCGATTGTTTTTTTCTTGCTTCCCCCTAAAAAAAAATTTCGGCCGTTGAAGGGAATATTTTCTCTCTTTTAATCGTTGTTTACTTGTTTGCAGTCGTTTTTCGTTTAAAGCAAATTCTAAATCCATTTTGCAGACTTTACCCCTGGCCGTAAGCCTAGCCGTAGTAGTTGTAACTGCTGTGATAGCAAAGCTTCTGTTATCAAGGGGAAAGAAAGATGAAAAACCCCAGCCGCCCAAGACCTTGTTAGACCCCACTGCCAAATATCCGTTGAAGCTTATTGAAAAAGAAGAAATCAGTCCCGACACTCGAAGATTTCGTTTGCTCTGCCATCTAGTAATCACATTCTTGGTGAGTTTTCTTTTCTAGTAGTTCCATATCTGAGTTATAGGTATAAAAAGTGTTTCGCAGTTTGACCGTTCTTCCCTACCCTTGATCGCGAAAAATATTCACGTCACTCAGTTATATTCTCCTTCAAGTATTACACATAATCTACACTAGTATATGTATTTACTTAACTAGACAGTTACTATCCCACGTGGTGGTTTGTAAGTAAGCATACCTAGTTGTAGCTACAATCTTATTTGTAGCCGGCATTTTCTTTACCAAAGCAATTGGCTTAAAAAGGGTTTCCCAGTCTAGTTTTACACTTTATCACTACATGAACAAAGGACAACCGACAGCTCTATAGCTTTTGTCGCTGGTAATTATGAAACTTTTGGTTTATGGGTAATTATGGTACCTTTTGAGAGCAAAGGACAACCAACAGTTCCACAGCTTGTTTCGCTGGTAATTATGGAACTTTTGGTTTATAGGTAATAATGTACATTTTGAGAACAAAGGACAACCGACAGCTCCATAGCTTGTTTCGCTGTTAATTATGGAATTTTTGGTACATGGGTAATTATGGTATTTTTTTAGAACAAAGGGCAACCAACAGTTCCACAGCTTGTTTCGCTGGTAATTATGGAACTTTTGGTTTATAGGTAATAATGTACATTTTGAGAACAAAGGACAACCGACAGCTCCATAGCTTGTTTCGCTGTTAATTATGGAATTTTTGGTACATGGGTAATTATGGTATTTTTTTAGAACAAAGGGCAACCAACAGTTCCATAGCTTGTTTCGCTGGTGATTATGGAACTTTAATTATGGTACCTTTTGAGAATTATTGTTGAGCTCGGTCAACTTCTGTAGAGGTACTTTTATACTATTTGAAGGATATAAGGAAGTTTAAGGAACTGCTTTTCATGGAAATCATCCAACCAGGCTGTACATGAAGCTGTGCGTGTAAAGAGGCAAATGAACGTGTAAAGAGGCAAAAAGGAATCGTCGTCAATATAAACTGAAGCTTCAACAAACTGAATTTGATAACATTATCTGCTTTGAAAAAATCAACTTTAAATGCTGATTTCAAATACTGAAAATTATATAATTTCGGATTAACCACCAAAATAGCATTAGTATAGGAAATCTGCATACTTATAGAAAACAAACCCAAAAGTGGCGTAGTCTCAATAAAAATTGCACGATCAAATATCTGACAGCACTCGATAGGATGCCCTCTGTCTACAAAATCCCCTATTTACAAAATAGAAAATTTCACATTTCTCCCGAGAATGATAGTCACTGATATGTTGTTGTTATTCCGTGCCCTTTTTAAATTGGAAGAAATCACAGCAAAGAACCGATGTTTGTCAGGTTTGCTGCGAAATATCAATACTGGCCGAAATAAGGCCAATACACTATCGATTGAAAATATGTGACGGCCAATCGGTTAAAACTATCGGAAAGTGATCTAAGTAGGCCATACTACTTTGCTGCATTCATCTCTCAACAAATATGCATTCCATACAAAAAGAACGTTTATTAATGACTCATTGTGCGGTAACCAATTGTTAGGGGAAGGTCAGTGGATTTTTTTTTGTGGGGAGAAGGGGTACCTAAATCCCCAAAAGTGGTTTATTATGTATATGTGTTTACTTTATATATGCTGCATATATGATTGGGGGAGAATGTGATACCGTTCATCAGCATGTCTTCTGAATTTAGGGTGCTATTTTAATATCCTTTCGGTAATTCTAGGCAATTTCTAATTCGATAGTTCTAACTAATTCCATTCATTTTAAAATTTACTTGGTACAGGGCTAATTTTTGCTCTATTGTCAATACCCTCTTTCTTTCTGCTAAAAGTTATTTTAGTGGATTTTGTCACATAGTCACATATAAACTGATACATGAATAAAGTCGTAATGAATTATTTTATTTAATAAAAAAAATCGTCACGAATTGAACCTTCTATTGTTTCAGGTTTAAAGTCTTAAATTCTGTACTGCAATTTGACTTGTGGAGTTGGAATTCTTTTCCAGTTTGGAATTTTTGAAGTCTGGTAATTCTTCAACTATGGAAATTCCTCAATTATTAAGTGTTTGAGTTTCTCAGCTATATTTAGAGCCAATCAATAAGTACTTTCCCTTTAAGCCATTCATGAATATCCTGAGCAAGGCCGTATCCAGGAGGAGGGTTGAGGGTTTCAACCTCCTCCCTCGACATGTTTGTCCGACTCGTAAAAACATAACGAAAATGCATATAAACCAATTTTTCAATCAGTTTTTTAAAGTTTTTGTAGCCCCCCCCCCCCCCCGAAAAAAAAAATCCGGGATGCGGCTCTTTTCCTGAGAGCTTCGTGCCTTCTCTATTTAACATTTGCCATATTTCATGTTTATCCAAGGAGGCAACTGGGCTAATTGATGCCTTTCTCTGTTAGCATTTACTATCTTGCCATGATCTGTAAACATGACGAATAGATAAAAACAACGAAGTAACTAAAAAAGAAGAAAAATCGCGAGTTTCTATAGATTCTAAATCATAAATATTTATTAATAAGGAAACTCTTCCAAACTCCTCAAGGTGGAGGTTGCTTGAAAGTTTTCTGAAATATTATTTTGCGTGCTTTCTTCACGATGAAATCCGTACTTTTTCCATTTTTTCTTTTGTTTTGTATATTGAGTAAAGTAGGAGAGTGGCAATATCCCCGGGTAGGGCTATGATAATGAATGTGATTTTTTAATAGGACTGCCTGTTGGTGCCCATGTTTATCTTTCCGCCCCGTGTCAACGATCAACTTATTGTTCGCCCATACACCCTGTTTCTAGCGATGACTGCAAAGGCTATATGGATCTGGTTGTAAAGGTATGTCTTTTTCTTCTTGTTTCGTCTCTGCAACAGTTTCCTTGATTAACTGTTAACTTTTTGTTTGAGATTTGAAGTAATGAAAGTTGATTTACTGAGTGGAATAGAACTAGCAGTGACTGAACCGTCAAATTGTTACTTCAGTAACAATTCAAATTTCATGCTAAATTTACCACTAGATAGCTTAACTGATTCCAATATATTTTTTCAATCTTGGACTATAATTAAAAGTAGAAGCGTCCATGTAGGTCCTCCATTTTTTCAGTGTTATTTCAGTTTAAATTGAAGTGCCCAATGTTTTTTAACCTCTTTCGGGCTATATATTTCTTTTCTTTTTTAGAAATCTAACCTCTGTCCATGCTTAAGCCCGTGACAGCCACCTAAATCATCCTTTAACTATAAATATCGGTTGGGGTTGAATCACTGTTCACAAAGAGTAGCGTTTGGCCCTTTTTACCTCGAATTTTACTTAACAAATTTCTTTAAGAAAAGTGTGGCATAACTTCCTCTAATTCTTTTAGTATGTCGTGTTTCTGAACGGTCCTTGTGTTATTTTCGATTTAAATGGCTGCGGAAGAAATTAAATGTATGCAGCCTCTGAGTTATGGAGGCAAATGAGTATATGCTGCATTTTCATCAAGATGTACTTAGAATATGTTGATTGCATGTAATTTATTTCCGCTGCTAACACTATTACTAACAACTCACCGCAGCACCAAGCCGCCTGAGGCCAGCACAGCTACGCACGCTCCTCCTTCATCACAATCTATTCAAAGCCTCCCTCTTTACATCCTCCCAAGAAGTTCCCATTACGACATGCTCCCACTCCATTCGGGGACGACCTGCTTTTCGTATGGCCCTAGATGGTTATGCCGAGAACGACAATCTTTAGAAATCTGCCATATCCTTCATCTGCAGAATGTGTCCTAGCGATCTTAACTTTTCTCTCATTATAGCCCTAGAAAGCGGGATTGAACCACATTTTTCATACAAGTTACTGTTTGAGTTAAGGTCATTCAGTCAGATACCCCAAGCAGTCCGTAGGCAATTTCTTTTGAAAACACCTAGCAAATCCTCAACTGTGAAAAATACCCTGGGCTTTGGCTACTTTACTTCTAACATCTTCAGGTACCGACTGTCTTTACTAATATTACTACCTAGGTAAGTGAAGGTGCCTACATCCAGCTATCCTTAGTCTTAACCCCTTTGTCTTCTGAAAATTAATTTCAAACCTATTCTTGAACCCTGAACTCACAAAACATCAAAACATTTACTCATTTTGCTATAATTTTCATCTAAGAGGCTCAATCATCAGCATAATCTAAGTCTAGGGGTTTTACTTCCCCAATTGATTCCGTGCTATCCCATTACCTTTGCTGTTCTCTTTAGGAGTCTCTTTAAAGTCCACCAAATTATCCAAATAAATGGGGATAGGACGCAACCCTACTCAACTCTTGATTTAATTCGAAACTAGACACTAACTGTATTTCCTACCTTAACCACAGCAATGTTATTCTCGTACATAGCACTAATCCCTTGAATGTAATTATCTGGTATACCATACAAGGATAGGACCTTCGCTAAAGCTGTTTTGTCAGCTGAATCAAACGCTTGCTCATAATTTGTAAAACTGAGGACTAAAGGGGTTTGAAGACTCGGGACTTTTCAATTTTTAATCTAATAGTGAAAATTCGGTTGACGCTTCCTTTTCCCTTCCTAAAACTACACTGCTCTTCTCTTAAAAATTTATCTACACCATCTCGCAGTCTAAAAGGTATCTTCATACTAAGTTGCTTTCTAAAGAAACCAAGCCAATGTCTCTATAATTATCTGACTCACTTTATCTTACCACACCACACTATTATCTTTCTCATTAGAGTGGTTTTGTTAGTGTTCCTAAAATTGCTAGGTACTTCGCCTTTTTCAAAAACCAAACTCGTAATCATCAGTAACTCATCTCTAACTTCTAACCGCCATAATTAAAAAACTCAATTACTACACTATCAGCACCCGGAGCCTTATTATTTTCAATTATTGAAGTACCGTCACTAATTCTTCCTCATAAATAAGTCTTTCTTCACATTCAGAGTAACAAACTTTTTCATTCTTTTCCCTATGTTTTCGCGTAACTCCATCACAGGTTTGACCATTCTCAAAATTTTCTGCCCACCTATTTTAACTCTTTCCTTCTCACTAACTTGGACAAGTTCAGATTGATTATTCTGTCTCAATTTATTAACATGCCAGTAGAATATTTTACTATTATATCATGTGGCTCTATCTTCCAGACTGGTTACTCCTATAGGTTATCCCAGATCCCTATTGGTTATAGTCAATCCTCCAGCTTAGTCTATTGGGGATATTCGGGCACGTACAATTTCAAATAACGACGAGTGGGGTAAAGAACCCCGGTTAAGAGTTCACTCTGTTAACCTCTACAGAAATAATCCAGTCACTAACTAAAGGATCGAACGTGAAAGCATAGCGGATTTTTAAACCGGATACGTTATGCCCTAGACCAGAGGTTCCGTTAGAGAGGAGCTGAATTCTAGGTGGCCATCTTGTTGTGAAAATTGGGACAGTTAAAAACATTCATGAAATCGAATCAAAATAAGGGGTGGAGCAGTATGGATTTTGTGTTCCCTCGTTCAAGAGACTATATCAGAAACACCGGCAGCGTTGTCCGCCACTGTCAACATTATAAATGTTTTAGGGGAATTGGCCGAAGTAGGTCAAGATAAGATAATCATTCATTCAACAATGAGCTGTATCTTCAGAATGAAGCTGCAATTGTATTTCCAGCTAATTGCAAATTTTCAGTAAAAAAAAAAAAAAAAAAAAAAGGAGTAGAAATATATTTAAGTATACACACACACAAATAGAAAATAGTAGGCACATATGAATTTTAAATATTTGAAACCGGGGAGGGGGGGATGCCACGAAGAAGAGAAATTGGTTGTTGAGGCACTTGTAGACAAAAGGAATGAAGCTGCTCTGGTATCTCTTAGTAAAGGTACATATTGGTGCATAAACTTGAACTTTAAGATTAAGCGGGGAATATTGGGCTTTGTATTGGTCATAAGAATAGACTCCGTACTTATACCCGTTGTTTTTGATTGTACGAGAGACTTTCGAATAACACGTTCTTTGTAGACATTGGGATGCAAGACTCGATAGGTGTATCCTAAGGGACAGGTATACACGGGCAAAATATTTCTAGGGCAATTGGATTTATTTAAAAGTTCAAGCAAAACGAGCAATGGATTGGCTAAAACAATTAAGTCCAAACTGGAGTGAAAAGAAACTTAGTTCTAGAAAGGATTTAGTCCTTAATATTGGAAAACTAAATCTTTATTGACAATTTGTTTTCTACATTGTGCTTTTGGTGAAATTTGTTGTTACTCTGGGCATGTTTCCTTTTTGGGGAAAGTTTTCCTCTCTTGGTCCAGCCAGTTCTAATTTGTTGTATAGAAAACGGCGATAAATAGCTATTAGGTGGTTATTGTCTTTGACTCTTAATCTGTATCTGTAATGTCGTTAATGATTAGTATTCAGTTATAAATGAGGCTTTGCAAGTAAATGACAAAGAAATAATTTATAAAAAAAAAATTACTTACTAATCTCTTCGTAAGAAAGCATATGCTGCGTACTATAGAATTTAGCTGCTATAGAAGTGTTTTACTATATCGTTCAATTCAGTGGTGTATTAAATAGATTCCTTTCTCCACACCTGACTGCTTGTCTAGGGCAAACTAAGGTCGCAATGACAAGTCGGGGACTGTACTGCATGCGACCCTGTTGCGTGTTCGTTGTGTCAAAAATGTCCTGTTTTTCATCATCAGTTGACGAAGTTCGCATGATTAAATTGTATAAAAGCGTTTAAAAAATTTAACTGTCAAACGGGCTCGAAAGCCGAAAAGACGGCTTTTTTTTATCAACACCCAAAGACCAGGGTATTAATCTTAATGGAAATGAATTATTTGCAAGATTGGCTAATATTTGTTTTTCAGTAAATTAAACTTCTGTGTGTTTTACGTTGCTTTGTCAGCTAAACTTTGTCAGGCGTATAGAAAAGTTTCTGCTCACCAGGCAGGAGTCAACGTCACTTCCAAAATTTGCTGCTCGTTGAGCCATGTTGGGGCCTGATACAAAATCCTAAAATTTCACGTAAATATGCGTGTATTAAGCCTAGGGCTAATTATCAATAGTTTTTGGGAAAATAAAAGTTAGGACAAGTTGCCTTACGCTTTGATTGCGTAAGAATTTTACCGGATTTCCCGGGGCATTTTTCCGGATTAGTGTGGATACATCCTGTTGACCAAGAAATGACGAGGATAAATAAAAATAAAATTTAGGTTGAAGTGATAGACCAGTGGTTGTCAAGCGTTTAAGCAACTGAGTTACCTTTTGCTCACAAACTTTACTGTGAGCTAATCGACAAGTTTTTCAAATCATACATCCTTTCGTTTAAATCAGAGGGATGTTTGTTACCTTTGGTTTTATGCTTCTGATTTTAACAAGTTAACAATATTTTCGTCAGGAAATCGAAGTTCGATATGACGGATGGAATTCTTTTTTATATCCCAGAATTTTTTAATGTCAAGCTCAAAACTAGGACCATATCCAGATTTTTTGTCCAGGGGGCGGGGGTGATTGTGATTGTCGTAGTATTTGTGTGCAAGTTGGTCCATATTTTGGGAAGTTAGTGTTAATCTGCTAAGTCAAATAAGGTATCCCCGAAAGAACTAGTAACGGTCATTCGAAAGCAGTTGTCAAAATTTTCGTCAGTCAACCGGTTTCTGTTCTTGTTTTGATGAATTTTGTACTGAAAGATCAAATCTGACAGACGTATGTTACAGCATCAGATAATGATAACGATAACATGTGACGGTAATCGGCCCTATTCTAATTCAATTTCAATGACGCCCTGGTCCCAATTGCCTTTTTTTCTTTTTTGCCTTAAAGCAATCGGAAAGGGAAATTGTTTCTATTTAAAGATCAAAATAGTTTAGCTGTGATGAAAAGAATTCAAGTAGTTATAAGTCATCACCGAAATTGGATTTGGAATCTTGGCAAGTGTTTTCAAAATGAATCACGAGGCACTAAATTAAGTAATTTGTTGGAGCTTTTGACGAAAAATTATAGAGATGTGGAGCACCAGAATGATGCTAAGACCAAATTAGAATTCCGCTAATTTTTGGCGTGTTCAGCGTCAAAGTGAACCATATAAAGAAGCAACCGTAGAAATAGATGCTAACTGCTGTTACTGTTTTTAATTCACTATCATATTCAATTAATTATTGTTAAAACCTTGATTATCGCTTCTAATTTTTGAATACAATTTAACACGTGTTCAACCTTAAACAGCCGAGTTTTTTTTTATGCTTGATATTTTCATTTGCTATAATTTTTGTTTGTCTTAAGTTTGAATTCTTATTTGAGTAAATTTTTCCTTGTTTCAGCTTGCTTATTGAGAATTAGATTTTTTTTTTACCCAAAAGAAATTCAGTAGTGATCATGAATTCGGCGACTAATTACTGATGAAACCTTCTATTGAAATCATTTTTTTCCCTTCTTCAAAATCGTTGTCACTTTGGGTATTTACACGGTTTTGCCACACCTAATTGGTGTGGTAGATTAGCTTGATTTATGTTTGAGTTAGGTCAATATTCTTAAAGAGAAAAACGAATATTCGCTGATGAAAAAGGAACCAAAAGTGCTAACAACCTTTTGCGCCAGAATCTTCAATGGGAGAGTTTCACCCTCGTGACGTGAGCTCCAGGAAAGTCTGTTTTTGAATCCAACACATCTTGTCAAATAATTTAAAACATCTTAAAGTATAATTCCGGTTGTTTATTATACCTCTAGTACTTATTCTCATCATGATTATCTTTTAGGTATATTTCAAAAATGTTCATCCCAAATTTCCTGAAGGGGCAAGATGAGTCAGTACCTTGAAAATATGAAAATTGGTGAAACGATCGATGTAAGAGGTCCTTCTGGACTATTGGAATACAAAGGAAAGGAAATTTTGCTATTAAACCTGAAAAGAAAGCTGTACCGGATATGGTGAATGTTCAGAAAGTCAACATGATTGCTGGTAAGTTAGCATCTGGAAGTATCAAGTCCGTTTAAAGAGAAGAATTCTAGCAAAAATGACCAAAGCGGACGCAGCATTTGTAATGTACGCTAGATCTTACTCATTTAGATCTTACAAAAGAAAACTGGTACTGATTTCAGCTTTCTGTTATTCTCCCGCTGAATTCGCTGCCTTATTTAATGACATTATGTATGTTTAAGGGGTTTATATACTCTGACTCCCTGACTTCGAACAAGCGAAAGCTTCAAAAGAGTTCATCGTTTTTTTTTTTGTTTTTTTTATTATTATTATTATTATTATTGTTATAAACCTCGTGTTATCATAAAATGGCTCATAAGTTAACATGGTATTCACGTGATGGTAAGACAGCAAACCTTATTGAATATGTTATAGTAAACCGAAGACTGGCAGGATCAATACAGGATACTAGGGTATATAGGAGTGCTGCTATTGATGTTAAAAGTAAAGATCACCATCTAGTAGTGTCAAGGGTTAATTTAAAGCTGAAATATTGGAAGGGTAACTACCTCCCGGGAAGTTGTGCTGTTGGTAGACTCCAGGATGAGAATTTTGAGAGAAACTTTCCAGGAACAGTTGAATACTAAGCTTTGAGAGTTTAAAATTTGATAATGTGGAAGATGGTTGGAATAATTTTAGAAAATAATTTGTGAAGTTGCTGAAGGTTCTTAGGGAAGAAAGCTAGAACTGCAGCTAAGAATATAAGTGAAAAAGCTTTATGTTTAATAGAAAGGAGAAAGGACTTGTACAAGAATTATCTGAGTGATAGATCATATGAAAACAAAAGGAATGTAAGGAAAGTGGAGAAAGCACTAAAATATGAAATAAGGAGGTGTGAAATGGAGGCTATGTATAAAATTGCCGAGGATCTAGAAGATGCAGCTAGACGGCATAATAGTAAAATATTGTACTGGCATGTTAGTAAATGAGAGGGAGTAGTCAATCCGGACTTGTCCCAGTTAAAGATAGGAATGGAGCCACAATTAGCGATAAGGAAAGAACTAAAGAGAGATGGCCGAACATTTGAGAATTTGCTTAACGAGATAGAGTTGCAGGAAAAGATATAGAGGAAAATGAAAAAGTTTGTAATACCTTGGATGTGAAGGAAGATTTGTTTTGTGAGGAGGAATTAGCAACAGTACTAAAAGGATTGAAAAATAATAAGGCTCCAGGTGCTGATAGGGTGGTAAATGAGTTTCTTAAAAATGGAGCTCTGAGGTTAGAAATAAGTTACTGAAGATTATGAATATGATTTTTGAAAAAGGGGAAGTACCTAACGATTTTAGGAAAACCTTAATTAAGCCACTTTATAAGAAAGGTGATAAAAGTGACTGTGGTAATTATCGAGGCATTAGTCTGGTCTCTGTAGGTAGTAAATTACTTAGTAATATGATACTTTTTAGACTGATAGATGCCGTAGACAAAGTTTTAAGAGAAGAACAATGGGGTTCTATAAAAGGTAGAGGATGTGTCGACCAAATTTTCACTCTTAGGCTAATAATTAAGAAGTGCTGAGTTGTCAAACGCCTTTGGTCCTCAGTTTATAGATTATGAGCAAGGGTTAAATTCTGCTGATAGAAGAGCTTGAGTAAAGGTTTTATCCTTGTATGGTATATCAGACAAATACATTAAAGTGATTAGTGCTATGCACGAAAATAACACTGCTGCGATTAAGGTAGGAAATGAGGTTAGCAGCTGGTTTCGTATTAAATCAGGAGTTAAGGAGGGTTGTGTTCTATCCCCCTTTACATGGATTATTTTGATGGACTTTTGTCTTAAGGAGCACATGAAAGGCAATGGGAGACCACTAAATCAAATGGGGAGGAAAAAGTCTCCTGGACTTAGATTGTGCTGATGATTTAAGCATCCTAGATGAAAGTGTGAGCAAAATAAATGAAGATTTAGTGGTTTTGCAAGTTCAGGGTGCTAGAATAGGTTTGAAAATTAATGTTAAAAAGTCACTAAGGCTAGGAATAAGCGAAGATGAAAAGGTGACGTTGGGTAATGAAAAGATTGATCAGGTGGGCAGCTTCACTTACCTTGGTAGTATTATTAGTAAAGATGGATGGAGCAGTGAAGATGTTGTAGAATAGCCAAGGCTCAGGGTGTTTTTTCACAGTTCAAAAACAGTTTGGAAGAATAGGAAGATAAGTCTGTTAACCAAGATTATAATATTAGAAGCTACAGTGATGACAGTGGTCAAATATGGCTCTGAAGCATGGGCGCTCCGAAAAGCGGATGAAGATTTGCTAGATGTTTTCCAGAGAAATTGCTTAAGGGTATTTCTGGGTACCCGGCTGACTGACCGTATTTCAAATAATAGGCTATACGAAAAATGTGGTTCAATACCGCTCTCTAGGGCTATAATGAAAGAAAGGTTGAGGTGGCTAGGGCCACGTTGTGCGGATGAAGGATGACAGATTGCCAAAGATTGTTCTTTTCGGCCAACCGTCTAGGGTTGGCCGAATAAACAGATGAACTAGGGCTATTGTTATAAACAGATGAATTTACAATCCAAGCTTCAAGTTAAAGGACCTCCCAACAAATCTTTTAAAACAAAATTTTTTATTGTTGGACACAAATAGGTTTAAGCCATTTAAGGGATATTCAGGTAATGTTTTTTGGTTCATTCCAAAAACCTGGAATGAACCAAGTTCACACGGGTGAAAAACCCTGAATATCCTAATTAATAATTATTAATAATAATATTAATAATATTCCTTTTTTTCTTTTTTCTTCTAAATTTTCTCCGTGGAATATATCTTTTTATACCGTGCTGAAAAGATTTAAGCAATTAGGATAGATAAGAATATTCTTTCCCTTGGTGCAAAGTTTTTTGTTTAGTGTGGATGTAGATGTGGTAGAGTTTCATATCAAGAGCAGTAATGAGGCTTTTAATGGAAGCTCTCAAAAGGGTCTCTGGAGGAGAAATATTGAGTAAGGTTTACCTGTTCGGGAAAAGAGTAAAAAGAACTCGATTAAGATTGTGACAAGACAACAATTCTTAGGCCGAAGAAAGTCTACCAGTAGGCAGATTTATAAATAAGGACAAAATTATAACGCATGAAAATTTTCGGGTTTTTTGCTCTACCTTTGAAACTGTATTTTTCGATCCGCCCTTGTTATAAAAATCTGATGAACGAATCTGATTACAGAAGAATCCAAAGCAAAAATTATCTTGTACGAGTCTAGGCTAGAGGCTTGAGGGTTTGGACCCCCCCCCCCCCCGAAATGTTGTCTGACTCGTAAAAAACGTGACAAAAATGATGTAAACAAATTTTTTATGTGTTTTTGAGGGTTTTTGTGTAACCTCCCCCCCCCCCTGAAAAAAATGTTACCTAAAGTACCCTCCGAAAAAATCCTGGATACGGCCCTGGGGAGGGAGGCTCTTGAATTACTGAATAGTTCACAAGTATGTAGCTGCTTACTGGAATATTCTTTTGCTCATGGTAAAGTTTTGCCTTACAGCATTATGAGAGGGGGGGGGGGGGAGGAGGGTGGTAAAATCAAACTTTATCTAAAATAGGAAAAGACCTTGGAAACTGGTAAAAACGCCATATTCAGTTAGTCGGTTAAACGAGTTTTTATAATTAATCGATTAAGTACAATTTGGTTCACCTTTAACCGAATATGATAAAACGTCATGTTCGGTTAACCGAAAATATGATCAGCATTTTGTTTTTCTGATAAAACTCCTTATGAATGCTGTTGAAGCCTTATTAAATAAATCATTGTGCTGAGTTCTGACAGAAAGTGATTTTTTGGCTTTTTTTTTAAGTCTAAAAGAAGATGTAAAATATTGCTCTAGAGGCTGCTTTTCTACTTGTTTATTGTCCTTAGGATGCATTTTGATATCAAGAGTTTTTTAAAGAGTTCCTTATTAGTTCTGAAAAAGTTTCTAGGAAAAAGTCTCAAACGGAAATTAATTCAAATCCTTTTTAAATGGTCTGTAAAGTATTTTTTTTTTTTTTTTTTTTTTTTTTTTTTTTTTTTTTTTTTTTTTTTACAAAGTCCAAATAGCACAAAGTGCGTGAATACCTTGAGAATATGAGAATTAGAGAATGTTTTAAAATTTTCTATTGACATAAGGAAAGCCTCCTCTCCCTGTATAATTCTATATCAGTTATTATGTGAAATATTATTAATTTTATAAGTCTTATATTTTATAAACTAATATAATCAAATAATAACATTATTAATATAAAATAAATAATTAATTAACTATCATTTTTGTACTAAGATTTATGTTAATTTTACATTAGATTTGGTATAATTCAGATTAGATTAATTTTTTTTACAGGTGGCACGGGGATAACTCCTATGCTTCAGCTTATCACAGAAGTTTTGAAAGATCCTGAAGATGACCTAAAAATGGCATTGCTCTTTGCAAATCAATCTGAAAAAGATATTCTTCTTAAAGAGGAACTTGAGAAACTTCAAAAGGAGAATCCCGACAGGCTAAGAGTATGGTACACCGTTGACAGGCCTTCTGAAGGTAATTCTTCAGCTGTTTACATCTTTTTTTTTCTTTTTTTGTGAGTTAAATTCAGAAGCCTTTTTGCGAAAGATAGAATAAAAATAATAAAATTGCAAAGCAATAAAGTGGTTGGAAGAATTATTATTAGATTATTTTATATTATTTTTAGGTTAGCATACTGACCTGCAAAGGAAGGGAGCTCGGCCTGAACCCGCCCTCACTTTCTATTCAAAAAATATCAAATAATCAAACTGTCAGAATCTGTCAAATAATCAAACAATCAAAAATATCAAACTGTTTGGTTTCCATTTTGTTTTGTATAGAATTTGTGTCTTTTCCCCTTTTCTTTATGTGTTTTGTTTATTTTAAGTTAATTTGTTGTTGTTTTACTTTCGTTTTCCTCCCATAAATAAAAATATTTATTATTATATTAATAATGTATGGTACACCGTCGATAGGCCTACTGAAGGTAATTCCAAAGCAATGAGTCTGGAGTTTCCTCTCTGTTTTTTTTTCTTTTTTTTTCTTTTTTCTCCGAATAAAAATAAAACAAGATCGTCTATTAATATGAGTTACATTCAGATGTGTCTTTGCGAAAAATGGAATAAAAATAATAAAATTGCAAAGCAATAAAACGGTTGGAAGAATTATTATAGATCATTTTTATATTAATTTCAGGTTAGCATACTAACATATAACAGGGGTGGAGCTCGGGCCTGACCCCCCCCTCCTTCTATTCAGAAATATCAAGATTTTCACGATGTTTTTGTAATTCTTTTGTGCCTTGTCTCTTCTTAGAAATTTCTCCTTTTTCCCCCTCCTGGGCAGATTCCAGCGCTTTAACTTCAATATTTGAAATTAAAAGGTTCATTTCATTTCATTGTTAGGACAAAAATGGTTTCTTGGACCACACATCCTTTCCATTTACAAGTAAAACTAAATAAAAATTTAAAAAATGGGTTTAATTTTTCAGTATTACAATTGAGAAATGTCAAAAAACTTTTCTTTTGCTAATAACGATAAAAGTTCGAATATTTGAGCTTTGCACCCGGAAGCCTCTATTTATGGGAAAAAAACGAAAGAAAAACAACAACAAATTGACTTAAAATAAACAAAACACATAAAGAAAAGGGGAAAAGACAGAAACTCTACGCAAAACAAAATGAAAACCAAATAGTTTTTGTATAGATGTTAATAATAATAACATTGTAATATAACTTTATTACCCACAAAAAGCAAAAACAACAATATGAAGTAAAAAATGAAGAGAAAAGAAAAGAAAAAACAGCACAAAAACAACTTTAAATACTTTGTTATTTAATTGAAATTATTAGTTTTGTTTATTTTAGGTTAATTTTTTTTTAGTTTCTTTTTCCCTCGTTGATAAAAGCTTCAGGAAGTGAAGCTGAAATATTTGGACTTCCATTACAATCAGTTAAAAAAACCTTCTTTATTTTTTTTGTGATTCCATTATTTATTGAAAAATTTTAAGTTTTTCTATATTTTTATTTTGTTTTAATTATATCATCTTTTAGACATAAAGCCATCAAAAGTGAAAAAAAAAGAAAAAGGAAAATGGTTTCTATGTCACAAAACTTTTTTTTTGTAAGCCATCAAAAGCGAAAAAAGAAGAGGAAAATATCATTCTTTTTCACAAAACAAAGAGGAAAATGGTTTCTTTCTCACAAAATAAAGCCATCAAAAGAGGAAAATGGTTCCATTGTCACAAATCAAAGAGAAAAACGGCTCCTTTGTCGCAAAATAAAGCCATCAAAAGAGGAAAATTGTTCCTTTGTCACAAAATAAAGCCATCAAAAGAGGAAAATGTTTCCTTTGCCACAAAACACTTTATTTTCATAAAATCCTGACGCTGTAGACACGAATTATTGCTTCTTTTTTTGTAAGTAAATACGTACTTGCAGATTGTTTTTACGACGTGTGATTAATTGCAAAAATTTGTTCATTGAAGTCCCTTCAGTTGACCTCTAGAATTATGGCAAAAGAAGAATTTTGGAATCCCTACTGCCATCCTTACCGCAAAAAATGTCTCTGCCTTTTTTTCAGTTTTCCGTGATATAAGTATCAAGGAGTCAGTTAACCATGTATCTGAATAGAGAAAACAACACTTTGGTTTTAGAAATTCTTCAAACTACTAACCAAATAAAACGCGTCTTAGAGTTTATCCTCCTTCCAAAAATTTTGGTATGTTATATGATTTTAATTTTGATTTTAATATGATTATGATTTTAATATTTTGATTTTAATTTGATTTGATGTTATATGATTTTAATTGTAAAAAAATTTTGGTATGTTATTTTGCCGCAATATTATGATTTTAATTTTAATTAAAATTGTAACCTGACAATTTTACTATCATTCAATAGTTGAAACGCTTTCAGAAGTATCCAAAAGTAGTATAATTTTTAGGCTCGCTTGTATCAGTCTCTAAGAAAAATTTTAAGCAATATTATAATTCAGGCTTGGAGAATGAATATATCCAGACCTAATGAATCGAATTACACAAATTGCAGCTGTATAGAATTATATATATATAGAATAGAATTACATATATGTAAAATTGTATATAGAATAGAGTTACGTATATCGTATATATAATATATATATATATATATATATATATATATATATATATATATAATATATATATATATATATATATAATATAATATATATATATATTGAATTATACAGGTGTCTTGTCCTTCCAGGGCAAAATTACAGCTCTATGGAAAGTAATCGAGAGTAATCACATGACAGAAAAGGCGTGAACTTTTTCGATACTCGAGTTGAGGCCATGAAAAAGCAGAAAAAGAGTTCGAGTTCCTTTATATTCGTATAGATCGAGCACTTTCTTTGGTTTCTCTGCACAGACTTATTTTTTAATCTAAATAACACGTGCCCTGAAATTTAAGAATTTTGAGGATTTTGGAGGGGTACCAAGCCCCCTGGCCCCCCTCAATAGGTACGTCTATAAGTTTGCCGGAAAATCGCTATAAGTTTGTTGGAAAATCGCTATAAGTTTAAAAACAGCCATAAGTTTGTCGGAAAATCGCATAGTTTCCTAAGGGACATAAACCTTAAGTTGGGCCAGAAGATGACTTCATTTGAGTTATTGTCACGAAAAGTTACTACTTCTTGAAAATCACTTTTTATGCTTAGGAAGGTTGGGTCGCCAAGTATTCAATCAATTCTGTTGCTCAAGAAAAAAGACGTACCACAGTTAAAAATGGTATTAAAATGCGAAATAAAATCAAACTTCCTCAATTACATAATATAGAAGAAATTGCTAAAATTGGGTTCCTTTTATTTATAATTTTCTGTTCGCAAAATTATGTCAAGTTAAGAACTTATGGATTTTAAAGACGTCTCGTTTTTTATTAAATTTTTTTTCCTAGTGTCTCTATCTTATTAATATCGAGGATTAAATCGACCGCATTCCTGAATAGAGAAGAATACCTCACTTAGAAGTGGTCAAAAACTACATACCGAAGTTTTTTAAGGAATATTTTAAGCGGGGCTGGGAGATGACTTCATTAAATGTTTATTGCCAGAATTTGCTGCTTCTGCACACGCGCTATTTACACATGTGATGGGTCGCGAAGGACCCAATCAATCCTGTCACTTGATAGAAATCTGTGATAGTGACTATCTGATAATTAGTTGACTTTAAATGGCTTCAAATTGCGAAACAAAATAAAACTTATTTCATAAATAAGATAGATGGCTTTATTAAAATGTCGATTGTTCAAAATTGGGTTTATTAAAGTACTTCGTTTTAGCTAAGCAGCAAATGTATTTAGACTTTTTATTTCCGTCTTTTATATACTCTATCTTTGATTTTAGATTTTATTACTCATAATTTGTTGAAAACCAAGTATTTTTCTCTTTTTTTTCTAATTTGTGAAAATGTAGGCGTAATGTACGTGATTTTTGGCTTATTGAATTTCATCTGTCATCATAAATCAACATTCCGTGCCTAAAAAATAGGAGAAACTGTTCTCAAATATTGACCCAGTGGACGGCTTCCTCAGGGAAACTCGGGTCAAGTTTTGCATCTAATCCTCCTCTCCAGGGCGGGTCAGTGCACGAAAATATGGCATGGATTTTCTTCAATTTTTTACATGAAGATATAAAAATATATATTATTCAAAGTACATGAGAGGGTCGTGGGAGGGAATTTTTGGCATATATACTTTTTTAATGAAAATACCAAAAAGAGTTATTTTTCAAAATCCCCCTTTCCTGCCCCATTGGTGTTCCTGCTCTCTTCTAATCTGATTTGTAATTTATCTAATCCTCCTCACTCTTCTATAATAGTCTATAATAGTTTATACATCTAATGATCATATAGACAAACAAATAAATACTTTTGAACTTGGATTTTCTTTTTTATCTACCATCTTGGAAACCTCCATTGCAGAGATTGTTTTCTGAGTGGCAGAAACGTATGGTGTTTTCTCCAATGTCTGTGACAAATATACCTGTGACAAATTCACTTTCATTGTCATAATATTTGTTATATTTTAGGCTGGAAATTCAGCTCCGGTTTTGTCAACGCTGAAATGATTGCTGAGCATTTGTACCCTCCATCCAGTGACACTTTAGTTTTGATGTGTGGACCACCCCCAATGATCAACTTTGCTTGCACTCCAAACCTTGACAAGTTGAATTATCACGTGAAACTTAGATTTGCTTACTAGATAGCAGTTGGAATTCTAGTCTTTGGTAGATTTAAATCAATCTAAAATTAGAAATTTTTATTCTCTTTCCAGTAAATTTCTATTCGCTTTCCAGTGGAAATCTGATTTTATGTAAAAAAAAAAAACGAAAATCTGTAGTCTGTTGGTTATGTGTTGCTTAGGAATATTATCCATGGTGGATTTTTGTAAGAGAATAAAAAAGCTGTTATATTAATTGTTTTTATAGTGGTCAGTTTCTCATTGCATGCACCTTGGAAATCAATTAAAAAACTACTCCAGTAAATCTGGTTTCCGACAGAACTTGTATATTTATTTAATACCAATTATTATCAAAAACATACTTGCCACGACTTGATATGGAGTAGGGATAATCAAACAAATCCACAAAAAAATTACAGTAACCTCAGAAGGGGTTTAAACAACAAAAGAATAACTACAACATCATCTATTCTGCTAACGCTCAACTCCTTCCTTAACACAGATTAATCAAAATAAAAATGGTAATATTAATGATTTAGTATCATTTTACTCTATCAATAAATTTAATCATTAAAATATTCTGAAAACAATCCATTTTTCTACAGCCTTTGAAATTAACTTACGCCACAACATCTTTCAATATCTGACGAATACCATAACTTAGTCCCTATGAAAACAAAAGAAAACCCCAACCTTAGCCGTAACCAAATTATAAACATAAATTTTATTCGTCGACCTTGTACCAAGGGAATGAGCTACATTTACATATGTGAACACAGCTAGAAAAGAGGCGGACTTACCTCTGACACAGTCATACATCACAGTCGGACATACATCAGTCATACACAGTCATACATACATCAGTATAAAAATCACGGCGAGCAGCTGCTGGAACTATTTTTAATTTAACATAAGTTTCACTATACGATTAAGAAGGGCTTACATTAGAAAGTATTCTAATAACAATGCTTAGCAAAATTCGGACCGGCTGAAGGATTGAGGAGAAAATTCCCAGCCATAGTGACCTAAAGTACAAAATATAGGGGTGGAGCAAACTAAATTATATTACACGGACTATATCCTTCAGGAATCAGTATTTAAGTTTGAAATTATATCAACATTTTTAGCTAAAATATTTGAAAATTTGTTAATATGACCTTTAAATGAAAGTGATTCATCTGCAATAATGCCAAGATATTGAACACCCTCCATGTTGAAAGGCCCCCATCCTCAATGTATGGACAACAATCCAGGGTTCCTGGAAAATGGGGAAAAATAAAATGTCCTTGAAACGTTTCAATTGTCCTGGAAAATAATCTTCCCTCCTTGTGGATGAATGCAAACGGATTAGATATTTAACGCGTAAATGTCTGATTTTTTAACAAATCTTTTAATATTTTTATTTTATTTTCTAGCATTTACCTGGCTGTTTACACGAATCAGCTGTCTATCAGCAAATAAATAAATATCAGCTGATATCTAAAGCGCTAGTTTTTTACCCTGGCATTGTATTATACTTTTTTCTTCTTAATTTTTACCCCAAAATAATTGGTTGAAAAAATATAGCTAAATCAAAAAAATATTTCACTTTGTTTGTTAGCTGAGTTGTAAATGTTGTAAGATGGTATCTTGTATAATTTGTTTTTATTTGAAAAATGAACTTGAAATAATCACAAACTATAATTAATTAGACCATTTAATTATTTATTTGGGCTTTGTCTACTTCTGAATGATCAAAAAAGCTTTGGTGGATAAAGGATCAGCCTCTGTAAAGGACATCTTTATTATGTTTCTGCTGTGGTAGGAGAGGGTCAAAATGACCCTCTCTGGCAGTCCTGTATTTTACCTAGATGGTAAATCCTAAAACAGATCAAATTTGGGAGAAATAGATGAAGAACAAAAAATAATCCTGCTGTTAAATCTCTGAATCAATTTTCTATTCCAGAAATAACATTTTTTCTTTGATCATTTAATTCCAGATCCTTATTTCATTTATCCAGATCAGTGGCAGATCCAGAGGGGGGGGGGGGGGGGGGGTGAGGGGAGAGCCCCCCCCCTCCCCTAGCGTAGTCTAAAGTAGTGTAATTTACTTAATTAACTCAAGTTTGCGTTAATTAAACTTTCTCCTAACGCAAGTTTATCGGATCAATCTATTTTGCCCCCTCCCTAAAAGTTTTTTTTTATCAACCTATTTTACCCCCCCCCCCCCAAAAAAAAAGCCTGGATCCGCTCCTGATCCAGATAGGCTACCACTGATACTTGTTAAAGGGAGATTAATTATAATTTATTATATAATTCAATTTTAATGATGAAGAGGATGTTTTAAACGTACTAAAGTTAGGAGACATAAAGTCAAGATACAACAGCAACCTTATAAGAAAATCGAAATATATTTTCTTGTGATTATTATCTCTTCTAATCAGCAGTTGTACTAAACCAATTCTGCTCAAGTCATCCTCAGGGCTATACTGTGGTGTTTATCCTCTCCATAGTATAGTGAAGACGGTTTGATATCATCTATTTTCCCTTCTTGTTTTAGTTTTATTTTTGTGTTTCAAGCTTTTTCCAATAGGCAATGATTAGAAGTCCTCCAAAAAAAAAGTCCCCCCAGATCCCAAATCAAATTCCAGTGAAAGTGTCATAGTGAAAGATACCCATCCTGGCTGGTCAAGCACCCTATCTCAAAGTTCTAATGATAGCTCCAATTCGGAGAATATGAAAATGATAAGTGTAGGGGCTAATGTAACCATAAATGATGATAATGGGTTTCAAGAGGTCCTCTCTAGAAGTTCTAAAAAAAGGAAAAAAATCTCCCCAATTAAAAGCATTTCCCCTCTCCCTGCCCAAGATCCTCCCTCCAAAAACTTAGGAATTTACCTTAAAATTACTCCCACTACCCCCTTTGAAATAAAAATGATCACTGCAATAAGAGTTGCAATTTTTAAATTGCTAAAATCAATGTTCTCTCTTAACATTAACCGTGATGGATCTCTGCTAATAGCTGTAGAAGATCAGAAATCAGCAGATACAATAATTAACCTTAAATCCCTTCTGAATACCCCAATTATTGCATCTAATTGGAACCCAAAACAATCACCAACAAAAATAGTAGTTTATAATGTTCCCCCAGAGATATCTACTCAGGAGTTAAAAGAAGGCCTTTCAGATAGGGCTGGAAACACAATCCCAGTTGAGGATGTTACCCAACTTGGAAAACCTAACTCTAATGGCCTAAAAACTAGTAGATCCTTCTTATTCACACTGAAGGATAAAATTGATATCCCAGAAAAATTATTCCTATTTGGGCAAATCAAACCACACAAGGAATACAAACCTAAGCCTATTCAGTGTCAGAAGTGTTTCAAACTGCGACACACGACAAACAAATGCAATGAAATTCTCCAAGAGTGTAGTAATTGTAAATCTTTCCATCCTAAAGAGCTGACAGCTTGCAACAACACTCAGCCTACATGCATCAATTGCAAAGGCCCACATGAATCTACAAATAAATCATTATGCCCTGCATACAAGAAAAGAGCTCTAACACTCCAAATATCAACAGAGAAGGCAATCCCATACCCCTTTGCAGCAATGGAAGCAAATGCTGTCCAACAATACCAAATAAAGCCTGTAATGAAACCAACCAAAACCCCCAAGTCAAATGCTCCCAATGCATCAAGCACCCCATATAAAACACCATCTTCTAAGCCCCCTAGCTCAAATCCCTATCAGAAGGAATCACCAAGCCAACAAGCCTCCTTGTCCGGTGAGATGAGGCCAGCCTGGCCCTCCCTCCCAAGAAGAAACAAACCAGAAACACTACCAGGAATCAATCCCTTAACCAACAAACAGGATGCACTACCAAAAATGCAATCCCCAAATATATGCTTATTCATTCTAAACTGTAATGCAGTTCAGGCCATGAACATACATCAACTACAGAAAACAAAAATTATTGCAGAATTGGCAAAAATCTACATCCCAGATGATATGCTCATTCAAGCAAAAAAAGATCTTGCTTTACTCTTAACAAAGCTGAACATTGATACACAGTCATATGAAGAATAAATCAACAACACAACATTTATCAATACTCCAATGGAATGTAAGATCACTCACAGAAAATAAGCTAAATGAACTAATATAATTTATGAACAATAATTCAATTAATATTGCTTGCCTCCAGGAAACTCATTTAACCCAAAATCAACAAATTAAGTCTCTGGGATATACTATCCTGAGAAAGGATAGATCTTCAGAGAGAAAAGGAGGTGGTGTAGCTTTATTAGTTAATAATAATATAAAATTTTGTGGCATCAATTTTCCAGATTTTGAAAATGATGTTGATGTAATTGGTATAAGTGTTTGGCATGAATAATTTAAAAACCTACATAATAAGCTTTTATAACCCTAATGGCCAAATTACAGATGCCAAGGATTTCTTTAATTATATAAATAATTCTAATATGTTAAAAAATATCATTATTTGTGGTGATTTCAATGCCCACAGCCTTTTGTGGGGGAATAAACCAGCAAATAAAGCTGGTAAATTTATTGAGCATATGACTTCAAATAATAATGAATTAGTTGTTGCTACCCCTCCAAACCTGAATACTTATTTCAACCCCAAAAGTGGCAATTTCTCCACAATTGACCTACAAATTGTGTCTTTAAATTTTTTGAACAAAATTTACATAAATAAAATTGATAGTCTATGTACAGACCACTTTGCTATAGTTTGCTCCCTAAATGAACCTGCTGAAACTTCATCTCATACATCCAAATATATCAACACTAAAGCAAATTGGTCTATTTTCCAAAATAAGCTAAATGATGAAATTACAAGTTTCACCCAAAGTTCATGCATTTCTAACACAACAGTTGACACACATGCTGAAGCGTTGACATCTTTACTAATAAATACAGCTAATCATGCTATCCCCAGGACAGCACCTAAGAAAACATTCCCTAAACAAATTCCTAAAGCATGGTGGACAAATGAGTGCCTAAATAAATGGAGGATAAAAAAGGCAGCTAGGACAGAATTCATAAAAAAACCAACACCTACTACATATTTAAAAAAATTACAAGCAGAATCTAATCTAAAAAGGACTATAATAGATGCTAAATATAAATACTGGAATAATTTTGCAAATAATCTCTCCAGAGAAACAAATGAGCCAATTATACATAAAGTCATAAGCCACATATGTGGGAAAAAGACTTCTCCCAACCCACTCCTGTATGAGCTTAAACATAATAATACCCATTATGACAATGATAATGAAAAGGCTAACCTATTTGCAACTCTTTTTGTTAATAAGCTAACATCAAATAATCAAAGCAAACTGTCCACAATTCCTATGAATCCTAGTTACCAACCACGCCCAGGATCCGAATACATAACTAATCCATTTTCAATCCAGGAATTGAATAATGCAATACATCATATTAGGTCCAAAACTAGCAGTAGCTATGACAATATACACCCTACATGGATAAAGAATCTCACACCTTCATACAAACAAGAACTGCTAAATTGTTATAATCACGCTTGGGCATCTTCTAGGTTCCCCAATATATGGAAATGTTCGTCCCTCCTACCAATCCTAAAGAAAAATAAACCAAAATTTAACCCTGAGTCTTATAGGCCCGTAATGATTACACCTGTGATGGGGAAAATAATGGAGAAAATGATTTATCACAGACTCCTCTGGTTTGTTGAGAAAAATAATATGATCCCACACACTCAAACTGGATTCAGGAAATACCACTCCTCAACAGATGCTTTCATTTTGCTAACAAATGCAATAAATGAATCTTTCTCAAAAAATAATATCCTAGTGGCAGCTTTCCTAGATTTGAAGGAGCTTATGACAATGTGAACCACCAAATCCTTTTGAATAAACTTGCAAACCTTGGAGTACCTCCTAAGCTAGTATCCTTTATTAAATCCTTCATAGAAGTGCGAAGTTTCATTGTTTGTGTTGGTTCAGCCTCTTCACCCCAAAAGACAATATCCAAAGGCCTACCTCAGGGAGCAGTCCTCAGTTGCCTCCTTTTTGCCCTATATCTCTGGGACATGAACCTACCCCACACGAATCTACAATATGCTGATGATCTGGTGCTATGGTCATCTGGCAACACCTTTCAGATAGCACAGTCAAATCTGCAAAAGTAACTTTTCCAGTTTGAAAAATTCTCTCAACATTCAGATTTACCCATTGCACCTACCAAGTCAAAAATAATCCAATTTCACCGGAAGCGAAACCATGTTAATGCAAAACTAACTCTAAATAAAACAACTATTCCAGAAGATAATAATATTAATTACCTAGGTCTCATGCTTGACCAAAAACTTAATTTCCACCTCCACATTTCAAACACAATAAAAAAATGTTATAGAAAAGCAAATATACTAAAAAGACTTCTTTCCACACCCTGGGGTTGTAAGGAGAAAACCTTACTCCAGTTTTATAAATCACATATAAGACCCCATATTGACTATGGGCTCATTGTCTATGGTGCATGTGCAAAGACCCAGATGCAAAAAATTGAAACAACACAAAATGATGTAATACGTCTCATATTTGGTCTTAGGAAACCCACAAGCACCAAGTTTCTGCTTATGGAGAGTGGATTAACAACAATAAGGGAGAGACGTAGCTTTCTCTTGATAAAACATCTTACAAAAATTGAATCAAATAGCTCACACACATTACATAATTGGTTAAGAAATCCAGCCATGTATAGAGGTATTGCAGATGAGTATGCCAATATTCAAAAGAAGTTCCCTGTACCAGCAAAGTCTATTGCACCTACTTTCCCCCAATCCCCCCATGGAATTGGTCATTTCCCATAATAAATACTGAATTTTCAAAATGGAATAAAGATTTAACCCCCATTGCTTTTGTCCAGAAAAAATTTGCAGAACTTAATACAATTACCTATAAAAATCACTTCTAAATATTTGTTGATGGGTCAAAAATGAATGAGAAGGTTGCAAGTGGTGTTTTCCTTCCTCACCTGAAAATTGCAATGGGCGAGAGATTATTTAATAATTTATCTATAATGTCTGCTGAGTTAAATGCCATAATCATGGCATTAGAACACCTTAAGCAAAACCAACCTTTGATTGAAAATTCGAATAATATTATCATCTATTCCGACTCTTTATCAAGCCTTGAGCTGCTGGCCTCAGCTCCTCAATATAAGTTGGACATTGACACTTATCATTGTCACAGTATTATTGATAATCTTGCTTCAAGTGGCATAAAAACTTACTTTCAGTACATTCCTAGCCACTCTGGCATAAGTGGCAATCATCAGGTTGATGAAATAGCAAAAAATGCTATAAATATTGACCAGTCAAGTGGGAGACCAATCCCAATTAGAGATATTTACCGATGGAGGCTATCAGATATTAATTTTAATAAGATTAATCCTATCCTTTCCCCCTTTCCCAATAAGTATCTTTCTAAAATTTATCATAGAATTCGTTCTGGAACAAATGGACTAAATTTTCTTGCATTCTCATATAAGCTTTCTAATTCAAGTGGTTCAATTCCCCTGTCCCCTCTTTGCAGGCATTGTACTATGAATAATGAAACAATTGACCATTGCCTATTTGAATGTAATATGCTGACGTCTGCACAACATACCTTGCTTTGTAAACTGTTAAAATACTTCAAACACCACAAAATCCCACTATCAGCCAAGAGCCTAGCCAACTATACCTGCACACAGAGCATAGAAATCGACATCTATCATCTTATATTTGAACTCCTAGAGTCGAAAGATCTGCTGAAAGATATCTGAATACATCTAATAAATATGAGGCAATCAAGCCAGTAGCTCTGTAGCCCACAGAGTGAAGCAAAAGGAAAAGGGCTAAATAGTTTTACTGAAAAGCCCGCCTGCTTTTAAATAGAAGAAGAAGAAAGAAGAAGACATGTTTGAGTAAACTCTGAGTAAAATTTACATGTCTCCAGACAGAGCCAGATGTTCCTTTTTTTGTATATGCGAACTGTATAGAGGCTTTTTGAACCCAAAAATTTAGCATTTAACGTTTAGCTTTAAAAATTTTTAGTAAATGCCTGTTACAAAGATGTGACAAATTAAAATAACTTAGAAAGTTAATTTATGCCATTAATATCGGTATGTCGCCCAGCCCTAGTTGTAATAGCTTGACTGGTATTTCAGCCGGTTAGCACAAGAAAATGTCTTTAAAATGTCCTGGAAAATTATTTCATAAAAAGATTGGGGACCCTGAAAATTACCAGTCCGTCAAAAACTACAAAATTAGACTTATTGTAATTAATAGTGATCTTATTGCACCTTATCCAGATGGAATTCCTTTGAATGCTATTACTATTAGTAAAAAGTCACCGCAGCACCAGGCCGCCATAGCTACGCACACCTCCATCCCAATCTATCCAAAGCCTCCGCCTTTAGACTTTCCCAGGAAGTTACGATTTCCCTTAAATCTTTCTTGGCAACATCCCAGGTAATCCCTTGAATTCTATTAAACAACGAAGTAACCAAAAATTCCGTCATCCTTTGTCGGGTAATTGAGTCGGTTGATGCTTTGCTCTTTTTGAGTTTGACTCGGTTATTTATTGTAATTTCTGTTCGTTTTGGGTTTCATTTATTTATAGATGCTGATTTGTTGTAGTTTCATGCTTGGTAGATTATTTGATTTTATTTTTGCTCATTTATTGTTTAATAGAGTTCTTTACTTTTCTTTGAAATACTTATTTTGTGGAAAAGTTTTTTTAATTAATTTCTGTTCATTTTATATTGACATAGTCTTTTCAGGGAAAAAGAAAATAATGCTTTAAATCTTTTCGTTTTTTAAAAACTTTATAGTTTGGCCTGCTATTTGTATGCTGGATAAAAAATTTCAGCAATTTTTAACAAAATACACCCTTTTAAAAATCTGGACACTAATAGTAGTGTTTAATTTAATTTCATACCTCCTCTAGTTGACCTGAAATGGAAAAACTTGATACCATTCGAAAAAAAATCTGTTTACTTTCTTTGATAGCTTGGATACGCTTACGCTATTTTGATTTGGTTAAATTTTAAGAGCAGAAGTAGCCCCGAAAGTTTGAACATAATACCCTCAGTCGTTCTTAGGATACTGCTGAGATGCCTTATTGGGAATTAGCATTAACACGGTGCATTTTGATTTAATCTTAAGGCAACGTTTAGTTTTTAAACATAATGGGCAAATAAGAGGGTGGGCGTGGAAGGGGGATTAGTTGCCCTACAATCATTTTCGACTATTAAAAAGGGCATCAGCCCTTTTTATTTTCAATCGAATGAGACCTTTTCGAAGTTCCCACGACAACTCCTTCGATACGAAGTGCCCTGGTCTAAACAAAAACAAAAATAATATATTATACCCACATCGATCTTTACTATAAAAATGTCAAGCCTTCCAATCACTTTCGACTATTAAAAAGGGCACTAGGCCTTTCAACTTCCAATCGAATGAGACCTTTTTGAAACGATAACGCTTTCTATAAACACCTTATAAAAAAATGGCTATCGGTTATTTATTGTAATTTCTGTTCGTTTTGGGTTTCATTTATTTATCGATGCTGACTTGTGGTAGTATCGAGCTTGGTATATTATTTGAGTTTATTTTTGCTCATTTTTCGTTTAATGGAGTTCTTTACTTTTCTTTGAAAAACTTATTTTGTGGAAAAAGTTTTTTTAATTAATTTCTTTTCGTTTTATATAGACATAGTCTTTTCAGGGAAAAAGAAAATTACACTTTAAATCTTTTCGTTTTTTAAGACTTTATAGTTTGGCCTGCTATTTGTATGCTGGAGATAAATTTTCAGCCATTTTTAACAAAATACACCATTTTAAAAATCTGGACACAAATAGTACTGTTTAACTTAATTCCATACCTCCTCTAGTTGACCTGAAATGGAAAACTTGATACATTCGCAAAAAAATCTGTTTACACTCTTTGATAGCTTGGATACACTTACACTATTTTGATTTGCTTAAACTTTAAGAGCAGAAGTAGCCTCGAAAGTTTGAACGTAATACCCTCAGTCGTTCTTGGGATACTTCTGAGATGCCTTACTGGGAATTAGCATTATCACAGGGCATTTTGATTTAATCTTAAGGCAACATTTAGTTTTTAAACATAATGAGCCAATGGGAGGGTGGGAGTGGAAGGGGGATTAGTTGCCCTCCGATCACTTTCTACTATTAAAAAGGGCATCAACCCTTTCTATTTTCAATCGAATGAGCCCCTTTCGAAGTTCCCACGACAACTACTTCGATACGAAGTGCCCTGGTCTAAACAACAACAACAAAAAATATTACTAATCACTTTCGACTATTAAAAAGGGCACTAGCCTTTGAATTTCCAATCGAATTAGCCTTTTTTGAAGTTTCTATGACAACGCCTTCTATAAAAACCTTATATGCGCCCAGGGCATAACTTAAAACCCTTGCCCTGAGAGTTGTGGGGGAGTGTCCTTCTCAAAAACATATTTTCTATCTGGAAATCAACTAGCCTACGCTAAACAAAATGGCTATGTACAAATTTTGATTGGATGTGTTTCGGTGAATGATGGACGTGGGGGGGGGCTAGTTGCCCTCCAATCAGTGTCGACTATCAAAAAGGGCACTAGCCCTTTGAATTTCCAATCAAATGAGCCCCTTTTGAAGTTTCTATGACAACGCCTTCTATAAAAACCTTATATACCCCAGGACATAACTTAAAACCCTTGCCCTGAGGGTTGTTGGGGAGTGTCCTCCTAAAAAACATATTTTCTATCCGGAAATCAACTAGCCTAACCTGAACAAAATGGCTATCTCAAAATTCTGATTGGATGTGTTTGGGGGAATGATGGGCGTGGGGGGCTAGTTGCCCTCCAATCACTTTCAACTATTAAAAAGGGCACTAGCCCTTTGAATTCCCAATCGAATCAGCCTGTTTTGAAGTTTCTACGACGACGCCTTCTATAAAACCTTATATGCCCCCAGGGCATAACTTAAAACCTTTGACCTCAGGGCTGTGGGGGAGTGTCCTCCTCAAAAACATATTTTCTATCTGGAAATCAACTACGCTGAACAAAATGGCTATCTCACAATTTTGATTGGATATGTTTGGGGTAATGATGGGCGTGGGGAGGGGGGGGGGGTTGTTGCCCTCCAATCACTTTCGACTATTAAAAAGCTTAAACGCCCTTTGAATTTCCAATCGAATGAGCCTGTTTTGAAGTTTCTACGACAACGCCTTCTATAAAAACCTTGTATGCCCCCTGGGCATAACTCAAAACCCTTACCCTGAGGGTTGTGGGGGTGTGTCCTCCTCAAAAAGATATTTTCTATCTGGAAATCAGCTACGTTGACAAAATGCCTATCTCAAAATTTTGAT
Source organism: Artemia sinica (assembly GCA_027921565.1). Taxonomy (NCBI): domain Eukaryota; kingdom Metazoa; phylum Arthropoda; class Branchiopoda; order Anostraca; family Artemiidae; genus Artemia; species Artemia sinica. The sequence goes on from CM051265.1 coordinate 58,579,144, forward strand.
TGGATGTGTTTGGTGGAATGATGGGCGTGGGGGGGGGGGTGTAGTTGCCCTCCAATCACTTTCGACTATTAAAAAGGGAACTAGCCCTTCGAATTTCCCAGCGAATGATTCTGTTTTGAAGTTTCTACGACAACGCCTTCTATAAAAGCCTTATATGTCCCTAGAGCTTAACTTAAAACTCTTGCCCTGAGGGTTGTGGGGGAGTGTCCTCCTCAAAATACATATTCTATCTTGAAATCAACTACGCTGAACAAAATGGCTATCTCAAAATTTTGATTGGATGTTTTTGGGGGAATGATGGGCGTGGGGTGGGGGGCTAGTTGCCCTCTAATCACTTTCGACTATTAAAAAGGGAACTAGCCCTTTGAATTTCCAATCGAATGAGCCTGTTTTGAAGTTTCTACGACAACGCCTTCTATAAAAACCTAATATGCCCACAGGGCATAACTCAAAACCCTTACCCAAAGGGTTGTGGGGAAGTGTCCTCCTCAAAAAGATATTTTCTATCTGAAAATCAGCTACGCTGACAAAATGTCTATCTCAAAATTTTGATTGGATGTGTTTGGTGGAATGATGGGCGTGGGGGAGGGGCTAGTTGTCCTCTAATCACTTTCGACTATTAAAAAGGGAACTAGCCCTTTGAATTTCCAATCGAATGATTCTGTTTTGAAGTTTCTACGACAACGCTTTCTATAAAAGCCTTATATGCCCCCAGGGCTTAACTTAAAACGCTTGTCCTGAGGGTTGTGGGGGTTTGTCCTCCTCAAAAACACATATTCTATCTTGAAATCAACTACGCTGAACAAAATGGCTATCTCAAAATTTTGATTGGATGTTTTTGGGGGAATGATGAGCGGGGGGGGGCTAGTTGCCCTCTAATCACTTTCGACTATTAAAAAGGGCACTAGCTCTTTGAATTCCCAATCGAATGAGCCTGTTTTGAAGTTTCTATGACAACGCCTTCAATAAAAACCTTATATGCCCCCAGTGCATAACTTAAAACCCTTGCCTTGAGGGTTGCGTGTGAGTGTCCTCCTCAAAAAACGCATTTTCTATTCGGAAATCAACTACGCTGAACAAAATGGCTATCTCAAAATTTCGATTGGATGTTTTTTGGGGAATGATTGGCGTGAAGGGGGGGGGGGGGTTGCTAGTTGCCCTCCAATCACTTTCGACTATTAAGAAGGGCACTAGAACTCTCGACTTCTAATCGAATGAGCCCTTTTTGAAGTCTCTACGACGACTCATTCTATATGAACTGCCCTGCTTTAGAGAAAAGAAAATAATAAACTGTAAATTGTCAACATTGATCTTATATGCCCTCAAGGCATAACTTAAAACCCTTGCCCTGAGGGTTGTGGGGGAGTGTCCTCCTCAAAAAGATATTTTCTATCAGGGAATAAACTACGCTGAACAAAATGGCTATCTCAAAATTTTGATTGGATGTATTTGGGGGAATGACGGGCGTGGGGGGGACTAGTTGCCCTCCAATCACTTTCGACTATTAAAAAGGGCACTAGCCACTCCAATTGCCAATCGAATGCGCCCTTTTCGAAGTTTCTACGACAACCCCTTCGATACGAAGTGCCCAGGTATGGAGAAAAAACAAAACAAAAAACAAAACATTGTGCCCACATCGTTCTTTACTTAGGCAGCGGTAGCGCGCTGCCTATTATATAACGATTCCTTTTAATTGTTCTTTGATGTAGTTCTTTAATTATTGAAATCACAAACAGGAAAAAACCTATGGTTTTTTTTAGTTGGATTAGTAAGAGACGATCCTCAGTATGGCACCATACCCCAGACAAGTAACTTCTGAATAAGTGCTTACATTATCTTAACTTTTAGTTAGTAATAATATGATATAATAGTATAATAATCCTATTATATAAATTAATATTTCACTTACTATGAGCCAACGTTTGTGTTTTATTATAAAACTTTGTAAAAGATGCTTTCATTATATTAATTTTAGTTATTATATGCCTTGGTTTGATCTTTACTAGGTTTCACACATCTTTATAACCATGATATCCATGTCCGCATTTACATTGAACTATACAGATCCTTTATACAAAAATAAAATAAAAATCTCTGATCGAAGGATAAACGTGTATATATATTGCATTCACTTATTACGTCATATATGATTATACCAGAAAAATCAATCCCTTTGTATCTTTTCAACATATTGTAAACAGTAACCTTTTCAATGTGATTATATGTAACTTATCTTTCACAAGTCTCCAATGGTACAATTGTAAGCATACCAGTGGTGAGGATAGCTGGCATTCATCAAGATTGGCAATAAAAACAAAGTTTTTAGTTGAATTTAAATAAGAAAGTTTTTAATTTAATTAATTTTCTTTTAATTATAAAGGCACTAGATCTCTTAATTTCCGTTCGAATGAGCCATCTCGTGACATTCTAGGACTGCTGGTTGGATATAATCACCCCTGGAGAAAAGAAAAAACAAAGAAATAAACATGCATCTACGATCTTTCTTCTGACAACAAATACAAAATTCCACATTTTTGCATACAGGAGCTAGAAACCTCTTCAGTAAGGTTCTCTGATACGTTGAATCTGATGGTGTGACTTTCATTAAAATTATTTAAATGTTAGAGGGTGTTTCCCCCTTTTTTAAAAACAAGGCAAATTTTCTCAGGCTCGTAACTTTTGATGGGTAAAACTACACTTGATGAAACTTATATATTTAAAATCTCATCATAAAAATCCGATTCCTTTGATGTATTTATTAATATCAAAATTCCGTTTTTTAGAGTTTCGATTACTATTGAGTCGGCTCGCTCTTGCTGTACAGTTCGTTACCATGAACTGTTTGATTTCAGAATTACATAAGATCTCAAAATTTAGGCCGGGTTCATCGTCGTTGCAGTGACTTAGGTGTTTTCTTGATCAACAGCATTTCAAAGATGACACTTTTTGTGACACTTTTTTGTTTGCTTGACACCGAATAACACTTTTCGGCTAAAAAATGATAATCTCAGCTACAAATGTTTTGCAACCCAGACCGCTAGCAAAAAATGAATTTCTATGACCCTATTGTTAAAGGAGAAATGGCCTCACTTGAAAGGCCTGGGATAGGTGAAGACGGCCTACCAGAATTTAATACCCTTGATGAACCAATAAAAGATACTGTTGTAAGTTGGCTTAGGGACTTTCACCTGATAGGTGATTTAGCCTATGTTGATCAATTCTGTCAAAAGTAGGCTACTCTTAATAGAAAAGCTTGACCTTGTTTGTTTTTCCCTTTGATTTTTGATAAATCCACAGTACAGTACTTTTCAAGTTAACTATTGCTTCTTGAACTGCAATCCTTGATTTTAACTAAACTTGGTAACACCACTGGGGAGCTGCTCTTCAGATAGAAACACTCAGAAATATTAAAGAAATTGGTTAGAACTAGAGAAGAGAGGCTCTTCTGAGGATAATATTAACAAAATTTCATAACTGAAATAAGGACAATGAGGACACACCAGGTCCACTCAGTTCAGCATGTTTTCCAATTAACATAGGCTGTTAGCCAACTGAGATATAAGGGGTGTTTTTTCACTCATCAATGTTCTAAGATCTTACATCTTTTGTCAGAAAATGCTTAAAAGTGAAATCTTTGAACAAAGATCTTACATCTTTGGTTGTTTTTGTGCAAATGTCTTTCATCATTCTCCTCTGATCAGCGGTCTGAGAACAATGATGAGTAGATCATCAAAGTTCTCTCATCATTGTTCTATATGGCAAAACAGTGGCGGTCTTCACACTTTTTGCTAACATCAGTGAGCTGTAAGATCTTAGAACAAAGATGAGTTAAAAAATGATAATCTTTGCAGAAAGATGTAAGATCTTAGTGCTAAAAAAAACAGGCCTATAGCTAAAGTATAGACAGAGCCACTCCTAGAATTGTTGGTGCCTCTGGAAAAATTGATTACAGGGCCCCCCTTTTGACTTAAGTATACAAAAAAGAGTTAAATCAAAGTGAAAAATTGAATTAAAGTGGGCAGTTACCCAGGCATGGAACTCAAAAGCCACAACACCTAGGTAACTGCCCTGGTTGCCCCTCCCCAGGAATGGTTCTGAGCATAGACATATCTTTAGAAACAGGTTAAAGGTCTAGAATATCTGTCCAGAAGTAGACATGATAGAAAAGAAAGAGTGACATTTTCAGATTGTTGGTTTTATGCTCACTTTTATAGCTTTGTTTACATTATAGCCTTAGTGTTGAATTACTTTGCCCTGGCTACATTAAATGTGGACCAAATAACTAGCCTAAAGGCATAGGTATAGACCATGTTTACCTAATGCAAGGTAATGGCTTAGAAAGCTGCTTTTAGGTAAAAAATAGAGGAATAGGTCAATGTTTACCCTGTATGCACTTCTTACTAGATGTAACTTATATAGACTTCTTAGCATTAATTTTCAACATTCTTGCACCCTGAACTTGCAAAACCTCTAAAAGTTTATTCATTTTGCTCACACTTTCATGTAGGATGATTAAATCATCAGCATAATCTAAGTCCAGGAAAGTTTTCCACTAGGCTTTAACTCATTTCTGAGATTTATAACCTAATTTAGCCTAACTTTAACTTTTACCATCAAAGCTTACATAAGACTGAAAAAGCTGATTTGCAAAGCCAATTGAATCCAGGCAGAGAAAAAAGAATTTCAGACATTCACCAGTGAATGTGTACATTAGCCAGATTCTGGGCATTCATGGTAAAACATTCAATGCATGGGATATATATGCACATTGTGTGGGGGGGGGGGTAAATTTCATTTGTAATGCAAATAAATGTTATATTTAGATTCAGGATGAAATTCTTATTCTATAAGGATGTCAATTTCTTAGGTATATCAGTAATACATCAGTTGAAAGATTTACCCAGAACTTTTTTTGTGCTGTTTTCAAATATAGCAATCAGTTCACTTGCAAATGCACCCCTCCCCTCCTTATGTTCCCTTAAATAGCCCCCCAAAATATATGGATGTCAAAACAAAGCTTTAAAACAACAAAATTCTTACTTTCTAATATGCAGGAAGCTTTGGTAAAGGTCTAGAATAGTGTCTCTCCAGAAGGAGACATGCTAGAACAAAAAAAAAATCTCAGATTGCCTATATTATATTCATTTTTATGGTTTTGTTCACTTTTTTGACAATTTATTCCCAGCCCTCTCTCCTTTCCCCTCTAATGGGCTCATGTAGTCCTGGGCTATGTAAGAAAAAGCATAATAATTAGTGAAAACTGATTTAAAAACAGATAAAAATGGGAAAACAAAGAAATATGATTTTTTGATACTTGCTGCATATTGCAAAGTGAGAATTCCATCATTGTTTAGTTAGTTTTTTATATAGCCCAAGGCTATATAAGACCATCAGAGGAGGTCTAGAGATGAATTGTCAAAAATATTAATAAAACCATAAAAGTGAAGTTGAAATTAAAAATCTATAAAATGACTCTAATTTTGTTCTAGTATGTCTCCTTCTGGAGAGGTGCTATTTTATGCATTTACTGGATGATTCTTCTAATCAGATTATCATCTTTTATTCCATCATTATCCACTTTTCAAAATCATTTTATACAATATGTTGGCAAATTACAATTGGTCATACACAGTGATAAAGTCATGACTAAGAAGATAATTGGTTTACAATAGAACCTATAACACATGACTTGATTAAGAAGTGTAGAGAAATAAATTATTAAGACTATTGATGCAGTCATAAAAGGGAGGTTATATTTGCAAGTAAATTGATTATTATATTTGAAGAGAATAAAAAACAGAAATCAAGAAGTGTGTTCTCTTTGTCAGTTATAGAATCTTGTATATATTTACCAAAGATCTTGATGAACCAAAAGAAGTACTATTATATTCCTCATTTTATTAGCCCATTCAATATGATTGTCATTACCCTGACAACATATTTCAATCCCTGATGGCCCCAGATTTAGCACTAGGATGCATAAAAATAATTCTAATTTAGTGGTTGACCTCCTCTTTAGGAACATAATAAAATTCTAAAATACTTACTTATATTATTTCTTAAACAAATCCACTTTATTTTACCCCACCTCTTCCACCAAGGCTTGATGTTGATATGTACTTGACTTAAAAAAAGTTACCATATATTCCCTGAATCAGTGATGACTGTAGAAAAATTTAAGAAAATATAATCTATTTCTTTCCAAATAAAGCATAGCATATATTAAATAGTTACTTGTGTATTATATCCTACACATGAAAGAAGTCAAGTTTGGTTAGTGCTAATGAAATAAAATACCTTAAATCACACTTGCTAGTGATAGGACAAATCCTGTGTCCGCCAGCTTCAGTGATGATAGTTAATCATCATCTGTGGCATCCCAAATGGTGCACCATGGTTTGTTGAGCCACTCCCTATCCACTGATGACTTGAACACATCCACGCTGGTAGAGGTTACTGTTTTTTCACTAAGGGAGTTCCACAAGCTGACAACTCTATTTGAGAAGAACTTGTTCCTTAGTCTGGTGTTGGCTTGATTCTGGAAAAGCTTTTGAGAATGACCACAAGTTCTATTTGAATTGTCAGGTTGGAAAAGGCCAGGAATGATATCCTCAGCATTTAGAAGCTTGTATGCTGTTATCACATTGCCTCATTTGCAATGATATGTTAGAGATGGTATTCTAAGCTTATGGAGACAGGATGGATAAGGGACATCATAGAGGTCTCTAATACATTTTGTTGCCCTCCTCTGGACTGATTCTAGAGCTGCTTGGTCTGTCTTATTGATTGGGCATGCAATACACATTCCAAACTCTAGCCTTGGTTGAACTAGACTCTTGTATAGCTTGGTCATAACAGTTGGAGATCTGCTAGTGAACATTCTTTTGATTAAGCCAAGAGTCTGATTAGCCTTTGCAATAGTCGCTTGTGCATGAATATGAAATTTCAATTTGTTGTCTACCAGGACACCAAGATCTCTCTCCACGTGGCTGCTGGAAATAGCATTTTGGGACCCATCCCCACAATCCATATGGTACTGAGTGTCTGGGTTTTTCTTCCCAAGGTGGAGAGTCTTGCATTTTGATGCGTTGAATTCAAGCCTCCACATATTAGTCCAGTGAGTGAATGTATTGAGGTCCAGTTGGATCGACTTAATATTCTCTGCTGTGTCTGCACAACCAATAAGTTTTGAGTCATCAGCGTAGAGGCTTACTTTGTTGTTTAGGATTTTTGGCACGTCATTTATATATATATTAAATAAAGTTGGACCCAAAACTGTGCCCTGGGGGACACCACTTCCAACAGCGGCCACCTCGGAGAAAAACGTCCTTCCATCCTCACCAAATACTTTAACCATCTGTTTCCTATCTGTTAAGAACTGCATCACCCACTCAACCACACCACCACTCACCCCAATAGCTTGGAGCTTGATTCAAAGTCTTTTATGGCAGACTTTGCCAAATTGAGTAGTATGATGTTGACTGGGAACCCCTGGTCTAGAAGATTGGTGATATAATTATAAGAATCAATCAAGTTTGTTTCAACCAACTGCCTAGACCTAAAGCCATGCTGACATGATGAGAATAGTTTATTGGTTGTCAAGTGTTTCAGGATTGCAGTGTTAACAATCGCTTCTAGTAGCTTCCCGACTGCAGAGGTGACACTGATTGGCCGGTAATTGCTTGCATCCTCTTTGCTGCCACCCTTATGTATGGGGGTTATGTGGGCTGTGCACCAATCCTACGAGATACACTTTTCATCAAGGGATTTCTGAAAAAGGTGAGTGAGTGGGCCTGATAGTTCAACATGCAATTCTTTAAGAAGCCTTAGGTGTACACCATCAGGTCCCACCAACTTATTTGGATTCAACTTTTTTAGGCGTGCCTCTACATCTACCCTATTGACTGTAAACGGGGGCATAGGGGTTATGATGGTATAGGTGGGGGGGGGGGGTCTGGAAGAGGGGCATTATCAGGTGGAGTAAATACAGATGTAAACTGCCTATTTACAGCATTGGCAATTTCTATTGGGTCATCTATTATATGGTCATTCTCTTTAAGTTGTGTAACAGAGTGTCTACCAGGTTTACAGGCTGAGGCATAGTTCCAAAAGCGTTTTGGATTTAACTTGCTTGCTGCTGCTACAGCCTCCTCATGCTGTTCAAATAACTTTCTGGATAGATTTCTGACTTGATTTTGTGTCTTGGTATATTTTGTGTAGTGGTTCTTATTGTGTATATTCTGTTTATATATTCTCCAATACCTTTTCTTTTTATTTCTTGCTCTCTTTAATTCTTTGGTCATAAATAGTAGCGTTTTGGGTTTACGAGCCCATCTTACTGCAGTATTTTTCTCTGAGACCTCTAGCAGTATTTTCTTCATCATATTCCACAGTTCAACATCATTCTCAGTGATAAAGGACCAATCCTGCCCCGCCAACTTTTGCTTCATCAGATGGTAATCTCTATACACATGTTTGGTAAAAACTGATTTTTCTGGATACAGTCTAAGGGAGCATCGTATGGCAGCGTGATCGCTTGCACTGAAGGGCGGTAGTGGGGCCACGTTTAAGAGCGCTTCATGGTTGTTTACTATTACAAGGTCCAGCAATGACAGGGGGTGGCCATCCTGGTGCCTAGTCGGAAAATTTACAGCTTGGTAAAGTGAATAGTTAGCTAGACACTAAAGAAATGGTACAACTGATTTCTGTCCAGAATAGCCACAGCCATCTATCTATTGGACGGAAGGTAGGTTAAAATCCCTGACTATGAGAAGGTTTCCTGTCAGTACTACTTTTCTATCAATTGATTTTACTACTTCAAAAAGGGACCTCTCTAAATTAGGGGAACTCGGACTTCTGTAAATCGGACCAATCTGTATTGGCTCACCAGGTAGGTTTATTGATATTCACACTTGTTCTAGGTAAGGCTCATAATCAGATTCAATATTAATATTTCTTACCTGGAAAGTATCTCAGATGTATAGGACGATTCCCCTTCCTTCCTGCTTTGATAGGTTGCTGATTATTTTGTATCCTGGGATCTGTATCTGTTGTTCTGTCAGAGGGATAGTAGTCCTTTTTGGTTTCACTTCACAGAAGGCATAAATATCTGAAGCGCCTGATGTAATAACACACTTAATTTCTTGAAACTTTGAAGTTAGACAGTCAACATTGCTGAAAATAACACTAAGGGCACTAATCTTCCCACAGCTTCCACTGTCAGAGGGAGTTGATGATCTTTCAGAACTTGGTGAATCAATGGTTTGTCCAGATCTAGCACTGTAAAAACTATCATCTGACTCCCCGCTAGCAAAAGTATCACTTACATCTAATAATGCACTAGAAGAGAAACTATGTACAGGTTTTGGCAGCCCACTTAGAGTTCCATCTGAGTTGGAGGGGCTGGCGGTAGCAAGTTTTTTGATACAATTTTGCCACCCCAAATCACAATATCCGTCTCTCCATTTGCTCGCTGAGCTTGGATTTCTTCATATAGCTTGGCTCTTTTAGTCCGGTCTGCTTTGGATACGTCGTTTCTGAACTGAATTCTGCCAGTTCCTCTCTTTTCATATGACTTCTGGAGAATTTGTTTCTTTTGTTTCAAGGTTAACAATGGAAAAAATGATAGGTGAGTTTGAGCTAGTTTGGTTATTTGGGTTAGCTAAGCGACAGGGATTTATGACGGATATATTTGGGAGGCTATACTCTTGGGACAAATACTGCTGGATAAACTGTCCGTCGTCTAGTTTTGCTGGCACTCCAAACACAACAAGGTTCAGTTTACATCTCTGTCTGTCTCTCTCTTTGACTATTAACTGCTTCATTTTGTTCTCTAAGTGGCTATCAAGATCGCTTTTTAAAGCCTGTACCTGCGAGACTACAAGACTATTCAGCAAGTCCTGGTCGACGGCGGCGCCAGACGTTTGCTCGAGGGTATCTATCCGTGTCTCAATGGCTTGAAATCTACAATCCATATCTTCGATCACTTCACGCTTAAACTCACTAAAAGACATTTTGACGGCATCTTTAAGTTTCACATCAAGATCCTGAATGACTGCTAGGGCCGGTTGAAGCGGTTGAAGGGATTTGGTAATAGCATTTTGGATATCCGATGCATTTAGTCTTGCTTGTTTGTCACCTTTACACATAGGACAATGCCACTCGCATCCGATACGCCTTGCCATCTTTGTTAAGAGAGCATACTCCAGCTCAGTCATTTCAAGACAATCTATACAAAGCCATTGATTGCAACCATCACAATTCATCGCACTTGATTCTTCATCTAAATTACAAGCACAAGCTGCACACTGATCAGTTCCTTTTTTCGGACTCGTGCGAGGTCGTTTCGGCGGCATTTTTACAAGTATAGGACGAATAGTGCACTGTGGTTTCACTCTATCGGCGCCAAATTTAAAAAAGCGGGATCACGTGAAAAATGTTCTGGAACATCAATGTTTACAAACAAACTTCACAGGCGTGTTTGTTTATTAACTTCACAGGTGTCTTTATTTACGTGGCAATATTCAAACAACTTAATAGATGGCACTTAATCCATTTACTTTTCAATGTCCAAAGATCTTCTTTCAAAGGGGAGCAGGTGGGTCCCTTTATTAAATTTATTGTTCTTTATGCATGGAGGTTTCTATTTCTCAGTCTCTTTCTCTGGGATTCGCTATTCTGCTATCTCAATTTAACTAATTCACATTATCAAAATCTAGCTAAAGTGCCCATATTTGCATCACTATCATTACGAAATAGGATGAAAATATTATAGTTTAGAAACAAATTTGGGCTATATATTTGCACATTAGGGGTGGGGTGGGGGCAAAGCATAGTATATATTAAATATGTAACCTAACCTAAGTACCTTCCCCTTCCCCCTCCTAACCCCCAAAAAACAACAGTTTCAATATTGTAAATACAATAAGAAATCACACTTTGCAATCCATTTATCCATTGCAAATACCAATTTGACTGGTTTCCTGTGGTATTTCCTTTATAGTCTATAGTGCTATGTAGGATATAATGCACAAGTACCAATAAATCTCTAAAATAAAAATGATGAGTTGGAATCTGCTTTGTCCTGTATGTTTTTGAACATTCACATCATTTAATTCTTTTCAGTGAGGCAATTTTAAATTCCACAGTAAATTATTTGTCACAATCATTTAGGGAGGCAGTTAAAATTAAAACAAAACTTAGCTTTGAGCATTGCAGATGACTTGGCAGTAATTCTTGCTGAAATATCTGTTTTTGGCTTTTTTTTTTAACTGGCTGTAAATTCCCTCAATTTTTTTGGTTTTCTTGATAGTTTTTGTTTTTTTTTTATCAAACTCCCCACCTCATGGTCAAATATGTAGCCCAAATTATATATTTACCATGAATTTTCCTGTAACTTGATGTTGCTTGTTTGTTGTTAAATTGATTTGAAGAAAAGAATCATGTATGGAAAATTCATATAGAATATATAGTTTCAACATTATATTTGACTGTTAGAGGTGAGGTAAAGTGAAGTGCACTTAGGAATGATATAAGTATTTTAGAATTTTATAAAGCGGTTTTCAGGAGGTCTACCACTAAACTAAAACAATAAAATATAAAAAAAATAACAGTAAAAGAATGCAATTCATACCTTATAATGTACAGCTTGTTTCTATTAACCAGATTATCATGTTTCTTCAGAACTGTCAGCTTTTCAAAATCATTTCCAGAGATGTTCAAGGGGGGGGGGGACTGGAAAACTACCCTGGGTGCAGTGGCTGTGGGGTGTTGCTTCTTAGACACTGCATTTCTTAACTTCAACTAAACCAGATAACACCAAAAGAGAGAGGCTCTTCAGAAGGAAGTGCTATAATAACAAATAACAGTAGCATGTGATTCCCCATTTGATACTCTTTCCAAATATCTTGTGCATAGCTGTTATATGTGAGGCTCTTATCATGTTTGGGTTCATGACTCTTGTTTTATATTGAGAGGTTGTATTTAGAGCAGTTGTTCTTAGAGAATTGAGACACAAAGTCAAACTTTAGTTTAAAGAAAGGGGGAGGGGGCTACTAAACCATAAAAAGGTTTATAGTAGTTTGTAAATATTTCTTATTCCCTACCTATGACCCTTGTATTTTGAGAATTGAGGGTAGTTTATAAATATTTCTTATTCCATACATTTGGCCCTGTGGCCCAAAGTTGAACTTTAGTTTAAAGAGGAGAGGGGGCCACTAGAAGCTTTATAGTGGTTATAAACATTTCTTAATCCATACCTGTGGCCCTCGTATTTTGAGAAGTAGTTCTTAATGAATTAGGACCTAAAGTCAAACTTTAATATAAAGAAGAGGGGATTCATAAGGAAGTAGCCCCCTCATAAGCACAATAATTTCTGTTTGTCTCAAGTTTTGATTTTGCTCTTGAATTGTTTTTCAACAAGTTTTTTTAACAAATAAGGAGAAAAAATAATGGGAAAAGAAAAGTCTATTATAAATCAAAATTTTAGGCATTATGAACCAGCTACTGATGATAAATAATGGGAAAAAAAAATTCTATGATAAATGAAAGTTTCAGGCATTATGAACCAACCGCTGATGATAAATAAGCACAAAAAAATAATGGGAAAAAAATTTTTATGATTAATGAAAATTTTAGGCATTATGAACCAGCTGCTGATGATAAATAAGCCCCAGAAATAATGGCGAATCCAGTAAATTAGCAAGCATTAGGGCTATATTTGGCTCCATTAGAAGACACTGACTGGGATGTAATTGTAATGGCTTTAATTATTTAATTCAGAAAGAGCATTGAATGGGGAATTATACAGCATATTTCTTTTCTTCCTATCTGATTTCTGTTCTATAAGTAGCTTTAATGAACCTACATACTGTCTATATGTCCAGGAAATAGCTAGTAAATTTGTTTTTGAGTTGTGTACTTGCTGTTTTTGTCTCAAACTCTATCATTTTTGTCTTTCAGATGAGAGATCTTGGTGCTGCTGGACAAAAATTCAAATATGTACTGTTTCCTAAGCAGAAGCAAACTTTGCTTAAAGAGTGTAAGTACCTAACTTTCTTGGTTGCATTTGTTCAAAACACTACTAATAATTAGATCTGAGATCTGACATGTTCTTTATTCTTTGTTGCAAGGCCTAATTGTAGTATTTGGAGGGTATTGGTTTCGAATTCTTCCTTTATAAAATACTAGAAAATGTCAAACATTATATAAATTCTGGAAAAAACGGAAAACCTTGTGCATAAAGATGAAATTTTCAGAATTATGATAAAAATTATTCATCTAAATTCTAGCCGTTAAGATTAGCTAGGATTAAGCCAGGTAATTTTTATCACAAGTCGAAAAATTTTCTCTTTATTCAGAACCTTGTCTCTTTTTTCTAGAATCTATCATTTTTTTGTATTCTGTTGTTTTTACATATTTTATTCAGTTATGTTATTAAGCCTTTTGTAAATCAATGCTTTGTTTCATTTGTTGAATTTTTCTTTTTGCAATTTCATGTATGTATTTTGTTGACTGAAATAAATAAATCTATCAAACTGAATATTAAATGTTAATCATCATGCCAGTAAATAGCATTATCAACTCATCAGGTCTCTAGGAACAGTTCATCCATTGTGAAGTGACCAACATGTTATTGGCTATAAAACAGGACTGTCTAATCTTAAATCCAAAAAGAAACCTGAATACAGCCCAATTATCAATTTTAATATAACATAAAAAAATAATATACTAATTTGTTCAAGTATATTTAAGGATTTTATAGCTTTGTTTTCTATTTAGCATTGTGATTTTTCACTTATCATGGAATTTTTTCTTAAGCATTTTTTATTTTATGTTCTTAAAGCTATTATATAGTGACTATCCTTTTGAGAATTGGTCCTCTATTCCTGTTTTTAAATAAAACAAGCTTTACACTGGTATCAGTGTTGGATCCAAGGGGGGTGCAGGGAGCACGCACCCCCTAATGTAGTGGTGGATTTGGGGTTGGGACGATGTAACACTTTAAAGTTATTTTTTTGTAATTGGTTTTGTTAGATGGTCTCTGTTAGATTTTACTGATGACGCATATTGCCTAAGAGTATTTAATTTAATCTAGATTTATCAAGGGAATCTGTCCGTATTATCACACAAGTCAACCGGGAGGCGAAAATCTTCATTTCGAAATAGCATGGAGGGGAAACTTAAAAACCCAACATCTTTAGGCTGTCGAAATAATGTTTCAGGATTGTGCTGTTACAGCGGGGATGAAAAACTGAATTTTTAACTTCTTTTTGCTGTTAAAGATTTCTTTTCAAGTCTTGCTAAGGCTCAGAGGCGAAGAAGTTGATATCATTCCGTTTTTTGGCTGTCATAAAATTTGGATTTGCTTTTTTCGCGAAGCGGGACAGTTTTTTACAACTTTGTTGTTTTTTGGGGGATTTGTATACTGGAAAGGAAATGCATGAGAAGTGAAAAGATATTATTAATTTACGTTTTGGATTACGGTTAGCAAATGATGGCACTTTACTCCCTATTTTCATCTTATTAAAGCTATGCGTTATATGGAATATCACCTCGTCTGTTCATCCTAAAACATTAAAATAAAGGCCAAACTCTTTAGAAATATTAGAACTATAATAGAGGTTCGTGTAAATATACGCTTAAACTTAGTATATGAGTCGAAATACTCCTCCTAAGGTCGGAGTAATCATCTAAGAAAAATAGATTTTCAAAAAATTGTTTTTTAAAAAAAAGAAGGCAAATAATTATGTGTTTATTTTTTTATCTAGCCGGTATATATGGGTCTCTGAATTCTCAGTTTGAATAAGTGGAAATGGCATCGATTTTTTTATTCAAACCTTTACTGATGAAATGTAGAAAAAAAAAGTGAAAATTCACACTACTTGAGTTAACCACGGAAACGGAATGCAACTACAATATTACTTAAACATTTTTCACCTTCTTAATACCAACCAGTCATAAAATATAGTTATGTTTATGTATAGAGACTGCATATATTTGTCCATAAAATTCTAGCCTATATATTGCTATATATACCGCAGAGGATTTTTATACTTATTTTGGTACATAACATCCGATTAACATTTTCACGACTAGTTGTCTATAGGGCCTAAATCAGAATTTTTACAAGACAGTTTTCTTTCTTAATGTTAAATCTGATCCGAATTTTTACTTTTTATTTTTGTGCTCAACAGACATTGAGATTTAAATGTTTAAATGGAGTATCTGAAAATTTCAAGATTAAAAAAAATTCTATTAAAAATTTACCTCATCTTGAAACCCTGAGAATTTAAATCACCAATCTATACCTATCAAATACAAAATAACAAACACATAATTTTTTTTTAAGGAATATTTTGACTCATAAGCTTAGTTTGTAGTGCAAACTTACATGCATCTTTATTAGAGTTAGTATTTTTCTGACGATTTTGGTCTTTCTTTGAATATTTTATGGTGAATAGAAGAGGAAATACTAACGAAAAGCTCTAAACTGACTATTCCCCTTCCTTATAAAATTCTTATAAAAACCCTTGTTTTAAATGTCTTCTATGTATTTCTGTCTCTTTACTCTATGTTTCTTGTTACACCCCTAAACGAACTAGTATTTAATGTTTAATCTTTTACCCATATACGATTGTATCTCAATCCTCATTTCCTACTCTTCATTACCATCATAATTACTAAACGATGCCATATAGTTATGTGACATGCTAAATGGTTTAACCTATACAAATATTCACAAAGAATGCATGACTCCGAAAGATGGTTCAAAACCAATTTTATTTTGACAATACAATGCTTAACTAACTTGCTATAGTAGCCAGAAGTGCAAAGGCTAACAATTATGCAGAGAATATTAAATATCATAATTTTTTGTAGATGGTGAACAGCATTTTACTTTTTTATAGTGGGGTGGTTTTTATAACTTACTATTTTTTGTATCGATATTTTTACATCATTTTAATTTCGATAGATATATTAGAACTTTAACCTTCACCAGAATTTAGATTTACTTTCTACTACCTACCTACGATGTATAATTGTTGAGTTTCCCTTTAAATTGCTGGATTTTCTTTGTTCACAACTCTATTGGAGCAACAACCTATTATGCTTCCCCCGGTAAAACAAAAATCCTGGATCCGCCCCTGACTGGTCTTCCTCAAAATTAAAAGACCTCTGAATATAAGATCTCCTGGCTCCCAGGAAATCCCCAATTGAAATTTCACAATTTCTTATAAAGTTGGAAAAAGGGAAATATTGCTTTTTGAAGTTTGTATTGTCAGATTGGGGTTGTTAAAAATGGCAGCTTTAGGCAAAACTATTATGTTTAATGAAAACTCTCAGATGGGAGGTAAAATTTAACCATGTCAAAAATCAATAAAATGTGCAAGCAGAAAAAAAAAAATTATTTTGTACTTCTTGTCAGGTATTTCTTGAAATTCCTTGGGCTCTGAAAGGCGCATTCACAGGAATGAATTTGAATATGTTTGTGAGGGAATGCAAAATCTTAAAGAATCACAGCAATAGGGGAATTATATGGAACGTGCTAGAAATTTTGGTGAGTGTCAGTAAAATCTCAAGATTGTTGCCTTTCATTGATCTCCTTTCAGTTTTCATTCCATTGACCCCCCTCCAAAGTTTCTATGGCGATTTCAGTACGAAGAGGCCTGGGGATAAGAAAAATTTAGTAAATTCAAGCCATATTGCTCTTCATTCAGGAAGCCCTATTGTGCTGCTCTTGATTACTTCATTTTCTTCCTTCTATTCCCTTTTTTCTTCCTTCCTGTTCTTTGATTCTTTCCCCGTTTTGTATCTAGCTTATTATGCTAATTTAAGACTGAAGCAACGGTAGATGGCTGTTGTTTTTCGTTTGAATTTAGATCCTATATTAATGTCTAATAGCTTATAATATTTGCATTTAGCCCTAATCGCTACAATTTTTTGCAAATCAGTGTTGCCCTTTCAATTTTCTTGATTGTCTCTGAAATGGCTTGTTGTATCTTGTTTTGTACAATTTCGGATGTGACAAACATTGTATTTTATTCGTTTTTTTTCCATTGAATTAACAAGTCTAATATTTTGTTATTATTTTTTCTCTCTTTTTTAGGGGATCTTTGGGGACCATTTATGCTCTGTACCTATATGGCAATGTAAGTACTAACTTAACCTTTGATTTTAAAGGCCAATATTAATTTGACAAATGCAATTAATTCAGAATAACAGACCATCAATCTTATTTGCACAAACGGAACAAAACAGACACTTGCTTTTCTTTTCAATTTTATTTTAAGATTCAAGATACGAAAACTGTTCTTTTTCGCCCTTTTAGACTATTGTATTATTTTCGACTTTTACATTATTGCCTATAATGTAGTTTGCCTAGCTTGCCTATAGCGTAGAGGGTAAAAGAGGGGCTCGGAGTTATATTTAAGCGTGCACTCCATTATCTATGTACAAGAACCTACACAGATTCTAACTTATGGTGTTATATCCTCATAACTTAAAGAAAAACCATCCCGGATAAGAAGCCTCTCAATAGGCTAGGAGACGGGTATCCTGCAGGCATAATTGAAGCTGATAACTCTTTAACTATGCTCCAAAAAGTGGCTTAGTTGTTAAGCTGCATCGTGGATATTTTTCCTTGAGAGATACCCTTAATACCAACATAAGAGAGTAACTCTCGTAAAGCAAAAGTCGTATCAAAACCTTCCAAAACCTGAAACCTGGGGCAGGAAAAATATATAGGCACAGCAGACTGTAAAAAGTATTATAGTTGGTTCAATGTACAAAAACGGACTAAATTCACTTGAAAAAGAAAGGCCACCAAAAGATGTTGTACTCCTGAGCGGGGATGTGGCCCTCTGACAATTCTGACCAATGCCATAACTGGGCAGTTCCTGAAAATCAATGAATCGTGAAAGGAAACTGAAGAAGACTAGGCAACCCTGGCTATCTGTGTCTCTGGACCTATGGATGAGACCTTTTTTGCTTGTCATAATTAGCTTTTTCATTTTGACGTAAAGGTTATCGTGGAATAGGAGAAAAAAAGAAGCAAGCTTAGAGAGATCTGAAGAACAGGACCATTAGCTGATATTTTGGGCCAGGGGCCCAACAATAAGTATAGAGAGGAAACAATAAATTATGATAAAAGGACATTTATCTGATAGCTATGTCCAGGGGCCACATACCTTCCCCCGAAGATAAATGACCGCCACTGCACCCTGTTGGTCAGAATCTCAAAGAACAATTGAACAAATATACACAAAACACCGAAAGACTAACCGCAAAATCTCAAGTAAACCTTCCAACCTCCCATCTCTGACCAATGTCTAACTGCGGCTGCAAATCAGATTGGCTCAGGGTCAACTCGCATCCAGTGTGTCTGTAGAATAATTGAAGTCATTGGAGATATAACCATCTCAACCAAGTTTAGGATTCTGAAGAAGGGAACCCACAAGATTAATGAAAAGCAATCGTGCTCGTCTAGTGACGAAATGTTTGGCTTGGCCAGTGGGGAAATCCATAGACCCAACAACCTAGTAAAAAAAAGAAGAAAAACGACAAAAATCTTGTGGGTTCTTGGTCATCACTTACCAGGGCCTTGTAGCAAGATTAAATGAAGAATTTTCTAGCCGTCTCAAATTTACATTAGAGAGAAGCAAAAAATAGGGTTTTGGCGTATGAGCCGGCACCAGGCGTCAAGAGGGACTGGCTCCACTAGCCTCAACATTCATTTGTGGAAACAATCCTCTATCTGGATTAAAACAGATTTTGCCCCTTGGCATAGTTGAAAATTACTTGAGACAAAAATATAAAGGTTCAGAGTAATGATTGGGTACAAATCTCAAGGAAACGTGAAATAATTTCGTCTGGGCTTCACCCCAAGAGACAGTCAAAAAAGGGAGCAATTTCGATCCCAACTGAAGATGAAAGTCGGATATAGGGTTAAGGGGTAGATATTGGAGGGGGGGGGGGGTAAATGCGAACTCATAATGGAAAAGTATGTCTCCCAGGAACCATAGTTTGGATAAGCTAGGCTATTGTAAGCTAATCACTACTGGCCAAACAGTTGCGACTTGAGAGAATTGACTGTCATCTCTGACTTCCTGAAGGGACTCTTCTCTCCCATCAATTGGGGCTGAATGTCTCAGGAAGTTGATAGGACAGAACTCAAACCGCTTTCCCAGTCTAACCACATCTTCAATACTGCCCGATTTTTCCGGTACTCATTGTAGTCGTTCTAAATCCACCTCCCAACTATCTCCGTTTTTCGCCAAGATGGTGGAGGCATACTACACCCCTTTAACCTCTCTTTGTTCGCAGTTCCGAGCTGACAACTGATTCTTGTAAAAATGAAAAAAAAACTATCCTTCAGTGCCGACTGGATTTTCAAATTGTGTCTCTTTTTTGCATTTCTTTTTTTCTCTTATACCTTTTTCAATTTTTAAGTCAGAATAAATAAACCATCATCAAATCAGAATCGAACTCTAACGTCTCAAGAGAGCATTAAATTGGACTCTCCTTTCCTAGTTCTTTTCTTTCTTTCAATCTTCTTCTCTTTTGCTGAAAAAATAATAATGATGGTTAAAGGACGCTTGTCTGATAATTATGGCCAGATGCCTAGCACACATTAACAGTCAAGTAAGAAGTAAGAAGCTCTCTTTTCACTATTATTTGAAATAGTGAAAAGAGAATTGAATCCAGAATTAAAAAAAAAAAAAAAAAAAAAAAAAAAAAAAAAAAAAAAAAAAAAAAAAAAAAAAAAAAAAAAAACTAAAACCCCCCGTCACCTATTATCCCTATGCTCTCATTAACTCGTAAGAATCTGGGTAATTCTGTTGAAAAAATATTAAAACGAAACTAAATTTCTTGTGTAATTTGGAAAAGAGAAATTTATTAGATCATCCAGCATTATCAGAGCTTTTCAAGGAACCCACAAATCAGAACACAAATCTGGGTTAAGGGGGTTGAAAAATAACAAAGCAAAGGTCTCATTCTGGGCCTTCCAATTATACAGATTAAAAATCCAGATATGATTCTGGTTTCAGCAAGCTGTAACATGCCCGCCTTTTTATTAACATGCATATATAAAGCATCAGTGTTAAATTGTAGCCTGTATAGGATAATTGCATAATTTAAAAATCTTACTACTAGGGCAGCAAATATCATTTTGCCCTCAACGGCATATTTTTTTAATCTTCAAACTGTGCTGCTTAAATAAATCACCTTTAAGGATCTTCTGTAATATGGGGCTACATAAGGTTCTGATCTTTTTTCGGTCCCTGGAGATTTTATTGTGCAATTGAGTAAGCCCTCTCCTGGGCTTCTGTAACCACCCATTCTGTATGATGGTGCCAGAAGAAATATAAATATAATATGCATGGGGGCTATATAGCTCTTCACTAATTCAACGCTATAGTGTTTGAAAATAAATCAGAATCATGGAAAGAAAGATAGTTTTATCGATTTTGGTCAAAATCATTGCCGAGGTCTTGCTTTGCCCCTGTGTGGCACAAATCAAGGGACGAACCAAAAATGTGTTTTTGAGACATATAACTGTGTCATGTAGTTATTGGTGATTTTCATTATCGATTTCTCATTTGGTATTTTCTTCGCCTTCTTCTGTATGATCATCCTTGCTTACTGACAGAAAGCTGACTTAGCTGACTTTTTTATAGCTAACTTAGTCCTGAACAAAAAGTAACACATCACATAAAATAATTAAATTATTAACTTATCACAACCTGAAGCTGCTTGAGACGAATACAGCTGCATAAAGCTATGTTAGTTTTTTGGCTCTATTTATCTTGAAGGTCTTCTATCCTTAAGCACAATACATCCAATGGAGTTTCCTAGTTACTTAAGATATATTTTTAACTTAAGGACACCGTTTGAGACATGAAGGTACATTTTTTATGTTCTAACGATTTAGAAATCCCAGTAACGTGTATCTTAGCTGTAAATGAAAAGTGCTTTCATTATTGTGCTGAATACTCATAAATCTTTGGGATTAATCCGCTCTTTTTGCTTATTCAGGCTGTCAAAGTTTGATAAAAATTTCTTATTCATTTTTCAATGTTTGTTACGATTTGGAGACATAGTATGCATTCTGTTGCTGGCTAGCAAAAGCTTCTGTTCTTTGCATTTTTTGCTCAATGTAGCAGAGATTTAGTGAATTCTTCAAATGTCAAGCTGGATTTTTTTTTTAATTTAAGTATCAAATCCAAAAATAACATGATTGATTTTATTAGGTTTCTTTTTACTTTGTTTTATAATAGTTTTGCTTGAAAAGGTTCCATTTGCTGTTTTGCCAAGTCGCATGCTCATATTGATGATATATCATTGTTGACATATTTGCACATCGGTTGGGGAAAAGAGGGATATCTTTCAGAATTGTAGGGCCCCTTATAAAATATTTTAAAAGTTTCGCCTAAAAAAATTGTTTTTTTTTATTGCTTTCGACCCTCCCTTTCCTTCTCCTAAGGTTCAAACCTGTGTGCAAATATTGTATATGTTAGTAACACAGTTTTGTTTTGTTATTTATAAGTTGTGTTCAAAAATTGTCCAGTTTTTTTTTTTTCGTTTTTTTTTTTTTTTTGTCCATAAGTGTGTTTAGCAAAACTCTATACAGTAAAATAACCAAAATGCTACTTTCTCTGTATACTTCGTTTTAGGATTAGTTGGTTCTGGATAAAAAAGTTTAACTAATAGTCAGCTGTATCGTCATGCCCAAAACAAAAGGACGTATCTGTCATTTTCATAATTTTAAATTAAACCAAAGTGATGAGGATATTTAAACTTTTCACAGATTTTTTTTTTTTTTTATAAAAATGAGAAAACATCGTCAAAAACTATTCCCAGTCAAAGAACGTAGCCTAATTTGGCTACGTAGTAAATAAACTTATGCTAGATAGTTTTTGAACTAGAGGTATCGAAAGTTTGTTCCTTTCAGTTCAATCCTGCTCCCCTCCTCCTCCCTCTTCTAAGAAGTAAGCATGTCTCTAAGAACAAGACCAATAAAAAACCGTCTACTTGAGGAATCTTTGTCACTCTTACGATTATTTTTGAAAAACGTATGAGATGTGCCGTTTTGTTTTCGAGCACGACTGAATTCAATGAGGAAACATGGCACTGCCATGGCAGTGGCAATGAGAAAAGATAGAGACTAACACATATTGCTTTTAAATCCGTACCGTATTAACACACTGTCCTAAGCACAAAAAGAGAAAAGCCTTTGTTGTTTACTAGTATTGTATTTTTTCTGTAATATAAAGTCTGTAATTTTTAAAGCTTTGGTTTTTTTTTTCTTTCTCAATTTTACTTGTGTTCATATAACAGTTTTTAGTCTTCATAAAGTCTTTTTTAAATGGCTAAAAATATATCTGGTTACCAAGCAAATGGGATAAATTTCCCTTCTTAGCTCAGAAACGTCATTCTGCCTATGTTGGTCCGGAAGGAGAAAGTGTTAAGAATTTTCCTAATGGGGGCAAAACGGAGGAAAATTTAATTTTTATTCCTTAGTCAGGAAATTCTTCCCTTTTTTGTACATGTTTTAAGAAATTTTAAAGTATAGGTAAGGGAAACTGTCCTACTCTTCCAGGAATTTTTCGCTGACAGCATGCTTTTTGTAATTGAACATCCCACTCCCCTTACAAGATTCTCTGATGTAGCCCTTTCTGCTCTAGCTAAAATGGTGGCTTTAATTACTGTCAATATTCAATCCTTGTAGTGAGGATACTTTTTTTTATTGAGCTAAAGAAGGTTAGCAATAAATTTTGTTCCGGGTTTTATGAAAAGCAAGAGCTTAAATTTTTCTCTTGCCAGTATTTTATCGAGGATAAGAGTATCTCTTTTTGAAGAATAAAATGAGGAATATTTCTTTTAATAAAAAGAAATAAATTGTTCAGAACTCAACTAGGGAAGGTTTATATATCAGTTTCTACGCGAACTGCATCTGAAGCTTAGAAATTCTGATTTTATCCTTATTTTTCTTTTTCGTCTTGGTCTGGTAAAGTGCCAAGGACAGTGAAAATGGTGAACTGTTTAAGTGGAAATCTACACGGCCATATATATTTTCTTAAATTAGGGAAAATTCAGGATTTAAAACCTAATGAAAAAGGCCCCCATATGAGCTTTTAGAATTTTTGTTAGGTGTGGGCACCAGATTAAAATAAAATGAACATGGGTGGAATGTAACCTAAAACATATAGCATCAAACTGCTTTAGAAGGTGTTGCTGTTCTTTGAAAGTGTAATTGTCTTTGTGAATCAATTAGTTTTTAATGTTTGATTTGTTGCGATGCAGAAATTATTTTCAAATTCAACTAATTAGTTTCCATGGTTTAAATTGGCAACACTGATAAAAATGTGGTGATCCCCTGAAGATTTCGTAATTTTGACACAACTAAAATACAAATTTTTGGAAATTGCAGTTTCAGGATGCACAATTCTGTTTAATTTCTGAAGGGTTACTTTTTTTTATATTGAGTCTGGATTTTTTTTTATAAAGTTTAGGTTTGTGCCTTTTAATATAAAAAATTGTTGTGATGTTTTTTTTTTAGTATCCTTGTCTGTGTTTTTAAGCACAAACACATTGCAGCCATATTACTCATTTAGGCTTTTTAGGATAAAAAATGTATTAATGGTTTTATTTTTAGGATGCTTCAGAAGTCTGCTGACAGCAGTGGCAATGCAAGTGAGAGTGGACCCGAATTTGCGGAGGTTTTTCTTATAGTTTGTCTTGGAGCTATTGTTGTCACATTGAATTCGTCGCTGCTTGGTGGGAAAATGTATAGTATAATTCTTAGACAATGTCGAATTTAAATATGATCCTTTCATCCATATAAATATGGAACCGAAAAAAGGTTCAAGGACAGCAACTAGAAAAAAAAGGTTCATTTTCGCATGAAATTGAAGTAGTTGTCTTGAAAGTATTTAACTCACACGAAGGTAGAGCTGGAAAAAGTTTCATTAACAGCTGAAAGAAAAATCTGTAGCAGGCACATACAAGGAAATTTACTTCTGGAATGCTGACTTTTCGGAGGGGGGGAGGGGAGTTAGTCTGAGCCTCAAAATCCAACTGATTTGTTTTTCATCATATTTATTAAGATAATAAAGCAAATAGAAAAGAAAAGATTGAATGGGTCACTATAAAAAAGAAGATGGAAAAAAATGAATACCTGGGAGGGGGGATGCTTGGCCAAAGATCTTCACGGATTTTTTGATTTCAAAGCTGATTTTTTGACTTCGTTTAAAACTTTACGAACGTAAATTTCTCAATTTAAGATCCATGTGTGTCGGATCACTTTTGTAAAGCTATCTTGCCTCTGGCGCCTTTTGCAGAAGGGCACCAAATAGTTTCCAAGGCAAGGTTTAATTTCTGAAATTTATACTTTTTATCGTGCTTAATTGTAATAATACTATATTTAAAAAATACAGTTACTTTTTCTAGCAAGCTAGCCAGATGGATTGTTTGTCATAATGTTACTGCCTTAAGTTTTGTTGAACTACTCTATCTTTGGTGTATTTAAAGAGATCAAATTGTTGTATATATGCCAACTCAATTGAAAATGAGTGATTGAAAATAAAGTTTAACCAGCTGTTAGAGTCATGGACTAAGGATGTCTTCCATACTGCATTTTTCTCAGAAGTCTGCATATCAGACTTCAAACAGAGCGTTGTCTCTGCCGCGATGCTGAAATAAAAAAAAAAAAAATCTGGTTTGATTACAACACAAATTTCATTAATTGAAATACAGATATTTAAATGCAAGACAAATTTCTGAAAAATAAACTTGAAACAAAAAACAAATACCAAGATGCTCCAATCTACTGTACCGTGCTACTGAGTTGGAATTTGGTATGCATTATTCTAAAACGTTTTAATATTAAAGAGATCTCAGATAGTCCCATTTTCTGCTTTCCCAAAATTGACTTTGGCCTGAGCACCAGGGGTTTATTTAGTTAAGACCACTTCTCAGCAATTGGCTCAAAGACTTCAAATCAAACATTTCTAAGCTACAACTTTAAATTCCAATTGAAATTTGCATCTGATTGGCACGCTTTTACTTTAATCGACTGGTGTAAAGTGTGATTTAAGTGGTGTCAATTCACGAAATTTGAGACCACTTACTTACACCACGAAATGCATTTTGACACCATGAAATTTCAGGGGAGGTGCAAATTTGTCTTTTTTTCAGTTTTATAATGAAGATACGCCAAAAATGCATTTTGAACGAAAATATTCCTCAATAAAGGTGTTTTTCAAAACTAGGAAGGGGCAAAAAATCTAGGGAGATACAAGCCCTGACCCCCTCCTTCAATTGACGCCATTGATTCTGCTATATATAATGAGTTTGTCCCATAATTCATAATCTAGTTTGTGCTGATAATCTGTCCCCTAATTTATTTCTAATGTTTTGTTTTTGTAAAAATTTCATGTACTATACGACATTTGGTGCAATTTTTTTAAAATTTTTAATTAAATTTTTTAATTAATGTAGGCCTATCTGTTTTAATCTACTTGTTTTTTTTTTGTTTTTTTTTTTTATTTAATTTCTTTTAAGACAACGTTTTTTGTTATATTGTATTTTGTCGCTACTTATGTTTAAGTCTTATAGGAGCAATGTTAAAGCGCCAAAATTCTGATTCTCATTAGTTTCACATATTCTTTAGTTATGACCACCCATTACGAATTTGTGCTGAAAAATCCAAATACTTCCCCTCTATTATTATTTTCCTAGTAGTTATTCTTGGCTAATAATAAATACACTAATGTCGCGAAATTCTTATCCACTGAAAAAAAAAGTTTAAGGAGCGAGGACTAAAGGAGATATATCTATGCAGCCATCAAACGGTAAATAAAAACATGGTTTCGAAGGCTTTTGAAATAAACTGCAAAGTTTGGATTGCTAAGGAGATTTAATTACCTTCTAGTGTTTGTGGTTTGGACATTATTATTATTTTAATTGTAGTGTTGCTGTTAAGTCAAATGCGTGTGATGTTTTTGTCAGCCTTACGCTAAAATCTTGTATACGATTCAGTATTTTCTTGCGGTATCAAGAACACAAGTGATAATTTGGACACCTGATAAAAGCTATTTAAAAAAATTATTAGTTTTTGAGGAAATAGAATGCGAAAATATTTTTGTAATTATTGTTACTGTTTAATATTAAACTATGTCAAAAACGGTGCTTTTGTATAGCGTTTATTATAAAAGGTTAAAATTTCTAATCCTTTAAATAATACTTTAAACTTTAAAGCTAAAATTGATAAATGTGAGTGGTTAAACCACATGAAAATTAATTTTGGAATATTTATATCTATTTCATAGTTACTTTAATTTTTACTTTTGTACCATCCTGCTGAAGCTTTTTCTTTCGTTTTGAGAGTGTTAATTTTTATTTTGGGCTTATTCCCTACCCAAACATGTATCTCTCTGTGCAGGTTGTCTATATATCTTTTGTATTACTTAAATACTTTTCGAGCAAATAATCTAAGTAAAAAAGGAAATATAATATATTTCTTACGTCTTTCCCTATATTTGCCCCATATTTCTTATAAAACTAATTTTCATGCAGTTATCCTGGCTTACTCTTTGAAGGAGTGGCGATTATTACCGCAAACTAAAAATTATTCAAACTTAAATTTTTACTAACTATTTAATGAGAAATCATAATTAAATAGCGACGAAGACCACACTGCCTTTCCATCATAAACAATAAGTAGAACAACTGGTAAATTTTTATACAGGACAGTGGAACGCAACTTTAAGTAAATATTTCGACCCTATATCCAAGGGCCGTCCTCAGCAAAATAAACGAAGAAAAAACCAATATAAGAGAAACTTACATTAAAATTCGATCGTTAAAACTCATTTTTTTTTTTCAAAACAGCCCTAATATCATTACTTCAAGGAAGTTCAACCAGGACAGTCTTGATTGAACTTCCTTGAAGTAATGATATTAGGGCTGTTTTGAAAATTGAAAAAAAACTTTTTTCATTTTTGATGATCGAATTTTAGTGTGAGTTTCTTTTATATTGGTTTCTTCTTCGTTTATTTTGCTGAGGATGGCCCTTGGATATAGGGTCGAAATATTCATTTAAAGTTACGTTCCACTGTCTTGTATAAAAATTTCCCTGTTGTTCTACTTATTGTTTATGAAATCATAATTGCCCTTACCCCATCATCAATCTGCACAACGAATTGACGCTTCTTCTATGAGATAATAGTTGTGGTTGTTGATCATAAATAGCGATAATTATTAATTATGTTATCATTTTATAATATACTATTAACGCTTTATGTGAGGCTAGTCTAAAGGAGCCCATTGTAAAACATAATAGGTCAAAGGCTTTCATAATAATAACCGAAATTTGTTATAAAAAAAAAGAATTGGACGAAAATCCTTGTGATAAAATTTTACTCAGCAATTGAAATGACGAAATGATGAGTAAATAAAATCGATTTTGAGAAGCTTACTTTGGTGAGATGCGCGAACCAGGTCAATTGATCAGATCCCCTTTATTATGCCACCGCCATCCAGTTGATAGCGCACTGGGCTAATATTTAAGAGGTCTGGGGCTAAAATCATGGTGATTCCGGTTTTATTAATACCAAGTTCTCCTTCTTGTATGCGCGAACCAGGTCAGTCAATCAGATCTCAAACCCCTTTAACATGCCACCACCATACAGTTGATAACGCACTGGGCTAATATTTAAGAGATCTGGGGCTAAAATCCTAGTGATTCCCGGTATTGTTAATACCAAGTTCTCCTTATTGTACAAATACCTCTAAAGATACATTTTCATTTGTATTTAATAATCTTAAATAGCAGATAATAATCTTGTGCGATGAGAATTTTTTTAAGCTGAAAATTATACTTACTAGTTTATTTAACGGCTAATATTTAATGAGTTTTTTCAGATCTTTCTTCTGAAGTGTTTATTTAGTGTCTTTTAAGTGCTTATATTAAACTAAATTTCCAATGTAGTTCAGTTAACGACTAATATTTAATGAATTGTTTCTTTTTTCTAGATCTTTCTTCCAAAGTGTTTGTGTTCTTGGATATTGTCTCCTTCCCTGTGTCATAGCTCTGACTGTATGCTTCGTAATACTCTTCGCTGAACAGACGTCGTTCCTCTTCTTTCTTAGATTTATAGTTACCCTCTTAGGATTTGCATGGGCTATTTATGGTAAGGTCTTTTGTCAATAAATGTGTTATTATGGGTTAGCCAGGCTTGGGGGTCTGAGCAGGAGCCTAGGAGGGTAACGATTTAACAAAGGCTCAATACATTCTTTGGTTAACGCTCTTGATGATATAATGTTACTTTAAGTGAAAATGCGGCCATAAAAAGAAGAAAGAAAGCAGAGGGGAAAAAAATGCACCAATTACTGCAAAGACTTGAATCTAAAAATTGCATGAAGTCATAAGGTGCGGTACCATAATATTGGATTGTTTTCAGATATTTTTCAAAAAGCTTCCCATAACTACACGACTCGTATTTGTTGAGCTATAAGTAGCCTACTAACAAGTAGTCCGCTATATTTTTTAGCAGACACTTGACTCTAATTTTGCACACAAACCGAGAGGCGCATTCTGGTCCATCACTTCTCCCCTATCCCTCTCTTTTCTTTGCATTCCCTCCCTCTGTTTCTCTCTCAGAATATATTTCTAATGAAGTTTCCAATTGTAAAAACAAAAGTAATAAGAGAGTAAAAAAAAAATACAAATAACAATAGAAATTATTTTGTTGCAGTTAATAGAAGAGAAAATGTTATAAATATTTAACTTTAGCTAAATATGTGAAGTATAGTTTAATAATTAATTAGCTAGATATTTAACTAAATAGGTACTAATTAAAGTTTTTATTTCATTGTTTAAAAGCGTCTCTCAGTACTCATTTGTACGGCTGTCCAAAAGACTTATTTTGTATATTTTTTGGAGCTTCGAATTCGATACACCAAGCGTGATTTTCTGCCTGTTTTATCAAGTAAATTTTATTGAGTAGTTTTATCGAGTAAGCCTGAGGAAATCTGATATGTATCCTTTTTTATTTTCACTGGTTTGAACAGTTGAACAATTGATCGGGTTAATTTTTGCTAGTTACTTCGTACAATGGCAACTGCCTTATCTTAAATTATCTTATAATCTTAAAATATCTGCTTGTTCTTTCAATACCAGTTTGTGTCTTTGAACAAAAGCTAATCGCATGAACCAAAATTGTATTTAATCTGCTTATTAAATTAACTGTGTTTATTATAAAAGTTTGAGGCTTATGGAACCCTGAGCTTGCATAAACTTTAATGATACCTATCACAATTTTTTTTTTATCCAGCTTTTGTTTCATGATTAGCCCTTTTTTGGAATCATTACTACTCTTTTCCAAGGGTAAAAAATGCTCTTGGGCTACCACTTGTATGCGGGTCTTGTCGCAACTGTTGTTCAAAGAGTTTTCTACTTTGGACATCTAAAAGCAAAATGAAATATGCATCAGTTTCTGAATATCCGCTATCATTTTCTCAAGGACCCGTCTACCAGTAAAGATAAATACAGTTCTATTACAAAGTTAACCAAATTTGCACAGAAGTCTGGTAGAACCTGAATTGAGAAACCCAGAAGTAGCTGACACTTGCAATCTTCTTAATTGAGAAAAAATAACCATTCCATCTGGAAGGGACTTGGGTAAAAGCTCTTTGCTTAGCGGTAAAATCATGACCTCTTTATTCCTGGAAGCCTCCTCCTCCGCCTCCTGGAAGGCCAACTGCATCACTAATACCGACACCGTACTTTTGCTAATACCGAGATTTAGCCAGCGCCATCGAGGCAATCAGATTTTCGTAAGAGTTTTCTGACTGGCTGAAAATTTTGATTAAAGAATCTGATTGGTTCAAATTAGTGCTAGCTAACTCTTGGTATTTGTAAAATCTCGTTTTGAATGGGCTCCAGTGAAAGCTGAGCAGCTTTTTTTTTTTTACAACTGTTACTGAGAAGGTTGAACCATTTCTCAGGAATCAAATCTGATCAAACTTTCGGGCTGTAAAACTTTTAGCCGGTTGTGGCAATTGTCCTTGTTCAAACGAGCTTAAACAAATTTTTTGATGAAGACACTGCACTCTGCTGCTCAGCATGACTTGACTTTGCTAAGCATACAACTAACTGAAGTATCTTCACTCAAATGTTCATTGAATTCTTCGTGTATTCAGTCATCCACTGTGTTGAATAAGCCAGAAATTGCTTGAAAATGGTTGGAAAAAGGGTTCGAAATAACTTCCGCTGCAGTCCCTATCAATGGTCTTCATGCTGACTGAGCTAAGGTTAAGTTCGAATCATAGTGTCTTCATTGATAAAATACATTATTGAAGTGCAATGGAAGCTCGCTCATTACATGACACTCCAAAAGTTGAGTTTACCTCTGGGATCCAGCCAGAAAAACAGAAGAGAAAAAAGAAAAGTAGCTCTGGACGCCGAAAGCAAGCGAGGGCTAGATTGGTTTCTGTTTCTTTTAGTACTAGAACGCATTATAGGAAGGAGCATGGTTATTTGTTTTGACTTAGAACATAACATTTGAGGCTCAGAATGGGATATATTTATTTAATAAATCG
Source organism: Artemia sinica (assembly GCA_027921565.1). Taxonomy (NCBI): domain Eukaryota; kingdom Metazoa; phylum Arthropoda; class Branchiopoda; order Anostraca; family Artemiidae; genus Artemia; species Artemia sinica. Next base: position 58,609,747 of record CM051265.1, read on the forward strand.
TTGAAGCCTTTAGTAGACGTGTTTAGATGTAATGGCTGAATTTATGTTGCTTGTGAGTATATATTATAGTTTTTAAAAGCCAGTATCTGAAGTGAAAGTGTGTTATTAAAAGAAAAATATGATTATTTAGCACGATTTGTTTGTTTACTCGTCTACTATGTTTCAAGCTTGGCTCTTCGAGCTGTAGATACGGTATCAAGTTACTAAGAATAACGGTGCCTTTATTTGCGCAAGTTACACTTAAAGGGTGGGGGGGGGGGGGCAGTCGGGCCAAGTCGCAAAAATCGAGGGGACAAAAAAAGGTATTTTTTGAAATGTAGGTGGGGACATTACCCAGTTGATCATCTTGTAGTTGGGCTATTAAAATTTTTGTTGTTCATTAGGGGTCATTGCTCTAAATTGATTGCTGGAACGAGTATCAAAAGACTTCTTGTCATTTGCCAAAAACTAGAAAGGACGACGAATTGAAGGTTTATTCTCACAGCAGATGGCTTCAGTATAGCTGAAGGATGTTTGAAATAGTGTATTCGTCATGCGGGCTTTATTAATGTGACTTAAAGGTAACGTTAGAAAAATAAGACTTAAGAATTGTATAAAGTCCAACTCAGTTGTTGCATTGAGTGGATTTACAACAACCGAAATTCTTTAAAAAAAAAGTGTTTTGTTTTATGTAAATGGCTCACTCATTTTCAAAAATAAAAATTTTGCCTATTTAGAGTCCAAAATTAAAAAAAAAAATATGGATTTAATGGTATTTTTGCATCATCTAAGGGTTATGAAGAACTAATAATTTTTGAGAAGTTAGGTTAAACATTATTTTGGAAATTTCTCCAGCAATTTATACCAAAGTTTCTTTGTAATAAATAATTCCAAAGGAAAGGGAAACCCTTAATATTTCTGGTCAGTGTTGTAAAATCCAATTTTACATAATTATGCCCAAAATCAAAGGGACGTCTTCGTAATATATAGCAGGGCGAAAATAAGATCTTTGAAATTTTCACACATACAGTTTTGTGTTGTAGGATATCATTGAAAAAAAAAAAAACTGTAAACAAGAGCTACTACTGGAACAAAGTCTAGCCAAATCATGGATAATCTCCCCTACTTTCTAAATAGTAAATTTGAAACTGCCAGCATATAAAGTAGATACATATCTACCATCTACATCTACCTGGGAAATCTTTTCCACTTACTAACTCATTATAAAGAGTAACTGCAAGATGCGCTCATTTGTTGTGAACACGACTGTATAACTTCATGATCTTCTATGAAATGCTACCGAAAGCGATAATTTCCGGGTAGGTCTATTGTTCAGAAGATAGTTCTGATGAACAAATCTGACTATAATTTTACTTAACATTTCCCATTAATCTTGGTCTTTTATTTTCAGCTTCAGGTCATTTTTCTGGGCGACAGTCAACCTCCAGGAAGAAAAGCTCTTGCAATGTATCCTATCTTTCTGTTTTATTTTGTAATCTCTTGGTTAATTTTATCCAGAGTATGACTTCTAGTTAATCGTTTTCTTAGAAAATTGATATTCTGTTTCTTAATTTATGAAATGACTAAACCATATGTAAATCTGTTTTTGGTGAAAGACAAATACGAGCCCATTCAATTTGTAACGAAGAAATTTTGATACTGTTTTGAAAAGGAATTAATAAACAAGTTTTGTATTATATAGAATAGATGTAGATAAAAGGCTTAGGTGTCTTAGAGCTATTTCACCAACTATCAACTATAAGGCATGTGTTAAAACATTGAATTTTTTTTCAGTGCTTTTGCGGAAAAGAATTAAATTCACGGGATATAGACTCTCGAAGAAGAAAATTTGTTTGTCTTATTCAGCATAAAGCGTCTGAAGTGAGATTTAAATAGTATTTCCTCTGCAATACGCATGTCCATGGGTCTTCCATTAAAACATGGAGCTATGATTGGTTGAACTCTCTAAATTAAAAAGGTCAGTTTAAGAATTAAAACGAGCCTTAGCAGATACAATTTAGTGGCCGAAAGCCGGCGTACAGTTCACAGTATACAGCATGGTCAACAATCATTTTGTCATAAAAAAAGAGAAATGAAAATGCACATCGAACAAGCCTTATCTCTAAAATTATCTGAAACTTTTGTTATCATGCACATAATACTGTAGAATAAGGATTGAAAAATTGGCTATGATGCTATATTGCGGAATCTTATAAGATAAAGTTGCTATAAGTAAATCCCCTTTTGTTCGCTGGTGCAGTCAGATGTTAAAAGGGGTCATAATTACGTAGAATTTTCTACTTTTAACGTCCAGGTTTGCTTCGATGAGTTGCCGCCATCCTGTACTGATAGATTAGCATCTACAATGACCTTGCAATGAAAACAGAAGAAAAAGCTCTGGGTAGAAGGACCCACGATTTTTTTTTTTACTTCCAGGGCATACTAGGACCCGGTCTTGGCTTCCTGAGACCCTGTTGCTAACTAATGGTGTATCCTGCTCCGACTGCATCCCACGCAGTAATAAATCTAATTCTATACCCTTCCATGCCACCTTTAGAAAACTTCAGCGTCTATTCTTTTTTATATAGTGGGTTGTATGTATAGCGGGCTGTATATCGCACATTTTGTAATGTAGTAATAAAATATACAATGTTTAATAAATGAGAGATGGTGTTTTAGAAAAAAATTAAAAATTTGTTTTAATTGTTTTAAAAGTAAAGGTTTCCTTTACTTGGGATTTCAATACTGGATATGAAACCTCAGTCATATTCAAGTCTATTTTTTGATTTACTACTTTTTTAATGTTCAAGATTGCAAGTCCAACCTGCCTGTTTTGTGACGTCGAGTACTTGGTACGGATTTTTTTTTCAACCCCTTCAAATTTAATTTTGTCTTTAATCCAGGCGGATATGTCGTTTTAACCGTTTTGATGGCTGTTCCTGATAAATAATTAACCACTGTATTTTATTTAGATTATTTTCGATTTGCTGGGGGAGGGGGGATTCGAATTTCTACCATATGAAATTGAGTTCTTTTTTCTTGGAATTAAAATATTTGATGTTTTCACTTAAATTGCATTTATCCTAAAAGCTAAAAGCAACCCAATGTCCTAGTTAATTTTTCAATGCAGGGAAATAAGCTTTAAAACTGACATTAGTATGAAACAATTGCATTAGCTAGGCTATTTGTATTGGCTAGATTGTAGCTACTTCGACTTCTGGGTCCCACCTACAATGTAATTTATAGCTAATAATCCCTCAAAATTTAATTAAGATCCCAGATATCTTATGGATACGATTGACAAGAATATAGCCTTTCCACGCGATAGAGCATAGACACCCGATGCCATAACTATAGCTGTTGACCAAGTCTTGTTGAATAAATTTCACCCACCTATCTAGTAATTGAGTTGATAAAAAAGAGATTTTGATACTCCATTCCCTTCCTCAAGGATCAGATCAGTTGCACAACATAAATAAACAGGGTTGGAATCTGACGTATCCGGTAAATGTGCCTGTGACGAGCTTAGGACCCCCACCTTCCTTAACTTCACAGAGGCCGAGTCGAACCTGACCTCTGAAAAGGCATAACTAGGACATTCAATATTGTTTTTGACTATATTAATTTTGATCCTATGGCTGGTTTTGGTAGATACTCTGCTGTAAATACGGTCTGAGACCAGACTAACTATAAATGACATAACACAAAAAAAAAAAATGAAGAAGGAAATATAAACCCTGTAGAGCTAAATTCTATAAGCCGATTTCAGGAGAGATGTTCAGTATATTGTAATAAACCCTAGCTATGATAACTTATTAGAGATCTCAGAAAATAGCATCAAAATCCAGTTTCATAAAAAAAAGTAATCAGAATTGGAGATTTCCAGATCGACTTTCCCAGGATGATTCTTAGAAATATAAGATAGAGATTTTCAATCTAAAGGCTCGAAGAGATAGTTTTAAAATCTACACGAGTCTGACGTTAATGATTCTTTAGAAGTTCATTTTTGAAGTTGTCAGTTCCGTTCTGCCTCTTGTTTATGCTATTTGGTAAGCTAGACCAAAAATGATTTCCCAGATTTTATTACACAGTTCAGAAGAACTTTTCTACTCTATTTGACGATCCACACAAAGGAGAAGATTTTGGAACTTCCATCCGTTACCGTTACCAAACTATATACCGCTGATCGCGATCAACAAAACCAGAATTTGGGAATCCTGGATTGAATTTTCCTGTATTGTTTTGTAGAAACTTAGAAGTCATTATCAGGGCTCGAAGAGATAATTTATGCTCTATATGAGTTGCTAGATGAGTTGTTTTTTTTTTCATTTTGTTCTTCTTGTGCTGAAGATGCCTTGTTTTGATACAGGCGAAATATCCACGATGTTTTATATTTTTCGTCTTTTCTTTCCACTTTTCTTTTCTTTCCAGTCTCGTTTGTTTTTGTTTTTTTTTCTGTTATTTTTTTGCTCTAGATGAGTCCTGTAAATAATTGTTAATTATTTTATTTTTGCAAAATTACTTAAAGTTTTCTATACTTCAGATGAACCTTTCTCCTCCGTTTCAGAAGCCAATATGGCTTACCCAAGAAAGTTCGGCAACTTTCCTCTGTTACTATTACTGAGCTACAGACCGCTGATCGCATCGCTAAAAACAAAACTTGCTGAGTATCACTGTTTTCCGGAAGACTACTAGGCGTTCTGAATTTCCAAAATTATTGCGTGATAGAATATACATTTTTTTAATTTAAAAAATTTTATGTGTTTTTTACTACACCCCAAAAACTCTAGCACCTCCCTTCCTCGTTTAATTATTTGCTAATTTTAGCTACCTGTATTAATGATTATTGATCGAGCAAGGAAACAGTTTTGTTTAAGCAAATTTTCTTAATCTCTAGTAGCTAAATTTAGTAGATTGTACTTGTTGAAGGATTACTGTAGCATTTTTGTTCAGTTATAAAACAAATGTCGTCTCCAAACCAACTCAATTAATAGTTTTATTATGGAAAAGGGGATTATAATGGCCAAACAATGTCCAGTCAGCATAAATAATTTCCTTGTGATAATAAGGGTGCTATAAATGATGTCTAGGGGCCATACTGACCGTCTTCATCACAGATACAGTTTCAAAATACCTCAATATTTTTGGCAATCCTGATACGATTTAGCATTAATACACACGCACGCGCATGCCTTTTGAGTGTGATGATGTCCGGAAATAAATAGTTTTCTCTAGTTTTTATGATAGCTAATTCACTGAAAGGTCGTAAGTACGGTAAGCCTGTTTTGTGTTGATTCTGCAGTAATATTTTACCATAATAGTATATTGTCAACAATTCTGAGCTTGTATGCAAAATTCCGAATCTATTGAAGAAGGAAAATGAGTTAGAAATCAGTTACTGTGCTGAAAATTTCTAAGTAGCTATAGAAAGTTTTAAAACTAATTTTTATCGTTATGTCGCCTAAAAATCGCCGTAAATTATATTTTATCTAAAAAATAAGATAGTAATTTTTACCAAAAGACCTGGAAATATATCTAAGATATGAATTCTGAGCAACTTCTAGGAAAACGACGTAATTGGCATTTATATCCACCTCCAATGTCAGGCCGAAATAATCATTGCAACACAAAAATGGAAAATGTAATGTCGTGGATTAATTCTTATTTTTGTCAAATTCTATCCTAATTTTGTTGTTGTCTTATGACTGAAGTGAAACATCTGCGCAAAATTTTAATCGGTATTGTGCGAAAAAAGGAGTGAAAAGTCACTAATTTAGTTTTCCTTTCTAAATACAAAAAAAACACAGTATTCTCAAGTGTTACAAAATTTTGAATCAGTGAGAATCAGAATGAGCTGTAAGCTTTTATAAAGCAAAGATGTTCATTTTCGCCCATACCCTAAGAAAGATGAATGCCAATATAAAGAACGCAAGTCATTGTTGAGCCCTTTCACTAGATTCTGTTTTTTTTTTTTAATGCCATATTTCGAACTTGTTCATTAAACATGCCCAAATAGATTCGATGTGCCTAGTATCAACTTGCGTTTGAATAAGTAGAAATGAAACTAGAAAAAAAAATGAAGCTAGAAAAAAAAATGATTTCCAGAAATATTATTAACTTTAGAAGAGCTTTCCTGCTCCACCTGACGATCCACATAATGGAGAAGCTCTTCGAGCTTCCATCTATTACCATTACCAAGCTACATACCGCTGATCGCGATTAATAAAATCAAAATTCTGGATTTCCTGGATTTTCTGGAGTTATTGCGTAGAAATCTAGGAATGTCATCATCAGACTCGAAGAGATAATTTTATGCTCTAGATGCGTCCAGTAAATAATTATTTCCATTTTTTTTGCTAAATTACTGAAAGTTTTCTATACTTCAGATAAACCTTTTTCCTCCGTTTCAGAAGCCAATATGGCTTACCCAAGACAATTCGGCAATTTTCCTCTCTTACTATTACCGAACTACATACCGCTGACTGCTACGATAAAAACAAAACTACCTAAGCAGTACCGCTGCTCCGCAACACTACTAGGTGTTCTGAATCTCCAAAACCATTACGTGATAGAAAATTTTGAAAAAAAAAATGGAAATGTATGCTTTTTTAATTACACCACAATAACTCTAGCCGATCTCTTTGCTGTAATATAATTATTTGTTAATTTTATCTACCTGCATTAATTATAATTAATTGAACGAGGATATAGATATATTGTTTAATCAAGGTTTCTTAATCTTTAGTGGCTAAATTTAGTAGACTGTGCTTGTTGAAGGATTAATGTAGCATTTTTTTTGTAGTTTTAAAACAAATATCCTCAACCAAACCAACTCAACAAAGTTTGATTATGGACAAAGGGATTTATATTAGCAACACAATATCTGGGTAACATAAGTATATTTCTTCTGATAATAAGGGTACTATAAATAACGGCCAAGGGACACACTGACCATCTTCATCACAGATACAGTTTCAAAAAACTTTAATATTTTCTGTAACCTTAAAAGCGCTATCGGTGCCATGGATTTTACATAAGTACAGTTAGCCCTATTTGTGTTGATTATGAAGTAATATACGAGGCGTGTTTTTGAATTAAGGTCCGTTTGATCATAAGTACACAATGAATGATTATTTTGTTGTTTGTTGTTTGGGGTTTGACGCGTTCGACCAATCGGTCATATGCGTTCGTATCACTCGATTATTCTGTGCCTTCAGTAATCACTAGCTTGCTTGGGTGTCACTTTAGTCAATATTCATTGAGCCATGTCAGGTATCACTTATTGTGCTATTGGTAGGGGGTCATTCACCTGTAGCAAATGCCTGCTCGAAAAACAAGAATCAGAGTAATTCAGCACTGCTTTGTCATAAAACAATTAAAATACAATTGCAACACAATTAAATAAATAATGCCAATATACATCATTCCTGTCACATACGTCAACTAAAAAAAAAAAAAACTGATAGAACATATATAAAAGGAAAAAAATATACAAATTGTGATGACTCTAAAATGAGCTAATATAAGGGTGTAAAAAAAAAAAAAAAAAAAAAAAAAAAAAAAAAAAAAAAAAAAAAAAAAAACCCTTAAAGGGAATGAACCAAACCAGTAGTCTTAACAAATCTACCTAAAAGGTTTGTGCTTAGTTGTCTAGCCCAAGGAGGAGACGTGTAATGTCCCAGAACAGAGCGCATTGTGAATGCTTTAAATGCCCTCTCACAGCAATTCCTTAGTATTTCCCTCTCCTTTTCATATTTTCTACAGTTGAAGATGATGTGACGTATGTCTTCGTACACTCCACATGTGTCGCAGTTGGGGGAAGGGGTCATTTTCCAATGGAAGAGTGTTGATTTAGTCCTTGCATGGCCACATCTAAGACGAAAGAGACAGGTTGAAAGGATGCGAGATGAGAGGTACATTTCTTTTGACGGCTGCTTGTAATTATACAGATCCTGGAGCTGGGTATGGAAAGAACGGAGCCAAGCCTCTTCTTCCTCCAAAATTTTTGAACTGATTGAAGACAGGAATTCAGGTCCAGTAATAGGGGTTTGAGTGATCGGACCCAGATGGGAGGCTTGTTTTGCAGCCTGGTCTGCTAATTCATTTCCCTTTATACCACAGTGTGCTGGGACCCATATAAATAGGACTGATATACCCTTTCTTGCAAGTTGTGTAGTCAGATTTTCAATCTCCATGGCAACATTTCTTGCTTGGTGTTGCTGGTGTGAAAGGTAGTCCAGAGCTGACAGTGCATCAGTGCAGACAATATACTTCCGATTTTTGGTCTCTGTTTGGCTTGCTATGGCTTGAAGAGAAAACTTAAGTGCCATAAGTTCTGCAGAGAAAATTGTCAGGTAGGGGGGTAAACGGTAGGAAAGAGACAGGCCCTGGGAGGGTATAACTACTGCACAGCTGCATTTTGTTTCTGTCTTAGAGCCATCTGTGTAAACTTGGATGTAGTCCTGGTATTCTGCCAAATTTCCCAGGAATATGATTTTCATCACAGCTTGGGGGAGGTCCTCCTTTTTTTCAATGCTGATCTTAGGAATAATCAATTCCCCAATTCCTTTGGAGGCACTGGGAGAATCATCATCCAAATTAACAGTCAGCCTGCCATTCTCTATGAACTCTTCCATGCCAGGAAGGCAAAGGAATCTCTGAAAAGAGGGCATCTCTGTTGGTTTGTAGCGGACATCAGGGTTGTGGTGACTAATGATTCCTTTGTAGATAATGTGGTTCTTGAGTCTTATCTTTTTTTGCAAAATATCTTGCAAGGAGATATTTTCTTCTGGAGTGAAGGGACTGGATCCCCACTTCACAGTACATAGCTGCAATAGGAGTTGATTTTAGGCAGCCAAGGGCTCTTCGTAAGATTGCATGGAGGGTAGTGTCAAGTTTCTTGAGGAGACATTTCTTGGCAGATCCATATATAAATGATCCATAGTCTATCTTGGATATCATAACTGACTTGACAATAGTTGAAGCAAAGACTGTGGGGGCTCCTCTTCTTCCAAGACAGAGAGCATTAATGAAGTTTTGTCTTTGTTTGAGACTGCCAATCAGCTCATCCAGATGGGGTTTCCATGTCAGTTTTTGGTCAAATACAACTCCCAGAAAGCGTGCATGTTCTGCAACCACAATCCCATGTCCATTCAGTTTCACCAGTGGTTTGAAAGCATCCAGGTTATGCATTTTGTGGAAAAACACACTAACTGACTTATGGCTTGAGAAGACCATATTATTACTTTTTGCCCAAATTGATAGCATATCTACAGCTTTTTGAGAGGCTGACTGTAAGCATACAGGGTCTCTCCCCACAACTGCAACAGCAATATCATCAGCATACAGAAAGAGCTCTGCTCCAAGAACATTTTCCAGGCTTATATCATGACAATAAACTGAGAAGAGAAGTGGACTTAGAACAGCCCCTTGAGGGAGTCCAATGTCAAAGGCTTTCCTCTTAAACTCTGAGAAGGAGCCCCCCAGGGAGGTCTGGACCTCCCTACCCATCAAAAATTGGTGGATCCAATTTACCAGTAGGTCTGGTAAGCCCATTACAGATAGCTTTCTGATTAGTTGCCTCACATCTACTCTATCAAATGCTGATTCCATGTCTAAAAATATCACATGTACTGCTTTTCCTTTTTTGAAGCTTTGTTTGATCAGATGCTCTAGTCTAACTAAGGCATCTGTGGTGCTCCTTCCAGGGAGAAATCCGAGCTGTTCAATTTGGACGTGGTCTGATAATGGGGTTAAAATTCTTTGTTTTATTACCCTCTCAATTAGTTTTGCAACACAAGAGGTGAGTGATATGGGGTGGTATGAATCAACCAGCCTAGGGTCTTTTCCTGCCTTGAGAAGTGGGATCACTGTTGCCTTATTCCATTCAGATGGTATTGATGACTCTATGACAGATCTATTGAATAACTCTGTCAGTAGCTCAACAAATGTATCTGGCAAATTTTTCAACATTAAATTATGAATTCCATCAGGGCCAGTTGCACCAGGCTGGAGCTTTGAAATGGTGTCTTTAACTTCCTGAAAGCTGAAGTGAGAAAATGGTACAGTACCGTTTATGAGACTGAGTTGATGGCGTGTGAGCTGTGATGGTGTATCTACTTTCAGAAACTTTTCTAAGAAGAGATTAAGTTTCCCATTGGTTGAAAATTCTGTAGTCCTTCCCATCTGTATTTCTGCAGGGATGGGTGTTCTTCTTTTTTTACCTGAAAATTTCTCCATAGCTCTCGAACGGGGGTGTTGTGGCCAAATTTGTCTTCAATGAGCCTTCTGAAATGATTATTTTAAAAGAGTAAGTTTAGGCAGTATGCTTCTGCAATTATAGTGGTTCCTCCGTTGCATGAAGTCGACCAAAAAAACACCATGCCTATTCCCAAACACCGACGCCATGATTTTGCGCTGGGAGAGAGGATGTTCGGCCTTCAAATTTTCAGGGAAATGTGTGAGTTTCGATTGCATGTTCTGTTGCCTCGATTTAGGCGTGATATGCGTAACCCATGTTTCGTCTCCAGTTAAACCGGTTGCCACCTCAGTGGCAACTGTTAAAAAGATGACATAAAAACAGCAGTGAACTCAGTGTTGCCACCTTTGTCTGGAAGAATTCACTAAATCTGAGAGGAAAAATTTACTAAATTGCATCTGTTTTTACTAAATGCTTAAAAAAAAATTTGCGCGTGCGGCTACTGCCACACGCTCACCATCAAGCATTGATTTTTACTATAGGAGGATAATAGGATTTTCACAATCTTTTTTATTTTTTTCTCTCTTTTCTTTGTCTTTTCCTCTTTTCTTTCGTTTTCATAGTAGGCTATGATCGAAAATTCCGGAAACCTATAAGTTCAAAAATCCTTTTTTTGGATGTACTACTGGATAGGCTTCATGTTCCAGATGCACTGTGTGCAAGACGTTAAACAATAGTCTGGCATCTTGGATTTTGGAAATTCTACTGGTGAAGCCCGGCTTTAAATTTATCAATGGTCTTCAGGTCATAAAATACAGATATATTGAAAAAGTCTGAGAGTGTGGGAAAATTTTCTGAAAACAAATTAAGCCGGCATACCAGTCCTGATTTTAAATAGTTTGCCTTTGAAAGCGAGTATCAAGAAGAAGCCGAGAGAACAGTAAAGATTTTTAAGCGCTAGGGTTGACGCGAAATCGCAAAAATGAGAACAATAGTAACCATAATATATAACGTAATCTAAATCAGATTTTGTAATGAATGGACCCTAATTTTTTTCCCCTGAATTCATGGAAAAAAACAAAGTTTTGTTTACTATAATCATGACTTTTTACTAGATTTCGGGAAATTTACTAGATCCTCTAAATTTACTCGATTTTTTTTTTTACTAGATCTAGTAAAATCCTACTGACGTTGGCAACCCTGAGTGAACTCTTGGTTATTGGAGCCGGCGGCAAATTCTTATAAAGACTTTGTTTTAAAATTAGTTGAGATGATAAGAGTTTTAAAAAACTTGGTAACTATGTCGTTAAATAGAGTAAAGTGTGCACTTTCTGAAAATAAATTTACTTTTTTGAAATAATCTTTCGTTGTGTACTTATGTTCAAACGGACATTAATTAAAAAACACACCTCATATTTCCATGATAGTATATTGTCAAAGATTCCGAAAGTGCGTGCAAAATTTCGAATCTATTGGGGAAGGAAGTTTGGTTAGAAATCAGTTAGCCTGCTGTGCTAAGAATTTCAAAGTAGTAATAGAATGTTTTGAAAACTAATTTTCACCGTTGTGTCACCTAAAAATCGCGATAAATTATATTTTATCTACAAAATAAGATAATGATTTTTAATAAAAGACCTAACAACATCCAGGAAAAAGTCCTAATTGCTATTCATGCCCATCTTCAATGACTGGCCGAAATAATTATCGGAATATAAGAATGGAAAAGTTAATATCGTGGAATTCTTTTTATTTTTGTCGAATGCTATCCTAATTTCTTGTTGTATTGTCAACAGGACTTAATCTTTTTGCGCAAAATTTTAATTAGTATTCGGCGATAAAAGAGGTGAAATTCACGCATTATACTCTATACCTTTCAGCCATCCATTTCTTTTAACATAGCGTTGAAACGGCTGCAGTTAAGTCGCATATGTAGTTATTGTTTACTAGCTAGTAATTCTAGTTTGATTGTTCACTCATTTTTTTTTATTTGTGCTCCTAAAATTAGTTGATCAGTGCTATCTGAGGCTCAACCTTAAGACTCAAAACTTCATCAAATATGCAAAATAAAAAGAAAGAAAGAAAAAAAAAAAAAAAAAAACAGAAAAGGAGATATGAAGGTACTTGTCTGTTATAGCGCTTAAGTTCTTCATCTAAGTACAACCTGTTTTTCTGACTAATTCTAATGGAATATCACAGAATATGATGAAAATAAAATACTTTAGAAAGAAATTTGGGCTATATGCTTGCACATTAGGGGGGTGGGGGTAAAGTATTGTGGGTCTGCATGCAAAATGCGGTAGATACAATTATTCTGCATATTATGAAGTAAGAATTATTTTCTAACTTCAAACTGTCCAAATACTTTACCCCACCCCTCCTAATGTGAAAATGTATAGCCCAAATTATATATTTCCCATCTACTCTGTCACTTCTCTTTGTCTTGTCTCACTCTAACCTGAAAGAAACTAACAAAAGAAACCGATTCTACAGTGCGTCAATGGTTGAACAACTTAACGTAGGCGCTATAACAGGCAAGTACCGATATAAATAAGGTTGTCATCACTTACCACCGACTGTAGTTTTTTTCACTTATTCTGCGGTTTCTTTTAGTAGAACAGCTATTTGTAAATATTTCTTTTTCTGTTGCTTAACCTTTCCTTATTTTTTTTTTATATCCTTTTTTGGCCACTGGCTACATAGATCATTTCTTTCTTTCTTGCCTTGAAGCATTTAAATAAAAACTATTACTTTTTAAAGTATCTTCAAATTATTGCTATAATTTTTGGGGAATGAAGATTCACGGACAATTTTTTGTTGTAAATTGTTTATTTTGTTTCGTACGTTCAAAACACAGATCATATACATATATATATATATATATATATATATATATATATATATATATATATATATATATATATATATATATATATATATATATATATATTCCTCGCATTGAGCAGGTTAATATGCCAAATTCCTTAGGTAAGGCAAGACTATTAACGAAAAAGACTACAGACTTTCTGCAATTTATTTTTCTATTTCACAAAATGGAATGCAAAATTTTTTTCTTATGGTAGCACATTGAGGAAGCGGGCAGCAGATTCGAAATCTGATCGATCTATATAGCATCCTGTCATTACTCTTGCCCCAGTATATGCCAACCGTCCATGCAGAATTCTCCAGTTATCCATAAAAATAACATTTCCTGGGGTCAGTTTCAAGAGATGAACATTCTTAGGGTTTCGAATTATTTTAGTAAAATGTATTAAATGTCTGTAGTATTCTGGGATTAACGTTGGTGGCACAGTCTCCAATGGTGCTCTATCATGAGTGTTATACCGAACCCGAATGAGCTCATTCTCCTGATTGTGAAGTAGCATCGGCAAATCACATTTATAATGTCGTTCACCATCAATATATTCACCTGGAGTACTTAAAGAAGAGAGGATGTTGTACCCCTGATAAGATTCATTCTTGAACTGTTTTGCACAATTAAAACCATCAACGAGCGTATTTTCTCCCCCTTTTCCATTGTGTTTCAGACAGTGGAGCACTTGAATACCAACAGATTGCAGCATATAAGTAGTATCGGTGTGAGATTCGATAGCATCACTTGTGTAAGCTGTATCACTGTACTCTAAATTATCAGAAAACTCCCACATTTCACCATAAAATGTTTTCATCACTGGGCAAAGTCTTTCAATAGTTTCTCGAGTTTTTATGACACTGGGTGGGACATTACTCACTATTGCTACACCTTTGCTGACCATCGCAACAAGAAAATTCCGGAGAACTTTATCACATGACATGAACTTCTCGTACGGATAATAGTCTATTTTTAAATTTGATCTATCCCATAATTCCAAGGAGTTTCTCGACTTAAGTTGGTGAGCATGCTGAAGTAGCCAATTAATATTGTAAATACTTTTGTGGCCATCAGCCCAATTAACTGTTAATGAATCTTCTTTAACGGATACTTTGCTTATTTTTGAAACTGAATCTTGGTCCAGCTTCAAAAGGTCAAAAAGTCTCTGATTTGTACGAACATGGTAACATTCATTGCATCGACAATGATCACGCAGCCAGACATTATAAAAACAGACAGGTTTCCCAAATTCCTCACTATGTAGCTGTAAACGGCCTTCATGAAGAATCACATTTGTTACAGAACGAACTAAACATTTAAAGGCTCTATTAACAGGATCTAGTTTCAATACTTGTTTCATTTTCACGGACCACGTGAATACTAAAAAGAAAGAGAATATAATCACTAGTCTTAAAACTACGTCGGATTATACTGGCAAGCAAGCACTCCATTCGTTTTCGTAATGGATTTCATGCGCGGAAAGACCAGTTCTCAGAGCTTTCGCAATACTTGTTAATGTAATTTAAAAACTTACAAAATCGTCATCCAAATTAGTCCCATAGTATAGCAAAACCACAGATTCAAAAAGTCAAATAATTTCATAAATCTAACTACATTATAAAGTAACTAGTATCACAGTTTGGGCTCGGTTTCAAAAGCCATCATCTAACCCTTCGCTCTACCTAATATTCTTTTAATATGTTTTCTAACGCTCAATCCTAATGAAGTATACCGAAGTATGATAAAAATATAATACTTTAGAAACAAATTTGGGTTATATATTTGCACATTAGGGGGGGGGGGGTAAACTTTAGTGGGTCTGCATGCCTAATGTGTTAGGTATAATTATTCTGCATATTATGTAGTAAGAATTATTTTCTAACTTCACACCACAGTAGACAGAATATACCAGTAAGCTTATCGCAGATCATTTCTGGTCTTCGTGAACAATAAGCTCCTCCCACTTATTTCTGCATTAGCTTGTTTCTGCATTAGCTTTATTTCCGTTTGTTTCAATGCACTTTGATGGAAACAGTCGGAAACAGACTAACCTGCATTCCCGCTAATCTGACTTCGCCTATGTTTATATCTGCAAAAACGTTCTCCGGAGCACTCGCACCCCGGTCCGGGTTTTTATAATGGGTGAGATAGAGAATGATCATACTGGATAATATATGAACTGTGCTTCACACTGTCTAATACTTTACCATCACACCCCTAACATGCAAATATACAGCCCAAAAATGGGCGTACGGAAGGGAGGGCAGATGGGGGCAGCTGCCCCCCCTAGAACTTCAAATTTACACTAGATATGGCTGAAAAAGCAGATGGTTGAAAAAGCAGTTGAAAAAAGGTAGATGGTTAAAAAAGCAGTTGACAAAAGGTAGGTGGTTGAAAAAGCTGCAAATAAACAGCTAGAATGACAGAATAAAAGTCAAACAACAAGCAATTATCCATAATGTCTTGGAAAGGTTTAGCTCTAATCCAAGAAGATTGATTAATGCTAAAGCTTATTGATGATTTATGATTTTTGGTGATTACTTATTAATAAAGATTTCAGAGGTATGAAAGAACTTGCTGGTTGCTGGTACTGTAAGGTTTTGTGAACTGCCAATATAATTTCAGCCCTGCGCCCTTCATCACATAATTGGCTGCCCCTCCCCTCCCCCCCCCTAGAGAAGAAGCTACTTACGCCCATGAGCCCAAATTATATATTGTCCATCCATTCTGTCTCTTCTCTTTGTCTTGTCTCACGCTAAGCTGAGAAACTAACAAAAAAAGAAAAAAAAACGGTTCTGCAATGCTTTACTGAATGAACAACTAGAGTGGTAGGGCGTAGATCATATAAGTGTCATATATATATATATATATATATATATATATATATATATATATATATATATAATATATATATATATATATATATATATATATATATATATATATATATATACATATATATATATATATATATATATATATATATATATATATATATATATATATATATATATATATATATATATATATATATATATATATATATATATTCATTCATTCACTGGTTATTCAAGGCAGAGTTTATTAATTTTTATGCCCTAATTTTAAGAAAGATGGACTTGCAATAAAAAATCATAGTTAATTAATAAATAGTTATTAATTTGATTCCCAGCTATGTTAGCACTCCAGTATAATAAGCGAAGTTTTTGTTGAGACTTGACAAGAATACAGTTTTTGTTGTTATCCAGAAATCCTTAAAAATAAATTTCCTTACTTTTTTTCTTATAGTCTTAAAATATACAATAAAAGATTTGTCGAGTGTGGAATACTGATTTGGGAACAAAATGATACAAGGCTGTAGTCGCTTAAAATGATGATCTATCAACGTCAATCAATCAATCAATCAATTTATTAATACTAAAAACAAAACAATTACAAACGTAAAGTTTATACACGCCCAAGAAGCTCAGCTTGTAAAGGGCCAACAAAACGAAATAAGACACTATTATAAAGCACATAAAAAAAAACAGAAAAAAACATACTTAAAAAAAAAAAAAAAAAAAAAATGGATCAAGAGACATTTATGAAAATATGAGAATTAACAGGAAACTTCACAAATAACTGAAAAAAATATATAAACGAAGAAAAGAGATTGAAAATTAGGATTAAAAAAAAAAAAAAGAAAAGAAAAAAAAAATATTAAAATCAGAAAAATATATTGAATGAAAAAAAAGACATAAATTTGGATGGAATGCAAAAAAAAAGAAAAAAAAAGAAAAAAATAAAGGGGAAAAATACTATACTGGAAAAACCCGGTGAGAAACTGCATTTGCAGAAAGAGATAGAGGGACATCAGGAGGGATGGAGTTCCATAGTAAAATAGATTGATAAACAGGAGACCTCTGACCTGCTGTTGATGATCGTTTAGGTAAAATGAATCTGCGATAAGAGCTACGTAAAAAAGAAGAGTACCTACCTGAGCCTGACAGAAAGAAAAACTGCTGCAGAGATGGTGGAAGTGTACCTAGAAAAGCAGAATGTGCTAAATAAAGGTAACTTTTACCCACAATACGATCCAGCGGAGCTATTCCGGTATCATTATAAAGATCAGAGGAAGGGTAAAAACGAGGTAGAAGAAAGGTAGCCTTCACTGCCCTATTTTGGGCTCTTTGAAGTGAGCAGAGAAGAGATTTATTAGTACTACCCCAGACAGAACAGCAATAAGAAAGGTAAGAAAAATAAAAGCATAATAAAGAGAAAGCATAACATCTGGGGGAAGAAATGAGTTAACCCTGTATAACATTGAAGATTGGCGGAGGACAAGGGAACGGGTATGAGTTATATGGGGTTTAAAAGAAAGAAAACAGTCAAGATACACACCAAGAAATTTCACTATAGTAGCTTGCGGTATAATATCATTCCCATAAGTCAGGATGGTTGGCTCCCTTGCGTCTCTCATACGATAAGGGGTCCTAAAGTGTACAATGGCACTTTTTTGGCTGTTGAGAGTCATACCATTTGACCAGCACCAATCTTTTACTTTATCAAGAAGACCTTGAGCTAGGGAAGTGGCAGTTGGCAGGTCCACTGCAGCAATGAAAAAGTTACTGTCATCAGCAAAAAGAATAGGGTGCACAAGGGGATGAAGACCATCAACAAGATCATTAATATAAATTAAAAACAAAAGTGGTCCAAGCACAGAGCCCTGTGGGACACCTTTCAAAATAGGCAAGGAAGAGGAAGAAGTACCATTTACCGAAACATACTGAGATCTCCACGAGAGGTAAGACCTAAACCATTCAAGTGGGACTCCATGCACTCCAAACGAAGATAATTTAGACAAAAGAACAGAGTGAACGACCATATCAAATGCCTTTGAAAAGTCAAGAAATAGACCCAAAACGCACAAGCCCTTGTCAAGGTTAACACGCACAAACTCTGTTGCATCTGAACGTGCATGCAAGGTAGAAAAACTGGGACGAAAGCCATACTGATGGTTAGTTATGAGAGAATTTCCTGCAGTCGTATTAGTACTAAATACAAATGAAGAGAGTCTACAATACACTACTTTTTCAACAACCTTAGAGATTACAGGAAGGAGAGAAATAGGTCTATGGTTTGAAATTAGAGATGAATCACCTTTTTTAAACAAAGGTACAAATTAGCAAGTCTTCAACTTGTTTCATTTGACAGAAACTCCTCTTTGCCCGTGCCAGAGCAACAGGGTAATTTTGAAAAAAGTGCCTCTTGTTGTACAGAAATTTGAAAATAAACTTTCTAATGATAGTTTTCTTTTTTATTTCTTTTTTTGGTGCTGAGTACTCTAACATCTTATATTTCTAGAGTCCAAATATCGGGGAAATTGCATTAAAAAAAGTCAAAATTAGATTTTCTGTGGAGCGCATGTACAATGAAAGAAATATCCAGTTCCCGTGAACGCAAAATAGCAAAATAGAGACAGTTTTTAAAACTTCGCATTAAGAAAATACACAGAAAAATAACTAAAAATAGTTTAATTTGGTGTCTAGTAATATAAGGTCTTCGGTTCATCCTCAAATAATTTTACGAATTGTATCGCTTTCAAATTCTTAACTTTTTCAACAATATTCTTGTAACGATAAAACGATCTTGTAAAGATTTTTTGAAGAAAGACTCTCAGTGTCATCCACTAGCACGTCTCCTTACATGTCCATAACTGTCCAAATTAATCCATAAGTCAGTTCACGAATTGCTTGTTTATCAGTTTGTCACGGATTTTAATTTTGAATTTTCATGCTTTGTAAACGGATTTTTTGCTCTTTCTTCCAACAGTTCGTGGTAACGAACGGTAGCCGAAACTCTGATATCAATAAGTATATCAAAAGAATCGGCTTAATATATTGATTAAAAATATACAAGATTCATTAAGTTCAGTGTTACGCATCAACAGCTACGAGCCTAAGAAAATTTGCCTGATTTTCAAAAAAAAGGGGAAAAACAACCCCTAAAAGTCAAGAAATCTTAATGAAAATCAAATCATCAGGTTCAGCGTATCCAAGAACCCTGATGTAGAAGTTTCAAGCTTCCATCTACAAAAAAGAGGAATTTTAGTATTTTTTTGCCAGAAGAAAGATTACGGATGCGTGTTCATTTGTTTGTTTGTTTTTCCCAGGGGTGATCGCATCGAACCAGTAGTCCTAGAATATCGAGAACGGGCTCATTTAAACGGAACTTAAGAGTTCTAGTGCCCTTTCTAAGTGATCAAAAAGATTGGAAGGCTACTGCCGCCCCTCACTACCAAAATTTTCCCTAAAAGTCATCCGATCAGGATTCTGGGATAGCCATTTTGTTCAGCGTAGTTGAAAAGTCTAGTAACTATGTCTTTCAGGATAACATACCCCCCCCCCCACTGCCCCTGGGGAAAGGTTTATAAGTCGGAAAATTTGCTTACGTATAGTGTTTCTTATTGGGAAATATACAAACATTTTTGGGGCAGGGGGGGGGATAATTTTCTGCTGGGGAGTTTTTCAACGGGAATAATTTTCCGTGTGGAGGAAATTTCCCTGGGAGGGGGAGGTAAAATTTCCAAGGGAAATTAGTCTTTTTCCAATAAAAGTGGGCTAAGAAAAAATTTTCAGCTGGAATCGTCTGCAAGAAATTTTCAAGGGATAGTTTCCAGCTAGAATGGAATTGTCAGGGGGAATTCTCTTGGGGGTATGTTATGTGGGAAAAACTTTACATGGAGGAATTTTCCGTGAGGGGAAGGAATTTTCCATGGAAGGGCGGAGCCATATTTCCCAGCATTGTGTGAGGAGACAGCCCTCTCACACACATCATAAATAAGTTTGGTTTTATATGGAAGATTTTCACATTGGGAGGGTAGTTTCTGGAGGTGACCTTTCCAGAGGAAATTTTACACGAGGGAAACCTTGCCAAAATTAGTATGCAAATTCCGTTTTAATTGTTCATGTACGGTGAGCCAAATTCGAAGCTGCATTAGTTGAAAAACGTTCAGAAATTAAATATACAAAAAAACGTTTTTTTTAACTGAAAATAAGGAGCGACATTAAAACTTAAAACGAACAGAAATTATTCCGTATATGAAGGGGGCTTTCTCCTCCTCAACGCCCCGATCTTTACGCTAAAAAAATTATTACTTTAAAAAGTAGAGTTGTGTCAACGAGGCAATCTTTAACGTAAAGTTTGAGGCGTTGAGGAGGGGAGAGCCCCTTTCATATATGGAATAATTTCTGTTCGTTTTAAGTTTTAATTTTGCTCATTACTTTCAGTCTTAAAAAAACTTTTATTTTTATTTAATTCACATTCTGTGGCTTCGATTACGAATTTTTTCGCTTTTTGCGGAGAAATCTGTTCCAGTTTCAAAACATATTTGCATTCAAAACATATTTTGAATCATATTTCAAAACATATTTGTTTCCCGTTAGCTTCACCTTTTCTAAAGTTCTATATCATGCATCTCGTGAGTACTTCAACTCTTCTATCAAGCTTTAAATAAAAAATTAGCTACAAGGCATTTTATGCTGTCTCAACCCAAGTCGCGAAAGTAATTGTCAAACAGTTCGTGGTAACGAACTGTAAGTAAGGAGCGACCCGGCTCAATAGTAACCGAAACTCTAAAAAACGGAATTTTGATACCAATAGATACATCAGAAGAATCAGATTTTTATGCTGATTTCAAATATATAAGTTTCATCAAGTTTAGTCTTACCCATCAAAAGTTACACGCCTGAGAAAATTTGCCTTATTTCCGAAAAAAAGGGGGAAACCACCCTTAAAAGCCATAGAACTTTAATGAAAATCACACCATCAGATTCAGCGTATCAGAGAACCCTACTATAGAGGTTTCAAGCTCCTCTCTGCAAAAATGTGGAATTTTGTAATTTTTATTTATTTATTTTTTTTTTATTTGCCCAGGGGTGATCGTATCAATCCAGTAGTCCTAGAATATCGCGAGAGGGCTCATTCGAACGAAAATTAAAAGTTCTAGTGCCCTTTTTAAGTGACCAAAAAAATTGGAGGGCAACTTGGCCCCCTCCCACGCTCATTTTTTCCCGAAGTCACCCAATCAAAATTTTGAGATAGTCATTTTGTTCAGCATAGTCGAAAATCTAATTAATATGTCTTTGAGGATGACTTAATCCCCTACAGTTCCTGGGGGAAGGGCTGCAAGTTATAAACTTTGCCCGTTGTTTACATATAGTATTGGTTATTGGGAAGTATACAGGCGTTTTAAGGAGGAATTTTTTTCTAGTGGGGGGTCGGGGTCGGAGTAGGGGTTACGGGGGAGGATCTTTCCATGGAGGATAATTCCATCGGGGAAGGGAAATTTCTATGAAGGGGGCGCCAGATTTCCCAGCATTATTTAAAAACGATCAGAAATTAAATAAAAAACAAGTTTTTTTCAACTGAAAGTAAGGAGCAACATTAAAACTTAAAACGAACAGAAATTATTACATATATGATGGGGTTCACCCCCTAGTCAATACCTCGCTCTTTACGCTAAAGTTTTTTTTAGTACCTTCAAAAGAGCTATTCTATTCTAATTAACCGGCCTTTGTAATTCAAGGGTTCGTGATTCGAACAAAATTCGAACTTTAGCGTAAAGAGCGAGGTATTGAATAGGGAGTAAACTCCGTAATATACGTAATAAAAACATACGAATATAGAAATTCGTTACGTAAGTTTATTCGTAAGTTACGTCAAAACAAAATTTCAAGAAGGCCAATTAGCAAAAAAAGGAAAATTAATATACGAATTTCGTTTTAATTATTCATGTACGGTGAGCCAAAATCAAAGCTGCATTAATTCAAAAACGTGCAAAAACTAATTAAAAAAAACAATTTTTTTAACTGAAAGTAAGGAGCGACATTAAAACTTAAAACGAACAGAAATTATTCCGTATATGAAAGGGGCTGTCCCCTCCTCAACGCCTCGCTCTTTACGCTAAAGTTTTTTATTGTTTTAAAAAATAAAGTTGTGAGACAGAGTCAAACTTTAGCGTAAAGAGCGAGGCGTTGAGGAGGGGACAGCCCCTTTCACATACGGAATAATTTCTGTTCGTTTTAAGTTTTAATATCGCTCCTTACTTTCAGTTAAAAAAAAACCTGCTTTTTTTAGTTAATTACAATCAGGGGCGTAGCTAGAGTTTTGAGTTTGGAGGGAGAATATGGGAGAATGTGCTAACAAAATCGTCAAGCCTTCCGACAAATGAGGAAACATGAACTAAATTAAGAATATATAAAACTTACCGGATTTGACTGTATTTATTATAGAATTCTAATGAAAAAACCCAACTGATTACAAAGGAACAAATCTTAAAGATGGATACGCCTTTTTTCTTCACTTTCCACTGATTAACAACTGCTGATGACTCCAAGTCAGCAGCTATGTTTTTTTTCGGTGTAGAGGAGCATAAGTGAGTCAAGCCTATTACCGCCCATGGTTGACCTCAATCGGGTTTACATCGTTTTTACCTTACTGAAGATCCGCTCACCTTCAGCTGAAGTCAGGGGTACGGTTTTTCCAAAAACAAAAGCTCTATAGACAAGTTGAAGAGCACGCTTATGCTCTTTGGCAATAAAGTAGAGCTGTCCAAAGTTCTGTTTTATTAGTCTGAGTCTGCTTCAAAAGTTCCTGGAAAACTCGTATTTCCAACTTCAGCGCTCCTGGTGGTATCTGCAGGACAGGGAAAGTTGCCACAAACTCACTATATTTTAAAGTGTCTAGCTTTGCTACACGCTCGAAGATGGGCAGAAGTAGCTGCTGAACTTCGTCACACGTTTCCTGCAGCTCTTTCAAACAGTTCGTGGTAACGAACTGTAAGTAAGGAGCGACCCGGCTCAATGGTAACCGAAACTCTAGAAAACGGGTTTTTGATACCAATAGATATATCAAAAGAATCAGATTTCAATGCTGATTTCAAATATATAACTTTCATCAAGTTTAGTGCTACCCATCAAAAGTTACGCGCCTGAGAAAAATTGGCTGATTTTCGAAAAAAGGGGGAAAGACCCCCTAAAAGTTATAGAACCTTAATGAAAATCACACCATCATATTCAGCGTATAAGAGAACCCTACTGTAGAGGTTTCAAGCTCCTATCTACAAAAATGTGGAATTTTCCATTTTTTGCCAGAAGAAAGATCACGGATGCGTGTTTATTTGTTTGTTTGTTTTTTTTTTTTTTTTTTTTTTTCCCCAGGGGTGATCGTATCGACCCAGTGGTCCTAGAATATCGTGGGAGGGCTCATTGGAACGGAAATTAAAAGTTCTAGTGCCCTTTTTAAGTGACCAAAAAAAATGGAGGGCAACTAGGCCCCCTCCCACGCTCATTTTTTTCCCAAAGTCACCCGATCAAAATTTTGAGATAGCCATTTTGTTCAGCATGGTCGAAAATATGATAAATATGTCTTTTAGGATGACTTAATCCCTCGAAGCCCCCAGGGGGAGGGCTGAAAGTTATGAACTTTACTCAATGTTAACATATAGTATTGGTTATTGGGAAGTATACAGACTTTTTCAGAGGAGATTTTTTCTGGTAGGTGGGGGAAGGAGAGGGTCGGGAGCTATATGGAAGGATCTTTCCATGAAGGAAGTTTTCATGGGGGAAGGGAAATTGCCATGAAGGGGGCGCCGGACTTGCCAGCATTATTTATTGGTTATTGGGAAGTATACAACCATTTTCAGGAAGGATTTTTTCTGGAGGGGGGGGGCTAGAGGAGGGGATTACTCTGGAGAATATTTCCGTGGAGGATGTTTCTTTGGGGTAAGGGACATTTCTATGAAGGGGGCGCCGGATTTCCAAGCATTATTTAAGAAACGATCAGAAGTTAAATAAAAAAAACAAGTTTTTTCAACTGAAATGTAAGAAGGAATATTAGAACTTCAAACGAACAGAAATTATAACGTATGTGAGGGGGTTCTCCCCCAAGTCAATACCTCGCTCTTTACGCTACAGTTTTTTTTTTAGTGCTTTCAAAAGAGCTATCTATTCTAATTAAACGGCCTTTGTGATTCAGGGGTTTGTGAATCAAAAATTTTTTTTAACTTTTAACGTAAAGAGCGTGGTATTGACTAAGGGGAGAACCCCTTCATATAAGTAATAACATATACGTAATAAAAAAAAACAATAAAAAAACAAGCGATACGGCTCAATAGTAATCGAAACTTTTAAAAACGAAATTTTGATGTCAATAAATGTATCAAAAGAATGTGTTTATAATGCTGATCCTAAATATATAAATTTTATTAAGTTTAGTATTACTCATCAAAGGCTACGAGCCTGCGAAAATTTACTCGATTTTTTAAAGAGGGGGGAAACATCCCCTACAAGTGAAAGAATTTTAATGAAAATCACACCGTCAGATTCAGCGTATCAGAAAACCCTATTACATAGGTTTCAAGCTCATATCTGCAAAAATCTGCAACTTTGTATTTTTTGCCAGAAGAAAAATATACGAATATAGAAGTTAGTTACGTAAGTTAATTTGTAAAGACATCCATTTAGCAAAAGAAAAGTAAAATTTTTATGCAAATAAAAGCTGCATTAACTAAAAAACGATCAGAAATTAAATAAAAAAAACAAGTTTTTTTAAACTGAAAGTAAGGAGCGACATTAAAACTTAAAACGAACAGAAATTATTCCGTATATGAAAGGGGCTGTCCCCTCCTCAACGCCTCGCTCTTTACGCTAAAGTTTGACTCTGTCTCACAACTTTATTTTTTAAAACAATAAAAAACTTTAGCGTAAAGAGCGAGGCGTTGAGGAGGGGACAGCCCCTTTCATATACGGAATAATTTCTGTTCGTTTTAAGTTTTAATGTCGCTCCTTACTTTCAGTTTAAAAAAACTTGTTTTTTTTATTTATTCTTAATGAAACCACTGTAGTTTTGAATTATGTTGTATAATAGCCTCTGTTCTCGCACCTTCACCCCGAAATCTACTTGGAAGCCGACGCCAATGATGATTTCTTTTGAATTCCGATTCAAGATAACCTCTACCGTCAGATGAAGAACTGTCGACTTCGTCAGAATGCCCGGAAGGATATGTGAAAGAAAACAAAATGTTGTTACCATCTGTAAGTAAAGAACATACTTTCATATACTGCTATGCTGATAAAATCCAGGTCAACCGTCAGCAGATCTCTTATTAGGGTATTGGTCTGGCACATGATTGTCCTCACAAAAATCAGTTTAGCGACGAAATCTAGACGCTACATTGCTAACAGAGGTGACTGCAATTTCACCTTCGTTTCAGTGTCGAGATTTTCGGAGTCTCCTATGTCACGTAAGAGACTAACTATTTCAGGAAGTATAATCCATACAGACTCAATAGCTGTATGGTACTTCACGCCCAAACAGACGTGAAATATGAGGTTGAGCACCTTCAAGCCTCCCTGACATATTGCTTGCAAAGTCACACGACTGGAATGGTAACTTTTTTAAATCTAGTTCGTACTTCCGGAGAACTTTAAGGATTTCTGAAGTTATGTCAGCTCCTTTTTTGAAGGGGCAATCGACAAGGGAAAGGAGCTGCCCCTTTGCCTAGTCCGTTTGAATTGACGTATCCGACAAAAACAAACTATCGTTCCTCGTGGCTCACAGCACGTGTAGTATCAGCGAAGATCCCGTAGAATTCCGATCGCTTCACTTCATCGATAACCTTTGTCAAGACATATTTGCCCACCAGGTCTATAAAATAGTTTTGTGAGAAACAGCTAAGGTAAGTAGTTGTATGGGTACCTTTTTCTTTTTGACACTTTAGTCCTTGTGCCATCTCCACATTATGATGTCTAAGCAAGTTGACGATCTCCATGAAATTGCCCCCGCCATGATCTTTTCCTCGAAAGGCAAGTCCTTGTTTCCTGAGTGTGATAGTGACATCTATCAACATTCTCACAATTTTTCGATTCCTCTCTCTTTCTTTCTCTGCTTCAATATCTTTGCTTCGCCTTCCTTTGCCGAATAAATATGCCAGAGAAGCCTCGCGTCAGGTAAAAGTAATTAGATCTGAAACTAAAACTTTGTGACTTTTTGACTCAAAGTGGGATGCGAGTAAAGCTGGTTTATCCCCTTTACTGCGCATCTTGTGCCTAAGCGTAAGCCTTCACAAAATGCTATCTCTCTCTCTTCTCTGCCCGTCCCTGTGGAAAACAAAGCACAGGCAAAGCCGCAAGCCTGATCTTTCACAAAACTGTACTCAAGGTAAGGATATTTGCTGTACCAGGTACTGACGAAACGGTTTTGGTGTTTGGATCTTACTTTTTTTTTCTACAGGAAAGGTAATTATAGGCTGGTTAATTCCACGTTCTATTAACTTGAGTTTCTGCAGATTAGTTAAAGTTTCATTTTTCTCAGTCCTGTGTACCATCGCCAGACCTGCGTCGTCCAGCGTATTTCGAGAAATTCCACCTCTACTTGTCATACTCGCTTGCTTGGAAACCAGAAAACGCTCAGTTTGGTCTACGAATTTGAAACACTGCTCAAGGAAGTAATTCCCCAAATCCAAGGCCTTAGTCCCAAGGTGACTTCGTCAAAGAAGGCCGCTGTTCTTGATTGCCTCTCAAGTTCCCCTTCTTCTTTACTTCTTTAAGAAATTGAACAGGAACCTTTTGGGTTAGTCTCTGGGAGCGACACTGTTTGTCTCTCTTGGCCCTGAGACTGAGTTGGTATTAAAAGCCTGACAAAAAAACCGGCACCAGGCCTAGCCTTTTCTAACGACGGGCTCTAACCGCCCAATAGCTTCTGGTTACTTTTCCTAGAATTAAATAAAAAAGACTGCCAAAACTCAGATTCCGTCCCTTAGATATTAATATTGTCTTGATCGCGCAGCTAGTAATTTCGGTCAAAAAGCTAATTTAGTTATCTCAACTGCTTGATAGCGTATTAAAGCCACGTTCGATTTGCTTTCTTTGGCAACAACCGTCGCCTTTTTGTCGTTCAATTTGGTTTTCCTCGTCGACATAGAACGATTTACATTTTCGATTCTCTGTCGGCAAAACTATTGTCTCGGGAATGACAAAGAAAAAAGGTCTCTCATCACTCCGTTGACAGAGTTTGTGCCATGCGCTGAGAGGAAATACAAAATCTGCTGGATTTGCAAGTCTTTGTCTACTTTTTGAGCTGACTGACTTCGAATCAAAGGCAACAGAAGGAAAATGTCGACGAGGTTGTTGACTTTAAGATGCAGATTTACCGACTGGGGGTAAAAAAATAGAAGAATTCCTATTACGAATAGGAGGTGATTTTAGTAGCAATCTGCACAGATGTAGAAAATCCGAGTTATTTTCGGCCCCATTCGCCCAGCCTCTTAGACAGTAAAGCATGAAATGCTGATCTGTCCAGATTCCGTTCAGACGGAAAGGAATTCTGGCATGCAGTCACGATCACGAGAATCTGTTCAGGCACTAGAACCATACTTTAGTAAAAAAATTGGCCAAAACTTTTGACCAGAACATGCGTTCTGACGATGACTAGTGGCAGACTTGTAGTTGCAGCTTTTTGTAAAAGAGTGTTCAAATGTGTACGTTCTCACACTAATCACGGCGTATACAACACAATTTCACTCAGATTTAAGATTTCAGACCAAAAGATCAACTTCCGGAAACGTAAAAAGTAGTCAGTTAACACGATTGCACTATTATATCGTTTTTTGGTTGTTTTTTAGACATTTTGTTTCGCAACGGCACTTGGCTTTGTGCAGCAATATACTTTTCACACGATTCAATTCCATAAATAATTGAGAATACATGGGCAACGATCGATCACCATAAATAGAGCTACTGAGAACACATGCGCAATGGATTAAAAAATCATTTGGACGTCGGCTAAAAATTTTTGAAACACTAAAAATGACCAACTTGAGATAATAAAAAAAAAAATCGTTTTAAGAGTCCTAAGTTAGTGTGATTCTGTGGTTAAAACTGTTGTAAAAAATCTAAGGTTCAACTTAGAGGCTTGAAATGGTGAAAAGAGAGAGTAAGCAAATGGAAGTTAAAAGAATTACAGGTCCGAATATCCACTTTAAAGTACAGAATGAGGAACTTGCTTAAGAGAGAAAAAGTGACGACGGTTTGTCACTTTCTTCTTCATTCATCTCCAGAACAGCAGCATTGGATTGAATGTCGAGTGAAAGTTCTTAGATTCCGTGTTTTCCCCAGATTTTTTGAGGCGAGGTGGTTGACAAGCACCCTCGCTTAGAGCACCGACGCCTTTAGACTTGGAGCCTATACCCTTAGAATTTTAGAGACTCGCTTCCATTGTCACATCAAGTCTTACAATATCTGCTGTCTTAAGCAAAGTCCTACAGATAACTCATTTTTATATCCGTTATATTTTCCAAAAATTTTATTTTTCGTTCTGTTCCCAATCCTTCCCCCTTTTCCTCAAAAAAAAAATTACAGAAGAAGAATTGAAGCTCTCTTAAAACATAATCCTGGATATGCCATCGCAGTAATCAATAATCACAAACTATCCCCATTCCTGAATTTTTATTTTCTACCTTGGCCTTACCAGATATGCACACAAAGAGGAGGCTTTTGGCCTTTGCCATTCCCCGGAAAGGCTGATTGTTCTTTCATTACTTTTTCATATAACTTGCCTTTTTTGAAATTGCACTTTTAGTGTTCCCATTATTTTTATTTTTTTTCTTACGAAAGTAGCAAATATGAAAATTACGCAGAGAACATGTTGTATTATAGACAAAGACATACAATAAAAATTCTCAGAATGAGAATTCCTCCAATTGATCAAAAATAGTACAACTTGCAGATTGAAGGCAATGACCACTTACTTCTAAAAATCGTCCGAAAAGAATATATTAACAAAATATAAACTAGCACATCGAAACACGGACACTTATGTTTTTCATTTAAAACATAAAGAACATAGCAACAACGACTGAGACAAACAGTCCTCCTATAAGGTTTAATGTTTGCGTCAACTGTCGAACTAAACAAAAAACATTAATAAAAACTATCTAATGACTTTTTTTTCCCAGCAAACCTTGTAACAATATGATTTCCTTCAGTCTTGAAATTTACGGGAAAACATCTACATAATTTCCATGGCTAACTACCAAATTTTTACCGAATCTATAGGTTGTTGCAAATGAGTAAGCGGAAACAAAGGGTCGGCCACGCAGTAAGACCTGACGAAGGTTGTTCAAACTACTGCTTACTAGGTTCCATCACAATAAAAAGTCCGGTGCTACATTTATAGATTAACAAGAGCCAAGGAAGAAGTATATCCAAAATGCTATTGAAAGCATAAAGCAGCTTTTGCTTCTATTATATTAGATTTTCTACTTGGGACTTCATTGAAGGCCTACACGGGGAGTGTGCCTCCCCAAGGTGGACATTGCTGAGCCCTAAAGATAAAATATTTTGATAGCCCATCGCTGACACAGCTAGTCGGGTACTTCCTTCAGTAAGCACTCCGTTATTAAATTGCGACCAATTTTTACTTCTAAAGTTGAGGGGCATTTCAGCTTAAAAATAACCATAGCCTAAATTTGTAGAATGCCGTTAAGAAATAAGTTCCTGCAACCATCCACCCACACCTCAAGAAAATTCTTTAGACCCCCTAAAAGCCAGCCTTGCGCGCATCTAGGACTCATTTTCAATTATTTTTTGGCAGGTTGGAACATAACCTATATAAGTAGCTGAAAAAAGACTAATATGTTCCCAAAACTTTCTATGGGTCCCTTAAGGGGTGATAAAGAAGCCATGAACCCTTTCTACTAATAAAGATTTATCATTACAGGATTCTATTCTTTTAATAAAAAAAAAATAATTTGAATCAACTCCTTATGCAATTATAAAAGGCAATAATGCAGCGTGGTTAATTTAAAAGACGTATGCCAATTTTTTTTTTTTTTTTTGGGGGGGGGGGGGTACCATTTCAGTGACAAGCAATGAATCGACTCTATTCCTGAATAGAAAAAGCATGCCTTACTTGGAAAAGACCTAAAATTACAAACCAAGGAAGATTCTTCTAAAGCTGAAGTAGTGTATGAACTTATTTGGACACTCATTACAAGGAGCTGTAGTTTCTTGAAATACTCTTTTTTGAATTAGGAGGGTAGTTGAGGAGTCAATCAATCTCACTTTTTAAAATAAAAGGCATGCCTCAGATAGGACTAAAATTATGAATAAAATTTATCTGATGTAGATGGGATAAACGGCTTCACAAAAATGTTGATTCAACGAAGGTCGGCTTTATTGACATACATCATTTACGCCAAGCATGGAAAATAATAGAATCACAAAAAAAGGTTATTTCCAGCTAGGATGCCTGTTTTTAACTTTTAGAATCTCTTCTGGAGTAAAACATAATACAGTAGATATAGCATTGAACAAATGTAATTGAATCTGCTTGTCATTTGTTGAAAAATACTCAAAGATGATGTTTTTCACATATTCCAGATTAGCATTTTCACGAGTCTTATCCAAGTCTTGCTTCCTTATCTGTTTCTTCAATTCTTGTAACTGCTCCAAAAGCATATTTTGACGAGTGTTGTTGTCAATTTCTAATTCTCTAATACTAGCTTCAAGGTTAAATTTAGCTTTACGTAAGCTGGATATTTCATTATCCTTCCTATAAACGTCTTCAACAAAATGAAGTATTTGAGACCCAGCAGGAGTGGTTGCTGACGCTACTGTTATCTGCGAAAGACTACTCGTTATTTCTTCAGCGGCAGTGTGTGAAGATGCTGAGGTTCCCCTTTTCAAATTTACTGGCGAAGCCAAAACATCATTTAATTTTTTGATCTCTTCGTCTTTTTCAGAGATCACTTTAAGAAGACGCTCACGTGTTTCTTTAAATTTGTTAGCTAATTCAGTGGGCTGCGACTCTATCTTGTTTTCTAACTCTTTTATCCTATTTTTGTAAGATTTTTGGGAAGAGTCAAAGTCACGCACAACCTGAGCCTTCTCAAAATTGACAACTTCAAGCTCAGTTTGAAGGACATCTATTTTGCCTTTCAGGAAGCTAATTTCCTTTAAAAGAGGGTCATCTTCGGATTTCGGCCCACTCAACTTATTTCGTAAATCCTCCACTTCATTTTTCAAGTATTTGGCTTCTCTTTCGCATACAACATGGTCACCGTATTCTCCAAATTGTGCTCTCAAAAATGCTTCTACATCTATGTTTGTTTC
Organism: Artemia sinica; assembly: GCA_027921565.1. NCBI lineage: Eukaryota > Metazoa > Arthropoda > Branchiopoda > Anostraca > Artemiidae > Artemia > Artemia sinica. Next base: position 58,640,945 of record CM051265.1, read on the forward strand.
GTTGATACTATTTAAAGAAACTAGCTCAGCTTTCAATTTAATTAAGTGATTCATTACAGAATTGACACTTTTACAGGAGTCTAAATCAGCAGTATGTCTTGGTATTGCCACCTGGTTTTCATACTGCAATACTTTAGCCTTGTAAGTTGCTATTGTGACGGCATCTTGACTTCGAAGGCTTTCATATCTGCAGATTGTTTCTGTCAATTCATAAATCTTGGACTCCAATGAACTTACTCGTAATTCATGAAGTTGTGTCACTTGTCGCAAGTTTTCTTCCACAGTTGCAACTTTAAGCCGCTCAGTCTCTAATTGTTTTTCATGGTCCTCTGACATTGTTCTAATATGAAATTCTAATGTTTTTATTTTTTGTATTTTTTCTTTGAGAGAAGATCCCTTCAAGTCTACAGATTTTGAAAGCTGTAAGATCTCATCCGTTGATTTTTTATACATAATCTCTTTAGAAGCAAAACTATGCTTAAGACACTCAACTTCCTTGGTAAGTTTCTTATATTCATTTTCGTAATATTCTTTTTTCTGTTTTTCCTCCTGAAGAGAACGTTGTAGTTCTTTAATAACCGATTGATGATTTGTGCGTTGCTGGTCTATATGGCCCATATCATTCGCCATTCGAGTTCTTAAGTCCTTTATATGAGACCTATATTTTAATGCATTAGCATCAATGCTCTTTAAGGCATCAGCCAAAGATCTTTCAACTTCTTCTTTTTCATCTATAAGTTTGTTCCTTTCTTCCTGAAACGCAGCTTCTAGACGAGATTTTTCTATGAGCGCTAGCTTCAGCTTTTCTTGAAGAGCAATATTATCGTTCGATCCTTCATCATTGGGATGGCTCGTGTTGAACTTCTGGTTTTCTTCTTTCTCTTTCTGGAGGGTTCTATAAGCTTTAGCAAGCTCTTTATATTTCAGTTCTAGTCTCGCAATTTCCTGCTTTTGTTCTTCAACTACAGTTGATAGCTGAAGTTGTTTCTTAAGTTTGTCCATTTAACTGTAAAGAAAGAAGACACTCAAGAGCTTAAGTGTGCATAGTACACTTGCTTATGACAAGGAGTCTAGGTGATCAGGATTTTGAATTTTATTTTTAACCATTGGCTCATCGACAGATTTAAACAAATATTAATCAAAATTTACGTAACCGGTAATGGTTTGATAGTTTCCGTTAATTAAAAAAGACACCTCGGAAGCAAGAAGAATAAAAGTAAGGTGAAAGATGAATATACTAACGAATGTGTCAAAAATGCCATTTTATAGGAAAAAGAGGGCAGCAGAGGTATGTTGAAGCCCACTAATCAAGAAACATTTCATAAGAAGTGTTGTGCATCTAAACGTTTCATAAGGAGTGCTGTACTCGCACATAGGGTGATAACAGGATCCACCAATTTAGGACCATTCAAAAGGTTGTTAGAAACAGATTAAATGTACAAAAACTAGTAAATTGGGGCCCAAAAATTCATTACTTTGCCATTACATTCCCTTCCCAAGCGCATTTTTTTTTTTTTTATCTTCTGTAACACTTTTGGTTATGTCCATCAGTGTAAATCGTTCTTATTTTAACATAAAACCAGTTTTTTTTTTTTAGTAGGGTCTTTATTTCATAATCCAGTTTTCAATATTATTTTTCTTACCTGATTTTACTGTTTTAACTGCTTTTTATGTCCGGTTCCTCTCTTACAGCGCATAACTAAGGGGGGAGTGTTGGAAAACCGATCAAGGGGTTCTCAGACAGAACACACTTTTCTACAAAATTTGTATGTAGATCAAAGCAATTATTCTAGAGTAGGGATGCCTTCACTCTAAAATAAAAAAATATATTTGTGTAACAACTACGCATAAACTTTCGTCCTATCTCTTTTCTAGTTTCCATATTTGGTCCAAGTCCTTACTAAGTAGCCAAAACCACGGGCACACGCGAGGGATAGTACCACCCCCCTCATAGCCTTCCCATCTCTCACTAAATGGTCTTCAAATTTAATGGAAATGTTCCGCTTTTTAACTCAATTCATTTTTTAATCCACTGCTAAGGACACTTAATACAAAACTTAGAACATTAATTACGCCCAAAAAAGCATGGTTTGTTTAGAGCTATCAAACGTAGCAATAATACTCGAAAACTAAAAAAAAAAAAAAAAAAAAAAAAAAAAACTGACAGATGACTGATCACAAGAAAACAGAAAAGTGAAAAAAGACGCTTGATGTAATGGAAAGACACGTGAATATCAATGGAATCCCATAATACAATGGCGTGTAATTGCACAATCGTTATTATAGAGGTGTGGTGATTGATCTTAGTGTAGATGGTGGGGTGGGTAGTAAGCCTTAAGTGTCAAATAGCACGTTTTTGTGCCCAAATTTCTTAGATCAATGGAAGTTTTGAGGGGGGATACAAATTAATTTCTAATATCCCTTCATTCCAGGAGTATTTTTGGACTAAGCTTGGTGCCGCAAGGTGAGAGCTTTCTGTTATTGCACAAATTCTTCGTGTAGCATATAAGTAAGCATTATATGCTGGTAATCATCTATATGCTTACCCGTACAAAGGGGAGAGAGGTTTAGAGTGGATCATGAAGGCGATCAAAATATTCCGGGGGAGTGATTGCAATCAGAGCTTCTTTTCTACCAATATTTAAATGGGAATATTTCTCATTTTCCTATCCATATACTTAAATAATTTCTTATGCCACACTGATTTTCCATGTAAGAAAAATTAAGCGAGAAAATGGGTTTTAATTTCAACAAAGCAGTGAACAAAAATTAAAAACAAAACAACATTATAATTAAAAAATTCTGAATATTTCGGCCCACCTCCGGGAGCCCTTCTCAACGGAAAAAAGCGAAAAAAATTAATCAAGGGGAAAAAAACACAAAAAACAGTTTTTTAAAAAAATAACACAAAAAAAGACAACTAAACACAAAAAGAAAAAAATAAGTAAGAAAACACTCACATTATAAACAAACCAAAGCTTTGGTTTTATTCTTATGTAGTAGCATCAGTGCTGGAAGTTCGTTTATGGTGTTGCTCCTCCTCAACACCTCGCTCTTTACGCTACAGTTTGAATTTGGTCCCAATTCTTTAAGAACGACTCCCGAAACACTGTTCGTTTAGTTAGAACAATAAGAAGCTTTTTTTAAGTATTAAAAAACTTCAGCGTAAAGAGCGAGGTTTTAAGGAGGACCAACCCCATTGATATACGTAATAATTTCTGTTCGTTTTAAGTTGTAATATTGCTCCTTACTTTCAGTTGAAAAAATTTTTGTTTTTTATATTTAATTTCTGATCGTTTTTTAAAAATAATTATGGGATATTCGGCACCCCCTTCGAGGAAAATTCTCTTCCCCCATGAAAAAATTCCTCCACGGAAACATCCTCTCACGTAACCCCCCTCCCCCCAACCCCCCCACCAGAAAAAATCCCTTTTTTATTGAATGTTGCAGATAGAACTCGATCCTAAAAAGAGCAGATTGCATCACACTTTAAAGCTCGTTTATTGAAAGCACAAGAAAAAGACGAACTGCATAATCAGCACAATTTTTAAAGTGCAATCAGTTAATAAATTCCCAGCATAACAGATATAAATAAGAAAAAGAAGCGGACCTAGTATTAATCCTTGAAGATTTATTACCAAAAATGATTATTTAACTCATGGCTTTCTCCACTTTTCATGATGTTCGGTAGTATATTTATCTATCGAGTCTTTTGAGTTGTCTTATGGTTTGGTCCTAATTTTCTGATCATATCTCTCAGCTCATAGTTCATCCATGATACATCTATTCTTTTACGCTGATTCCCTATCCAATGACGTCTATAGCATGTAGTCAAACCCGGATTCGTATATTCCACAAAAGTAAAAGTCTATTCTCAACTTCATCTGACTCAAAACAGCATTCTAATAAACAGATACAAGGATAAAAACAAACCTTTAAGAGTATTTTACTTGTAGTCAGTGATCCAAGGCTCGCTATCGTTCAAAAAAGGGAAGGGGTGGCTCACATCAGCTGCAGTTGGTTTGAGGGTGAATTCTAGGGTAATCGGGGGCGCCTACAACGAACATCGGGGTGCACAAGTTCGCATGCATGTAGAACATGGTCATTTTAGCCTATAAAATCAAATTTGGCCTATAACGACGTCATACCGCTCTTTATTTTTTTACATGGTAAAATAAACTGAAAACTTTATGAACTTGACATATTCTGAATCCTAAGAACAAGTACTTTCACCTTGTATTTTTAGTTTTCCCTCACAGCCTTCATTTTTTTTAGTTAACCCCTATTTAATTTTGAAAACAAGGTTTTTTAATATACTTTTTCTTAGGTTTTTCGGTTTTTCTGAAATTTTTGCCTACATAAGTATATTTTTTATGCTTTATTTGAATACTGCTCGTAATGACGAGTCAAACTATATACCTCTTTTCCAAAAAATCTTAATACTTGAGCAACTATTTATTTTTTCTAAATAACGTCATAGCGGCTGTCAGTAGAGAGGGAGGTGCTACTCCCACAGGGCACCCCTGCTGCCACCTACAACTTTTTTGCACCCCAAATATGGGCATAGAGTCCCTAGAGAGAACATGTGGTTAATGGGGTCAATGACCTCTTTCTCCAGGGGTGTTTTGGCCAAGTGCCGGCTAGGGAAGAATGTTATGATCTAGGAAATAGTATTTGTTGTTGTTGTTTTTGGCCAAGTGCCCGCTAGGGGAGAATGTTATGATCTAGGAAAGAGTATTTGTTGTTGTATGCTAGGGAAGAATGTTATGATCCAGAAATAGTATTGGTTTCCGGGCAAAGTTTAATAATGTCTGACAGGTACTGTCAATCATTAATCAAATTGTTTCCAGGCGAAGTTTAATAATGTCTGACAGGTGATGTCAAGATTGATTGATATGTCACGAAAGGAGATTTAATTTGTTGTTTCTAAGGGGGATTATTGATTCAAGAAAGTGGAATTAATTTGTTGTTTCCAAGGGGAATTATTGATTCACGAAAGGGGAATTAATTGTTGTTTCTAAGGGGAATTATTGATTCAAGAAAGGGGAATTAATTTGATGTTTCTAAGGGGAAGGTGGGGAAGAAACATATTGATTGCGTAATCGAAGGGAGAGAATTCCCGAGAAATTGATTACATAATCGGTAGAACCCTATAAGGAGCTCGTGATGGGAATCCATTTATGGGCATAGAATGACGTAATCAAATAGAATGACGTAATCGACTAAGACAATTGGATTTCTGAGAAATTTATTACATAATCGGTAGAACCCTATCAGGAGGTCCTGACAGGAATCCATTTATGGGCATAGAATGACGTAATCAACTAGCACAAATGGATTTCTGAGAAATTGATTACATAGTCGGTAGAACCATATCAGAAGGTCATGACGGGAATTCATTTATGGGCATAGAATGACGTAATCGACTAAGACAAGCAAGTTACTTTCTTAATGTCCCTCCTAAACCCATTTTCCAACTTGAAGTACTTATCTTTTTCACCCATAACTATACTTTACAGCTTTTTGGATACCCCAACACCAAGAAATACTTTTCAAAAGGCATTTCAGAGCAAGTTCCTTTCTTTATGTCCCTCCTAAACCCATTTTCCAACTTGAAGTACTTATCTTTTTCCCCCACACCTTAGTTATAGGTAAGAATTTTAAGTTTTACCTTAGAGTCCTAGCTTAGAGTTTTTGTTAGAGTTCTAGTTTGGTTTAGTTTTAGTTAAAAGTTTAGAGTTTTATAGCTTAGAGTCTTAGCTTAGAGTTTTTGTTAGTTCCAGTTTAGTTTAGTTTTAGTTAAGAGTTTAGAGTTTTTAGCTTAGAGTCCTAGCTTAGAGTTTTTGTTAGAGTTCTAGTATGGTTTAGTTTTAGTTAAAAGTTTAGAGTTTTTTAGCTTAGAGTCTTAGCTTAGAGTTTTTGTTAGAGTTCTAGTTTAGTTTAGTTTTAGTTAAGAGTTTAGAGTTTTTAGCTTAGAGTCTTAGCTTAGAGTTTTATTCAGAGTTTTAGTTTAGTTTAGTTTTAGTTAAGAGTTTAGAGTCTTAGCTTAGAGTTTTTGTTAGAGTTCTAGTTTAGTTTAGTTTTAGTTAAGAGTTTGGTGTTTTACCTTAGAGTCTTAGCTTAGAGTTTTAGTTAGAGTTCTAGTTTAGTTTAATTTTAGTTAAGAGTTTGACGTTTTATCTTTCAGTTTTTGTTAGGGTTCTAGTTTATTTTAGTTTTAGTTAATAGTTTAGAGTTTTAGCTTAGAGTCTTAGCTTAGAGTTTTTGTTAGAGTTGAAGTTTAGTTTAGTAATAATTAAGAGTTTAGAGTTTTAGCTTAGAGCCTTAGCTTAGAGTTTTTGTTAGAGTTCTAGTTTAGTTTAGATAAAGTTAAGAGTTTGGAGTTTTACCTTAGAGACTTAGCTTAGAGTTTTAGTTTAGTTTTAGTTAAGAGTTTAGAGTTTTTAGCTTAGAATCTTAGCTTAGAGTTTTTGTTAGAGTTCTAGTTTAGTTTAATTTTAGTTAAGAGTTTGATTTTTCACCTTTGAGTTTCAGTTAGAGTTCTAGTTTAGTTTAATTTTAGTTAAGAGTTTGACGTTTTATCTTTGAGGTTTTGCTAGAGTTCTAGTTTATTTTAGTTTTAGTTAATAGTTTGGAGTTTTAGCTTAGAGTCTTAGCTTAGAGTTTTGGTTAGAGTTGAAGTTTAGTTTAGTAATAATTAAGAGTTTAGAGTTTTAGCTTAGAGTCTTAGCTTAGAGTTTTTGTTAGAGTTCTAGTTTAGTTTAGATAAAGTTAAGAGTTTAGAGTTTTTGTTAGAATTCTAGTTTAGTTTAGTTTTAGTTAAGAGTTTGGTGTTTTACCTTAGAGTCTTAGCTTAGAGTTTTAGTTAGAGTTCTAGTTTAGTTTAATTTTACTTAAGAGTTTGACGTTTTATCTTTGAGTTTTTGTTAGGGTTCTAAATTATTTTAGTTTTAGTTAATAGTTTAGAGTTTTAGCTTAGAGTCTTAGCTTAGAGTTTTTGTTAGAGTTGAAGTTTAGTTTAGTAATAATTAAGAGTTTAGAGTTTTAGCTTAGAGTCTTAGCTTAGAGTTTTTGTTAGAGTTCTAGTTTAGTTTAGATAAAGTTAACAGTTTGGAGTTCTACCTTAGAGACTTAGCTTAGAGTTTTAGTTTAGTTTTAGTTAAGAGTTTAGAGTTTTTTAGCTTAGAATCTTAGCTTAGAGTTTTTGTTAGAGTTCTAGTTTAGTTTAATTTTAGTTAAGAGTTTGATTTTTCACCTTTGAGTTTCAGTTAGAGTTCTAGTTTAGTTTAATTTTAGTTAAGAGTTTGACGTTTTATCTTTGAGTTTTTGTTAGAGTTCTAGTTTATTTTAGTTTTAGTTAATAGTTTAGAGTTTTAGCTTAGAGTCTTAGCTTAGAGTTTTTGTTAGAGTTGAAGTTTAGTTTAGTAATAATTAAGAGTTTAGAGTTTTAGCTTAGAGTCTTAGCTTAGAGTTTTTGTTAGAGTTCTAGTTTAGTTTAGATAAAGTTAAGAGTTTAGAGTTTTTGTTAGAGTTCTAGTTTGGTTTAGTTTTAGTTAAAAGTTTAGAGTTTTTCAGCTTAGAGTCTTAGCTTAGAGTTTTTGTTAGTTCCAGTTTAGTTTAGTTTTAGTTAAGAGTTTAGAGTTTTAAGCTTAGAGTCCTAGCTTAGAGTTTTTGTTAGAGTTCTAGTTTGGTTTAGTTTTAGTTAAAAGTTTAGAGTTTTTTAGCTTAGAGTTTTTGTTAGAGTTCTAGTTTAGTTTAGTTTTAGTTAAGAGTTTAGAGTTTTTAGCTTAGAGTCTTAGCTTAGAGTTTTATTCAGAGTTTTAGTTTAGTTTAGTTTTAGTTAAGAGTTTAGAGTCTTAGCTTAGAGTTTTTGTTAGAGTTCTAGTTTAGTTTAGTTTTAGTTAAGAGTTTGGTGTTTTACCTTAGAGTCTTAGCTTCGAGTTTTAGTTAGAGTTCTAGTTTAGTTTAATTTTAGTTAAGAGTTTGACGTTTTATCTTTGAGTTTTTGTTAGGGTTCTAGTTTATTTTAGTTTTAGTTAGTAGTTTAGAGTTTTAGCTGAGAGTCTTAGCTTAGAGTTTTTGTTAGAGTTGAAGTTTAGTTTAGTAATAATTAAGAGTTTAGAGTTTTAGCTTAGAGTCTTAGCTTAGAGTTTTTGTTAGAGTTCTAGTTTAGTTTAGATAAAGTTAAGAGTTTGGAGTTTTACCTTAGAGACTTAGCTTAGAGTTTTAGCTAGAGTTTTAGTTTACTTTTAGTTAAGAGTTTTTAGCATAGAGTCTTAGCTTAGAGTTTTTGTTAGAGTTCTAGTTTAGTTTAGTTTTAGTTAAGAGTTTAGAGTTTTAGCTTAGAGTCTTAGCTTATTGTTTTTGTTGAAGTTCTAGTTTAGTTTGGTTTTAGTTAAGAGTTTAGAGTTTTAGCTTAGAGTCTTGGCTTAGAGTTTTTGTTAAAGTTGAAGTTTAGTTTAGTAATAGTTAAGAGTTTAGAGTTTTAGCATAGAGTCTTAGCTTAGAGTTTTTGTTAGAGTTCTAGTTTAGTTTAGATATAGTTAAGAGTTTGGAGTTTTACCTTAGAGACTTAGCTTAGAGTTTTAGTTTAGTTTTAGTTAAGAGTTTAGAGTTTTTTAGCTTAGAGTCTTAGCTTAGAGTTTTTGTTAGAGTTCTAGTTTAGTTTAGTTTTAATTAAGAGTTTAGAGTTTTTAGCTTAGAGTCTTAGCTTAGAGTTTTAGTTTAGTTTTAGTTAAGAGTTTAGAGTTTTTAGCTTAGAATCTTAGCTTAGAGTTTTTGTTAGAGTTCTAGTTTAGTTTAATTTTAGTTAAGAGTTTGATTTTTCACCTTTGAGTTTCAGTTAGAGTTCTAGTTTAGTTTAATTTTAGTTAAGAGTTTGACGTTTTATCTTTGAGTTTTTGCTAGAGTTCTAGTTTATTTTAGTTTTAGTTAATAGTTTGGAGTTTTAGCTTAGAGTCTTAGCTTAGAGTTTTGGTTAGAGTTGAAGTTTAGTTTAGTAATAATTAAGAGTTTAGAGTTTTAGCTTAGAGTCCTAGCTTAGAGTTTTTGTTAGAGTTCTAGTTTAGTTTAGATAAAGTTAAGAGTTTAGAGTTTTGTTAGAATTCTAGTTTAGTTTAGTTTTAGTTAAGAGTTTGGTGTTTTACCTTAGAGTCTTAGCTTAGAGTTTTAGTTAGAGTTCTAGTTTAGTTTAATTTTACTTAAGAGTTTGACGTTTTATCTTTGAGTTTTTGTTAGGGTTCTAGTTTATTTTAGTTTTAGTTAATAGTTTAGAGTTTTAGCTTAGAGTCTTAGCTTAGAGTTTTTGTTAGAGTTGAAGTTTAGTTTAGTAATAATTAAGAGTTTAGAGTTTTAGCTTAGAGTCTTAGCTTAGAGTTTTTGTTAGAGTTCTAGTTTAGTTTAGATAAAGTTAACAGTTTGGAGTTCTACCTTAGAGACTTAGCTTAGAGTTTTAGTTTAGTTTTAGTTAAGAGTTTAGAGTTTTTTAGCTTAGAATCTTAGCTTAGAGTTTTTGTTAGAGTTCTAGTTTAGTTTAATTTTAGTTAAGAGTTTGATTTTTCACCTTTGAGTTTCAGTTAGAGTTCTAGTTTAGTTTAATTTTAGTTAAGAGTTTGACGTTTTATCTTTGAGTTTTTGTTAGAATTCTAGTTTATTTTAGTTTTAGTTAATAGTTTAGAGTTTTAGCTTAGAGTCTTAGCTTAGAGTTTTTGTTAGAGTTGAAGTTTAGTTTAGTAATAATTAAGAGTTTAGAGTTTTAGCTTAGAGTCTTAGCTTAGAGTTTTTGTTAGAGTTCTAGTTTAGTTTAGATAAAGTTAAGAGTTTAGAGTTTTTGTTAGAGTTCTAGTTTGGTTTAGTTTTAGTTAAAAGTTTAGAGTTTTTCAGCTTAGAGTCTTAGCTTAGAGTTTTTGTTAGTTCCAGTTTAGTTTAGTTTTAGTTAAGAGTTTAGAGTTTTAAGCTTAGAGTCCTAGCTTAGAGTTTTTGTTAGAGTTCTAGTTTGGTTTAGTTTTAGTTAAAAGTTTAGAGTTTTTTAGCTTAGAGTTTTTGTTAGAGTTCTAGTTTAGTTTAGTTTTAGTTAAGAGTTTAGAGTTTTTAGCTTAGAGTCTTAGCTTAGAGTTTTATTCAGAGTTTTAGTTTAGTTTAGTTTTAGTTAAGAGTTTAGAGTCTTAGCTTAGAGTTTTTGTTAGAGTTCTAGTTTAGTTTAGTTTTAGTTAAGAGTTTGGTGTTTTACCTTAGAGTCTTAGCTTCGAGTTTTAGTTAGAGTTCTAGTTTAGTTTAATTTTAGTTAAGAGTTTGACGTTTTATCTTTGAGTTTTTGTTAGGGTTCTAGTTTATTTTAGTTTTAGTTAGTAGTTTAGAGTTTTAGCTGAGAGTCTTAGCTTAGAGTTTTTGTTAGAGTTGAAGTTTAGTTTAGTAATAATTAAGAGTTTAGAGTTTTAGCTTAGAGTCTTAGCTTAGAGTTTTTGTTAGAGTTCTAGTTTAGTTTAGATAAAGTTAAGAGTTTGGAGTTTTACCTTAGAGACTTAGCTTAGAGTTTTAGCTAGAGTTTTAGTTTACTTTTAGTTAAGAGTTTTTAGCATAGAGTCTTAGCTTAGAGTTTTTGTTAGAGTTCTAGTTTAGTTTAGTTTTAGTTAAGAGTTTAGAGTTTTAGCTTAGAGTCTTAGCTTATTGTTTTTGTTGAAGTTCTAGTTTAGTTTGGTTTTAGTTAAGAGTTTAGAGTTTTAGCTTAGAGTCTTGGCTTAGAGTTTTTGTGAAAGTTGAAGTTTAGTTTAGTAATAGTTAAGAGTTTAGAGTTTTAGCATAGAGTCTTAGCTTAGAGTTTTTGTTAGAGTTCTAGTTTAGTTTAGATATAGTTAAGAGTTTGGAGTTTTACCTTAGAGACTTAGCTTAGAGTTTTAGTTTAGTTTTAGTTAAGAGTTTAGAGTTTTTTAGCTTAGAGTCTTAGCTTAGAGTTTTTGTTAGAGTTCTAGTTTAGTTTAGTTTTAATTAAGAGTTTAGAGTTTTTAGCTTAGAGTCTTAGCTTAGAGTTTTAGTTAGAGCTCTAGTTTAGTTTAGTTTTAGTTAAGAGTTTAGAGTTTTAACATAGAGCCTTAGCTTAGAGTTTTAGTTAGAGTTGAAGTTTAGTTTAGTTACAGTTAAGAATTTAGAGTTTTAGCTTAGAATCATAGCTTAGAGTTTTACTTAAAGTTGTAGTTTAGTTAAGTTTTAAATAAGAGTTTCGAGTTTTAGCTTAGAGTCTTACCTTAGAGTTTCGTTAGAGTTCTAGTTTAGTTTAGTTTTAGTTAAGAGTTTAGAGTTTAACCTTAAAGTCTTAGTTAGAGTTTTAGTTAGAGTTCTAGTTTAGTTTAGTTATAGTTAAGAATTTAGAGTTTTAGCTTAGAGTCATAGCTTAGAGTTTTGGTTAAAGTTATAGTTTAGTAAAGTTATAGTAAAGAGTTTAGAGTTTTACCTTAGAGTCATAGCTTAGAGTTTTAGTTAGAGTTCTGATTCAGTTCAGTTTTAGTTAAGAATTTTAGAGTTTTAGCTTAGAGTCTTAGCTTATAGTTTGTGTTAGAGTTCTAGTTTAGTTTAGTTATAGTTAAGAGTCTCGAGTTTTTAGCTTAGAGTCTTAGCTTAAAGTTTCTGTTAGTGTTCTAGTTTAGTTTACTTCTAGTTAAGAGTTTCGAGTTTTAGCTTAGAGTCTTAGCTTATAGTTTGTCTTAGAGTTCTAGTTTAGTTTAGTAATAGTTAGGAGTTTAGGGTTTTACCTTAGACTTAGAGTTTTAATTAGAGTTCTAGTTTAGTTTAGTTTTAGTTAAGAGTTTAGAGTTTTAGTTTAGTTTTAGTTAAGAGTTTAGAGTTTTAGCTTAGAGTCTTAGCTTAGAGTTTTTGTTAGAGTTCTAGTTTAGTTACAGTTAAGAGTTTGGAGTTTTACCTTAGAGACTTAGCTTAGAGTTTTAGTTTAGTTTAGTTTTACTTAAGAGTTTAGAGTTTTAGCTTAGAGTCTCAGCTCAGAGTTTTTGTTAGAGTTTTAGTTTAGTTTTAGTTAAGAGTTTAGTGTTTTTAGCTTAGAGTCTTAGTTTAGAGTTTTTGTTAAAGTTCTAGTTTAGTTTAGTTTTAGTTTAGAGTTTTAGCTTACACTTAGAGTTTTAATTAGAGTTCTAGTTTAGTTTAGTTTTAGTTAAGAGTTTAGAGTTTTTAGCTTAAAGTCTTAGCTTAGTTTTATTTAGAGTTCTAGTTTAGTTTAGTTTTAGTTAAGAGTTTAGAGTTTTACCATAGAGTCTTAGCTTAGAGTTTTAGTTAGAGTTAAAGTTTAGTTTAGTTACAGTTAAGAATTTAGAGTTTTAGCTTAGAGTCATAGCTTAGAGTTTTACTTAAAGTTACAGTTTGGTTAAGTTTTAGTTAAGAGTTTCAAGTTTTAGCTGAGTCTTAGCTTAGAGTTTTTGTTAGAGTCCTAGTTTAGTTTAGTTTTAGTTGAGAGTTTAGAGTTTTATCTTAGAGTCTTAGCTTAGAGTTTTTGTTAGAGTTCTAGTTTAGCTTAATTTTAGTTAAGAGTTTGATGTTTTACCTTTGAGTTTCAGTTAGAGTTCTAGTTTATTTTACTTTTAGTTAAGAGTTTGGTGTTTTACCATAGAGTCTTAGCTTAGAGTTTTAGTTAGAGTTCTAGTTTAGTTTAGTTTTAGTTAAGAGTTTAAAAATTTAGCTTAGAGTCTTAGCCTAGAGTTTTTGTTAGAGTTCTAGTTTAGTTTAGTTTTAGTTAAGAGTTTAGAGTTTTTAGCTTAGAGTCTTAGCTTAGAGTTTTTGTTAGAGTTGAACTTTAGTTTAGTAATAGTTAAGATTTTAGAGTTTTAGCTTAGAGTCCTAGCTTAGAGTTTTTGTTAGAGTTCTAGTTTATTTTAGTTTTAGTTAAGAGTTTAGAGTTTTTAGCTTAGAGTCTTAGCTTAGAGTTTTTGTTGAAGTTCTAGTTTAGTTTAGTTTTAGTTAATAGTTTAGAGTTTTAGCTTAGAGTCTTAGCTTAGAGTTTTTGTTAGAGTTGAACTTTAGTTTAGTAATAGTTAAGATTTTAGAGTTTTAGCTTAGAGTCCTAGCTTAGAGTTTTTGTTAGAGTTCTAGTTTAGTTTAGATATAGTTAAGTGTTTGGAGTTTTACCCTCGAGACTTAGCTTAGAGTTTTAGTTTAGTTTAGTTAAGAGTTTAGAGTTTTTTAGCTTCGAGTTTTAGCTTAGAGTTTTTGTTAGAGTTCTAGTTTAGTTTAGTTTTAGTTAAGAGTTTGGTGTTTTACCTTAGAGTCATAGCTTAGCTTAGCTTAGAGTTTTTGTTAGAGTTCTGGTTTAGTTTAGTTTTAGTTAAGAGTTTAGAGTTTTTAGCTTAGAGTCTTAGCTTAGAGTTTTATTCAGAGTTTTAGTTTAGTTTAGTTTTAGTTAAGAGTTTAGAGTCTTAGCTTAGAGTTTTTGTTAGAGTTCTAGTTTAGTTTAGTTTTAGTTAAGAGTTTGGTGTTTTACCTTAGAGTCTTAGCTTAGAGTTTTAGTTAGAGTTCTAGTTTAGTTTAATTTTAGTTAAGAGTTTGACGTTTTATCTTTGAGTTTTTGTTAGGGTTCTAGTTTATTTTAGTTTTAGTTAATAGTTTAGAGTTTTAGCTTAGAGTCTTAGCTTAGAGTTTTTGTTAGAGTTGAAGTTTAGTTTAGTAATAATTAAGAGTTTAGAGTTTTAGCTTAGAGCCTTAGCTTAGAGTTTTTGTTAGAGTTCTAGTTTAGTTTAGATAAAGTTAAGAGTTTGGAGTTTTACCTTAGAGACTTAGCTTAGAGTTTTAGTTTAGTTTTAGTTAAGAGTTTAGAGTTTTTAGCTTAGAATCTTAGCTTAGAGTTTTTGTTAGAGTTCTAGTTTAGTTTAATTTTAGTTAAGAGTTTGATTTTTCACCTTTGAGTTTCAGTTAGAGTTCTAGTTTAGTTTAATTTTAGTTAAGAGTTTGACGTTTTATCTTTGAGTTTTTGCTAGAGTTCTAGTTTATTTTAGTTTTAGTTAATAGTTTGGAGTTTTAGCTTAGAGTCTTAGCTTAGAGTTTTGGTTAGAGTTGAAGTTTAGTTTAGTAATAATTAAGAGTTTAGAGTTTTAGCTTAGAGTCTTAGCTTAGAGTTTTTGTTAGAGTTCTAGTTTAGTTTAGATAAAGTTAAGAGTTTAGAGTTTTTGTTAGAATTCTAGTTTAGTTTAGTTTTAGTTAAGAGTTTGGTGTTTTACCTTAGAGTCTTAGCTTAGAGTTTTAGTTAGAGTTCTAGTTTAGTTTAATTTTAGTTAAGAGTTTGACGTTTTATCTTTGAGTTTTTGTTAGAGTTCTAGTTTATTTTAGTTTTAGTTAATAGTTTAGAGTTTTAGCTTAGAGTCTTAGCTTAGAGTTTTTGTTAGAGTTGAAGTTTAGTTTAGTAATAATTAAGACTTTAGAGTTTTAGCTTAGAGTCTTAGCTTAGAGTTTTTGTTAGAGTTCTAGTTTAGTTTAGATAAAGTTAACAGTTTGGAGTTCTACCTTAGAGACTTAGCTTAGAGTTTTAGTTTAGTTTTAGTTAAGAGTTTAGAGTTTTTTAGCTTAGAATCTTAGCTTAGAGTTTTTGTTAGAGTTCTAGTTTAGTTTAATTTTAGTTAAGAGTTTGATTTTTCACCTTTGAGTTTCAGTTAGAGTTCTAGTTTAGTTTAATTTTAGTTAAGAGTTTGACGTTTAATCTTTGAGTTTTTGTTAGAGTTCTAGTTTATTTTAGTTTTAGTTAATAGTTTAGAGTTTTAGCTTAGAGTCTTAGCTTAGAGTTTTTGTTAGAGTTGAAGTTTAGTTTAGTAATAATTAAGAGTTTAGAGTTTTAGCTTAGAGTCTTAGCTTAGAGTTTTTGTTAGAGTTCTAGTTTAGTTTAGATAAAGTTAAGAGTTTAGAGTTTTTGTTAGAGTTCTAGTTTGGTTTAGTTTTAGTTAAAAGTTTAGAGTTTTTCAGCTTAGAGTCTTAGCTTAGAGTTTTTGTTAGTTCCAGTTTAGTTTAGTTTTAGTCAAGAGTTTAGAGTTTTAAGCTTAGAGTCCTAGCTTAGAGTTTTTGTTAGAGTTCTAGTTTGGTTTAGTTTTAGTTAAAAGTTTAGAGTTTTTTAGCTTAGAGTTTTTGTTAGAGTTCTAGTTTAGTTTAGTTTTAGTTAAGAGTTTAGAGTTTTTAGCTTAGAGTCTTAGCTTAGAGTTTTATTCAGAGTTTTAGTTTAGTTTAGTTTTAGTTAAGAGTTTAGAGTCTTAGCTTAGAGTTTTTGTTAGAGTTCTAGTTTAGTTTAGTTTTAGTTAAGAGTTTGGTGTTTTACCTTAGAGTCTTAGCTTAGAGTTTTAGTTAGAGTTCTAGTTTAGTTTAATTTAAGTTAAGAGTTTGACGTTTTATCTTTGAGTTTTTGTTAGAGTTCTAGTTTATTTTAGTTTTAGTTAGTAGTTTAGAGTTTTAGCTTAGAGTCTTAGCTTAGAGTTTTTGTTAGAGTTGAAGTTTAGTTTAGTAATAATTAAGAGTTTAGAGTTTTAGCTTAGAGTCTTAGCTTAGAGTTTTTGTTAGAGTTCTAGTTTAGTTTAGATAAAGTTAAGAGTTTGGAGTTTTACCTTAGAGACTTAGCTTAGAGTTTTAGCTAGAGTTTTAGTTTAGTTTTAGTTAAGAGTTTAGAGTTTTTAGCATAGAGTCTTAGCTTAGAGTTTTTGTTAGAGTTCTAGTTTAGTTTAGTTTTAGTTAAGAGTTTAGAGTTTTAGCTTAGAGTCTTAGCTTATTGTTTTTGTTGAAGTTCTAGTTTAGTTTGGTTTTAGTTAAGAGTTTAGAGTTTTAGCCTAGAGTCTTGGCTTAGAGTTTTTGTTAAAGTTGAAGTTTAGTTTAGTAATAGTTAAGAGATTAGAGTTTTAGCATAGAGTCTTAGCTTAGAGTTTTTGTTAGAGTTCTAGTTTAGTTTAGATATAGTTAAGAGTTTGGAGTTTTACCTTAGAGACTTAGCTTAGAGTTTTAGTTTAGTTTTAGTTAAGAGTTTAGAGTTTTTTAGCTTAGAGTCTTAGCTTAGAGTTTTAGTTAGAGCTCTAGTTTAGTTTAGTTTTAGTTAAGAGTTTACAGTCTTAACATAGAGCCTTAGCTTAGAGTTTTAGTTAGAGTTGAAGTTTAGTTTAGTTTTAGTTAAGAGTTTAGAGTTTTAGTTTAGTTTTAGTTAAGAGTTTAGAGTTTTAGCTTAGAGTCTTAGCTTAGAGTTTTAGTTAGAGCTCTAGTTTAGTTTAGTTTTAGTTAAGAGTTTACAGTCTTAACATAGAGCCTTAGCTTAGAGTTTTAGTTAGAGTTGAAGTTTAGTTTAGTTACAGTTAAGAATTTAGGGCTTTAGCTTAGAATCATAGCTTAGAGTTTTACTTAAAGTTGTAGTTTAGTTAAGTTTTAAATAAGAGTTTCGAGTTTTAGCTTAGAGTCTTACCTTAGAGTTTCGTTAGAGTTCTAGTTTAGTTTAGTTTTAGTTAAGAGTTTAGAGTTTAACCTTAAAGTCTTAGTTAGAGTTTTAGTTAGAGTTCTAGTTTAGTTTAGTTATAGTTAAGAATTTAGAGTTTTAGCTTAGAGTCATAGCTTAGAGTTTTGGTTAAAGTTATAGTTTAGTAAAGTTATAGTAGAGAGTTTAGAGTTTTACCTTAGAGTCATAGCTTAGAGTTTTAGTTAGAGTTCTGATTCAGTTTAGTTTTAGTTAAGAGTTTAGAGTTTTAGCTTAGAGTCTTAGCTTATAGTTTGTGTTAGAGTTCTAGTTTAGTTTAGTTATAGTTAAGAGTCTCGAGTTTTTAGCTTAGAGTCTTAGCTTAGAGTTTCTGTTAGTGTTCTAGTTTAGTTTACTTCTAGTTAAGAGTTTCGAGTTTTAGCTTAGAGTCTTAGCTTATAGTTTGTCTTAGAGTTCTAGTTTGGTTTAGTAATAGTTAGGAGTTTAGGGTTTTACCTTAGACTTAGAGTTTTAATTAGAGTTCTAGTTTAGTTTAGTTTTAGTTAAGAGTTTAGAGTTTTTAGCTTAGAGTCTTAGCTTAGTTTTAGTTAAGAGTTTAGAGTTTTAGCTTAGAGTCTTAGCTTAGAGTTTTTGTTAGAGTTCTAGTTTAGTTTAGTTACAGTTAAGAGTTTGGAGTTTTACCTTAGAGACTTAGCTTAGAGTTTTAGTTTAGTTTAGTTTTACTTAAGAGTTTAGAGTTTTAGCTTAGAGTCTCAGCTCAGAGTTTTTGTTAGAGTTTTAGTTTAGTTTTAGTTAAGAGTTTAGTGTTTTTAGCTTAGAGTCTTAGTTTAGAGTTTTTGTTAAAGTTCTAGTTTAGTTTACTTCTAGTTAAGAGTTTCGAGTTTTAGCTTAGAGTCTTAGCTTATAGTTTGTCTTAGAGTTCTAGTTTAGTTTAGTAATAGTTAGGAGTTTAGGGTTTTACCTTAGACTTAGAGTTTTAATTAGAGTTCTAGTTTAGTTTAGTTTTAGTTAAGAGTTTAGAGTTTTAGTTTAGTTTTAGTTAAGAGTTTAGAGTTTTAGCTTAGAGTCTTAGCTTAGAGTGTTTGTTAGAGTTCTAGTTTAGTTTAGTTACAGTTAAGAGTTTGGAGTTTTACCTTAGAGACTTAGCTTAGAGTTTTAGTTTAGTTTAGTTTTACTTAAGAGTTTAGAGTTTTAGCTTAGAGTCCCAGCTCAGAGTTTTTGTTAGAGTTTTAGTTTAGTTTTAGTTAAGAGTTTAGTGTTTTCAGCTTAGAGTCTTAGTTTAGAGTTTTTGTTAAAGTTCTAGTTTAGTTTAGTTTTAGTTTAGAGTTTTAGCTTACACTTAGAGTTTTAATTAGAGTTCTAGTTTAGTTTAGTTTTAGTTAAGAGTTTGGAGTTTTTAGCTTAGAGTCTTAGCTTAGTTTTATTTAGAGTTCTAGTTTAGTTTAGTTTTAGTTAAGAGTTTAGAGTTTTACCATAGAGTCTTAGCTTAGAGTTTTAGTTAGAGTTAAAGTTTAGTTTAGTTACAGTTAAGAATTTAGAGTTTTAGCTTAGAGTCATAGCTTAGAGTTTTACTTAAAGTTACAGTTTGGTTAAGTTTTAGTTAAGAGTTTCGAGTTTTAGCTGAGTCTTAGCTTAGAGTTTTTGTTAGAGTCCTAGTTTAGTTTAGTTTTAGTTAAGAGTTTAGAGTTTTACCTTAGAGTCTTAGCTTAGAGTTTTTGTTAGAGTTCTAGTTTAGCTTAATCTAGTTAAGAGTTTGATGTTTTACCTTTGAGTTTCAGTTAGAGTTCTAGTTTATTTTACTTTTAGTTAAGAGTTTGGTGTTTTACCATAGAGTCTTAGCTTAGAGTTTTAGTTAGAGTTCTAGTTTAGTTTAGTTTTAGTTAAGAGTTTAGAAATTTAGCTTAGAGTCTTAGCCTAGAGTTTTTGTTAGAGTTCTAGTTTATTTTAGTTTTAGTTAAGAGTTTAGAGTTTTTAGCTTAGAGTCTTAGCTTAGAGTTTTTGTTGAAGTTCTAGGTTAGTTTAGTTTTAGTTACTAGTTTAGAGTTTTAGCTTAGAGTCTTAGCTTAGAGTTTTTGTTAGAGTTGAACTTTAGTTTAGTAATAGTTAAGATTTTAGAGTTTTAGCTTAGAGTCCTAGCTTAGAGTTTTTGTTAGAGTTCTAGTTTATTTTAGTTTTAGTTAAGAGTTTAGAGTTTTTAGCTTAGAGTCTTAGCTTAGAGTTTTTGTTGAAGTTCTAGTTTAGTTTAGTTTTAGTTAATAGTTTAGAGTTTTAGCTTAGGGTCTTAGCTTAGAGTTTTTGTTAGAGTTGAACTTTAGTTTAGTAATAGTTAAGATTTTAGAGTTTTAGCTTAGAGTCCTAGCTTAGAGTTTTTGTTAGAGTTCTAGTTTAGTTTAGATATAGTTAAGTGTTTGGAGTTTTACCCTCGAGACTTAGCTTAGAGTTTTAGTTTAGTTTAGTTTTAGTTAAGAGTTTAGAGTTTTTTAGCTTAGAGTTTTAGCTTAGAGTTTTTGTTAGAGTTCTAGTTTAGTTTAGTTTTAGTTAAGAGTTTGGTGTTTTACCTTAGAGTCATAGCTTAGAGTTTTAGTTTAGTTTAGTTTTAGTTGAGTTTAGAGTTTTTTAGCTTAGAGTCTCAGCTTAGAGTCTTAGCTTAGAGTTTTTAGTTAGAGTTCTAGTTTAGTTAAGTTTTAGTTAAAAGTTTAGAGTTTTTAGCTTAGAGTCTTAGCTTAGAGTTTTTGTTGAAGCTCTAGTTTAGTTTTAGTTAGGAGTTTTTAGTTTTAGCTTAGAGTCTTAGCTTAGAGTGTTTGTTAGAGTTTTAGTTTAGTTTACTTTTAGGTAAGAGTTTAGAAACTAGGTTAGCTTATCATGAGCGCTCATGATAAGCTAACCTAATCTAACCTAACTTAAAAGTGGAGAAACCTAACCTCTATCCTAACCTAATCTAACCTTTGGTTATGGTATGTCTATGCAATTTTGTGGAATGTTATGGTTATGCTAGTTTAGACTAAACTTCAACTCTAACTAAATCTCTAAGCTAAGATTCTAGGCTAAACCTCTAAGCTATAATTCTTAACTAAAACTAAACTAAACAATAACTCTAACTAAAACTCTAAGCTAAGACTCTAAGCTAAAACTATAAACTCTTAACTATAACTAGACTATACGAAACTTCAACCCTAACTAAAACTCTAATCTAAGACTTTAAGGTAAAACTCTTAACTAAAACTAAACTAGAACTCTAAACTCTAAGCTATGACTTTAAGGTAAAACTCTGAACTCTTAACTAAAACTAAACCAAGCTAGAACTCTAACTAAAACTCTAAGCTAAGACTCCAAGCTAAAACACTAAACCCTTAACTATAACTAAACTAAACTTCAACTCTAAGTAAAACTGTAAGCTAAGACTCTATAGTAGAACTCTAAACTCTTAACGAAACTAAATTAGAACTTCAACAAAAACTCTAAGCTAAGATTCTAAGATAAAACTCTAAACTCTTAACTAAACCTATACTAAACTAGAACTCTAATTAAAAATCTAAGCTAAGACTCTAAGCTAAAAACTCTAAATTCTTAACTATGACTAAACTAAACTTCAACTTCAACAAAAACTCTAAGCTATGACTCTATGATAAAACTCTAAACTCTTAACTAAACTAAACTAAAACTCTAACAAAAACTCTAAACTACGACTCTAAGCTAAAAACTCTAAATTCTTAACTATAACTAAAATAAACTAGAACTCTAACAAAAACTCTAGGCTAAGACTCTAAGCTAAATTTCTAAACTCTTAACTAAAAGTAAACTAAACTAAAACTCTAACAAACACTCTAAAATAAGACTCTAAACTAAAACTAAAAACTCCTAACTAAAACTAAACTAGACTAGAGCTTCAACAAAAACTCTAAGCTAAGACTCTAAGCTAAAAACTCTAAACTTTTAACTAAAACTTAACTAAACTAGAACTCTAACAAAAAACTCTAAGCTAAGACTCTAAGCTGAGACTCTAAGCTAAAAAACTCTAAACTCTTAACTAAAACTAAACTAAACTAAAACTCTAAGCTATGACTCTAAGGTAAAACACCAAACTCTTAACTAAAACTAAACTAAAATAGAACTCTAACAAAAACTCTAAGCTAAAACTCTAAGCTAAGTCTCGAGGGTAAAACTCCAAACACTTAACTATATCTAAACTAAACTAGAACTCTAACAAAAACTCTAAGCTAGGACTCTAAGCTAAAACTCTAAAATCTTAACTATTACTAAACTAAAGTTCAACTCTAACAAAAACTCTAAGCTGAGACTCTAAGCTAAAACTCTAAACTATTAACTAAAACTAAACTAAACTAGAACTTCAACAAAAACTCTAAGCTAAGACTCTAAGCTAAAAACTCTAAACTCTTAACTAAAACTAAAATAAACTAGAACTCTAACAAAAACTCTAGGCTAAGACTCTAAGCTAAATTTCTAAACTCTTAACTAAAACTAAACTAAACTAGAACTCTAACTAAAACTCTAAGCTAAAGCTCTATGGTAAAACACCAAACTCTTAACTAAAAGTAAAATAAACTAGAACTCTAACTGAAACTCAAAGGTAAAACATCAAACTCTTAACTAAAATTAAGCTAAACTAGAACTCTAACAAAAACTCTAAGCTAAGACTCTAAGGTAAAACTCTAAAATCTTAACTAAAACTAAACTAAACTAGGACTCTAACAACAACTCTAAGCTAAGACTCAGCTAAAACTCGAAACTCATAACTAAAACTTAACAAAACTGTAACTTTAAGTAAAACTCTAAGCTATGACTCTAAGCTAAAACTCTAAATTCTTAACTGTAACTAAACTAAACTTTAACTCTAACTAAAACTCTAAGCTAAGACTCTATGGTAAAACTCTAAACTCTTAACTAAAACTAAACTAGAACTTTAAATAAAACTAAGCTAAGACTCTAAGCTAAAAACTCTAAACTCTTAACTAAAACTAAACTAAACTAGAACTCTAATTAAAACTCTAAGTGTAAGCTAAAACTCTAAACTAAAACTAAACTAAACTAGAACTTTAACAAAAACTCTAAACTAAGACTCTAAGCTAAAAACACTAAACTCTTAACTAAAACTAAACTAAAACTCTAACAAAAACTCTGAGCTGAGACTCTAAGCTAAAACTCTAAACTCTTAAGTAAAACTAAACTAAACTAAAACTCTAAGCTAAGTCTCTAAGGTAAAACTCCAAACTCTTAACTATAACTAAACTAAACTAGAACTCTAACAAAAACTCTAAGCTAAGACTCTAAGCTAAAACTCTAAACTCTTAACTAAAACTAAACTAAAACTCTAAACTAAAACTCTAAACTCTTAACTAAAACTAAACTAAACTAGAACTCTAATTAAAACTCTAAGTCTAAGCTAAACTCCTAACTATTACTAAACTAAACTAGAACTCTAAGACAAACTATAAGCTAAGACTCTAAGCTAAAACTCGAAACTCTTAACTAGAAGTAAACTAAACTAGAACACTAACAGAAACTCTAAGCTAAGACTCTAAGCTAAAAACTCGAGACTCTTAACTATAACTAAACTAAACTAGAACTCTAACACAAACTATAAGCTAAGACTCTAAGCTAAAACTCTAAACTCTTAACTAAAACTAAACTGAATCAGAACTCTAACTAAAACTCTAAGCTATGACTCTAAGGTAAAACTCTAAACTCTATACTATAACTTTACTAAACTATAACTTTAACCAAAACTCTAAGCTATGACTCTAAGCTAAAACTCTAAATTCTTAACTATAACTAAACTAAACTAGAACTCTAACTAAAACTCTAACTAAGACTTTAAGGTAAAACTCTAAACTCTTAACTAAAACTAAACTAAACTAGAACTCTAACGAAACTCTAAGGTAAGACTCTAAGCTAAGACTCGAAACTCTTATTTAAAACTTAACTAAACTACAACTTTAAGTAAAACTCTAAGCTATGATTCTAAGCTAAAACTCTAAATTCTTAACTGTCACTAAACTAAGCTTCAACTCTAACTAAAACTCTAAGCTAAGGCTCTATGTTAAAACTCTTAACTAAAACTAAACTAAACTAGAGCTCTAACTAAAACTCTAAGCTAAAAACTCTAAACTCTTAATTAAAACTAAACTAAACTAGAACTCTAACAAAAACTCTAAGCTAAGACTCTAAGCTAAAAAACTCTAAACTCTTAACTAAAACTAAACTAAAACTCTAAGCTAAGTCTCTAAGGTAAAACTCCAAACTCTTAACTATATCTAAACTAAACTAGAACTCTAACAAAAACTCTAAGCTAAGACTCTAAGCTAAAACTCTAAACTCTTAACTATTACTAAACTAAACTTCAACTTTAACAAAAACTCTAAGCCAAGACTCTAAGCTAAAACTCTAAACTCTTAACTAAAACCAAACTAAACTAGAACTTCAACAAAAACAATAAGCTAAGACTCTAAGCTAAAACTCTAAACTCTTAACTAAAACTGAACTAAACTAGAACTCTAAAAAAACTCTAAGCTAAGACTCTATGCTAAAAACTCTAAACTCTTAACTAAAACTAAACTAAACTAAAACACTAGCTAAAACTCTAAGCTAAGTCTCTAAGGTAAAACTCCAAACTCTTAACTTTATCTAAACTAAACTAGAACTCTAACAAAAACTCTAAGCTAAGACTCTAAGCTAAAACTCTAAACTCTTAATTATTACTAAACTAAACTTCAACTCTAACAAAAACTCTAAGCTAAGACTCTAAGCTAAAACTCTAAACTACTTACTAAAACTAAAATAAACTAGAACCCTAACAAAAACTCAAAGATAAAACGTCAAACTCTTAACTAAAATTAAACTAAACTAGAACTCTAACTAAAACTCTAAGCTAAGACTCTAAGGTAAAACACCAAACTCTTAACTAAAACTAAACTAAACTAGAACTCTAACAAAAACTCTAAGCTAAGACTCTAAACTCTTAACTAAAACTAAACTAAACTAAAACTCTGAATAAAACTCTAAGCTAAGACTCTAAGCTAAAAACTCTAAACTCTTAACTAAAACTAAACTAAACTAGAACTCTAACAAAAACTCTAAGCTAAAAAACTCTAAACTTTTAACTAAAACTAAACCAAACTAGAACTCTAACAAAAGCTCTAAGCTAGGACTCTAAGCTAAAAACTCTAAACTCTTAACTAAAACTAAACTAAACTGGAACTAAAAAAAACTCTAAGCTAAGACTCTAAGCTGAAAAACTCTAAACTTTTAACTAAAACTAAACCAAACTAGAACTCTAACAAAAACTCTAAACTCTTAACTTTATCTAAACTAAACTAGAACTCTAACAGAAACTCTAAGCTAAGACTCTAAGCTAAAACTCTAAACTCTTAATTATTACTAAACTAAACTTCAACTCTAACAAAAACTCTAAGCTAAGACTCTAAGCTAAAACTCTAAACTATTAACTAAAACTAAAATAAACTAGAACTCTAACAAAAACTCAAAGATAAAACGTCAAACTCTTAACTTAAATTAGACTAAACTAGAACTCTAACTGAAACTCAAAGGTGAAAAATCGTACTCTTAACTAAAATTAAACTAAACTAGAACTCTAACAAAAACTCTAAGCTAAGATTCTAAGCTAAAAAACTCTAAACTCTTAACTAAAACTAAACTAAAACTCTAAGCTAAGTCTCTAAGGTAGAACTCCAAACTGTTAACTTTATCTAAACTAAACTAGAACTCTAACAAAAACTCTAAGCTAAGACTCTAAGCTAAAACTCTAAACTCTTAATTATTACTAAACTAAACTTCAACTCTAACAAAAACTCTAAGCTAAGACTCTAAGCTAAAACTCTAAACTATTAACTAAAACTAAAATAAACTAGAACCCTAACAAAAACTCAAAGATAAAACGTCAAACTCTTAAGTAAAATTAAACTAAACTAGAACTCTAACTAAAACTCTAAGCTAAGACTCTAAGGTAAAACACCAAACTCTTAACTAAAACTAAACTAAACTAGAACTCTAACAAAAACTCTAAACTCTTAACTTTATCTAAACTAAACTAGAACTCTAACAAAAACTCTAAGCTAAGACTCTAAGCTAAAACTCTAAACTATTAACTAAAACTAAAATAAACTAGAACTCTAGCAAAAACTCAAAGATAAAACGTCAAACTCTTAACTAAAATTAAACTAAACTAGAACTCTAACTGAAACTCAAAGGTGAAAAATCAAACTCTTAACTAAAATTAAACTAAACTAGAACTCTAACAAAACTCTAAGCTAAGATTCTAAGCTAAAAACTCTAAACTCTTAACTAAAACTAAACTAAAACTCTAAGCTAAGTCTCTAAGGTAAAACTCCAAACTCTTAACTTTATCTAAACTAAACTAGAACTCTAACAAAAACTCTAAGCTAAGACTCTAAGCTAAAACTCTTAATTATTACTAAACTAAACTTCAACTCTAACAAAAACTCTAAGCTAAGACTCTAAGCTAAAACTCTAAACTATTAACTAAAACTAAAATAAACTAGAACCCTAGCAAAAACTCAAAGATAAAACGTCAAACTCTTAACTAAAATCAAACTAAACTAGAACTCTAACTGAAACTCAAAGGTGAAAAATCAAACTCTTAACTAAAATTAAACTAAACTAGAACTCTAACAAAACTCTAAGCTAAGATTCTAAGCTAAAAACTCTAAACTCTTAACTAAAACTAAACTAAAACTCTAAGCTAAGTCTCTAAGGTAAAACTCCAAACTCTTAACTTTATCTAAACTAAACTAGAACTCTAACAAAAACTCTAAGCTAAGGCTCTAAGCTAAAACTCTTAATTATTACTAAACTAAACTTCAACTCTAACAAAAACTCTAAGCTAAGACTCTAAGCTAAAACTCTAAACTATTAACTAAAACTAAAATAAACTAGAACCCTAACAAAAACTCAAAGATAAAACGTAAAACTCTTAACTAAAATTAAACTAAACTAGAACTCTAACTAAAACTCTAAGCTAAGACTCTAAGGTAAAACACCAAACTCTTAACTAAAACTAAACTAAACTAGAACTCTAACAAAAACTCTAAGCTAAGACTCTAAACTCTTAACTAAAACTAAACTAAAACTCTGAATAAAACTCTAAGCTAAGACTCTAAGCTAAAAACTCTAAACTCTTAACTAAAACTAAACTAGAACTCTAACAAAAACTTTAAGCTAAGACTCTAAGCTAAAAAACTCTAAACTTTTAACTAAAACTAAACCAAACTAGAACTCTAACAAAAACTCTAAGCTAGGACTCTAAGCTAAAAACTCTAAACTCTTAACTAAAACTAAACTAAACTGGAACTAACAAAAACTCTAAGCTAAGACTCTAAGCTATAAAAGTCTAAACTTTTAACTAAAACTAAACCAAACTAGAACTCAAACAAAAACTCTAAGCTAGGACTCTAAGGTAAAACTTAAAATTCTTACCTATAACTAAGGTGTGGGTGAAAAAGATAAGTACTTCAAGTTGGAAAATGGGTTTAGGAGGGACATAAAGAAAGGAACTTGCTCTGAAATGCCTTTTGAAAAGTATTTCTTGGTGTTGGGGTATCCAAAAAGCTGTAAAGTATAGTTGTGGGTGAAAAAGATAAGTACTTCAAGTTGGAAAATGGGTTTAGGAGGGACATTAAGAAAGTAACTTGCTTGTCTTAGTCGATTACGTCATTCTATGCCCATAAATGAATTCCCGTCATGACCTTCTGATATGGTTCTACCGACTATGTAATCAATTTCTCAGAAATCCATTTGTCCTAGTTGATTACGTCATTCTATGCCCATAAATGGATTCCCGTCAGGACCTCCTGATAGGGTTTCTAACGATTATGTAATAAATTTCTCAGAAATCCAATTGTCTTAGTCGATTACGTCATTCTATTTGATTACGTCATTCTATGCCCATAAATAGATTCCCGTCACGAGCTCCTTATAGGGTTCTACCGATTATGTAATCAATTTCTCGGGAATTCTCTCCCTTCGATTACGCAATCAATATATCTCTTCCCCACCTTCCCCTTAGAAACATCAAATTAATTCCCCTTTCTTGAATCAATAATTCCCCTTAGAAACAACAATTAATTCCCCTTTCGTGAATCAATAATTCCCCTTGGAAACAACAAATTAATTCCCCTTTCTTGAATCAATAATCCCCCTTAGAAACAACAAATTAAATCTCCTTTCGCGACATATCAATCAATCTTGACATCACCTGTCAGACATTATTAAACTTCGCCTGGAAACAATTTGATTAATGATTGACAGTACCTGTCAGACATTATTAAACTTTGCCCGGAAACCAATACTATTTCTGGATCATAACATTCTTCCCTAGCATACAACAACAAATACTCTTTCCTAGATCATAACAATCTCCCCTAGCGGGCACTTGGCCAAAAACAACAACAACAAATACTATTTCCTAGATCATAACATTCTTCCCTAGCCGGCACTTGGCCAAAACACCCCTGGAGAAAGAGGTCATTGACCCCATTAACCACATGTTCTCTCTAGGGACTCTATGCCCATATTTGGGGTGCAAAAAAGTTGTAGGTGGCAGCAGGGGTGCCCCGTGGGAGTAGCACCTCCCTCTCTACTGCTGTCAATAAAAACAAAGTGAACAAGAAAATTCCGTTTGAACAAGAAAATCCACCCCCCCCCCAAAAAAAAACAAATAATATTTTCTAAATAGTGGCGTTTTACTCCAAATATTTTCAACACAACCTATAATTTTTATCTCCCCAAACGATATATCACTCTTTTTTTAATCGAATCTTGTATTTACATTTAATACATCTAATATTTTTAATCAGAAAAAAACAACAGATGTCTCGTTCTGCGATCGCATGCGCGAATTTGGTTTCCATAGCAATAAAAAACCTGAGCATCTTACATATCGGGTTTTAGTTGCACAAAGTAGCAGAAGTTACAACATAAAAGGAAAGGATTTAGGATATTTTCTGACCTAGCTAAAGGGAAGGATTCAGGCAACAACGATTTTAGGGGGGGGGGGGTCTCAGTTGTCTGGCGTGAGGTAAACCATGTTTTCTAGCCTAGTAATGTTGTTTCATTGTTGTGTTTTCATTGTCGGGTTTTCATTCTTGTGTTACAATTGTTGTGTTTCCTTCTGACATTCAGTTTGTTCCGTTTCCCGTTTCCCTCCGACCGAGGGTTCCACAACTTGGGACTGATGTACATTCCATGTCCAAATTAATCCAGATTTAATCTCGGATTTTTAATTTTATTGCAAATTTTTGTTATGAATTCTAATTTTTAACGATGATTTATTTTCTACAGGTTGCTCGTCAACGTCTCCTGCAGACCTCGGAAGAACTGTTGATGTGACTGGTGTATCGAGCGGAAGTTTCGGGAGGATTTCCCGGAAACCAACCCGACATATGGTAACCGACAACCCTCTTGGCACTCAAGCTAGTGAACATACCTGGAAGGTTAAAATCCCCAGGAAAATGCGACCTTGTGACTCTGCTTCCTTACTTTCTTTGTTTGAAAATAGTTACGAGACTCCGATGCCATTCTCGGTGCCGAACCTGGACCTCTGAAGTGGAATTTGAAGAACCAACTCCCAGTTGGAAAGCCTTCAACGCAAGAATCGTTCTTTTCTGGTTTAGCAAAACCACCGTAGGTTACTTACCCTTGCTTCCTTATTCACCAACATCCTGTGAAGTCGTAGCCTATGCCACTAGCATCAGTCAAAAAACAGCAGCGAAGCTTGGAAACAAGTACACAGTCATCAGTCAGGATATAGCTGTTTATGAAATAAGTTATGGCTTTCGAAAGTCCCAGCCCGAAAAATTGTCTAATCTAGTTCTCTTATGGGGCAGTTTTCACAAGCTCATGAACTATTAGAAAACGGTTGGATCTCTCATGGATGGGGCAGTACTAAAAGAAGTTATTGTTGCGGCAGAGATTCTCAGGGAAGGTACTGCGAGTAAGGTCCTTTCAGGAAAGAACATGTACCAGGCACTCCTTGCTCACTTCCAGGTCTACAAAGGAATGAACGCACTCTGGTGGGAGTCATTTGAGAATGGCTTGAAACATCCTGCTTCAATTTAGTGCCTTCTACAGTCGAGAAATTTCGAATCCTGAGTGATGCAATCGAACGCTTTAAAAGTGAAGCTAGTTCTGAAGCATGTGTAACAGATAGGAGATGCGTTGGACAGTATTGCTCCACTTTTCTCGAAGTACAACGAGTCCAGATTTACCATAAGGAATCATAGCCTCTGTATCAACTATTTAGATCTTATCCGTACCGGAAACGACTATCTTTATGCTGAAAGAGCTGCGGACTGGGGATCACACTTAAACGCCACAAAAGAGATGATTCCGATTTTCTTCGCATCTGGAAACCATAAATACGCCGCAGCTGCGCTTAAGTACATAGAAGAAATGTTACGCCTGCCTGAAAAAGCGCCAGAAGTTCACAGAGTGTTTGTAAGTGGCAATTTTGTTGTTAGGAAAACAATCGAGCCGTTTTGCAGCATGGCATGCGATCTGGCTTTAGATCGACTGTGAATCTGGACATCAAAGATCATCGAGAGTTTCTGGTATCGTTGATGCGACAACAAATGAAAATGCCAGGGATCGATATCTGGCTACTCTCCCCTTTCTTGCAGCAGTCACCAGAACGCTGAAAGCAAACCTGAATATGGATTACGAGGCAATGAAGCATCATGAAGATACCACTACGTTTACGAATTTGACAATAAAAGGCAGAAATAGGGTTATGGACTTGGTAGAGTTTTCAGAAACCCATTCAAGACGACTTGAACAGAGCTGCACAACTTTTTGACAGGGGATACAGCTCCAGAAGCCATAGCAAATAGTCTGCTGAACCTCCAAGGAATTGGCTTCGAAGCCATGAGCTCGTATCTCGAAGGGACATCCACGAAAGTAAAAGTTGGCATAGTACAAACTTTCGCCTCTGTTGCCAAAAAAGGAAAAAGAAAGAGCCACAAAAAAAGTATTTTGGGGAAACTGAGCTGCTTAAACCAGCTCTGCGTCTTGCAAATTCAACACAAACTTCGTCCCTCTGTGAGCTGCTGAAGTACGAGCTACAGCCCTATCCGGCCTCACTTGCAGTATTATCATCAAGTCGTAGGGAGCCTCAGCTACGTACTGGTACAAAGTCAACAATCTTGAACTACATTCTGCAACAGTCTAGCTTGCAGTATGGCCAACAATAATTCCACGCACGGTTTTTGAAGACTCTCCTCGATCTGACTATATAGTTGATGTCATGAGTGTCATAAGGTGTTATCGACCAGAACAAAATGAGACGCTAGCAGATTTGGGAATAAGAGTTTACGATGGGATTCTTAGGAACATACCCGAAGCTTGTCAGTCTATCCATTTGTTTGGTGACAGTTATGACGGTCTTAGTGACGATAGAACCCGTGATGGCTACTCGTTCAACCTCAAAGAAGCATCTGGCTGTCAAGAAAGAAGAGGAGACCCTTTAGGAGGAAATATTTCCAGCCTGTTCACTTCCTCTAGCAAAGCTGCAACACTCTGGGACAGGATTCTCAGTAGTCGGTCAGCCAAAGGTCAACTCTTGAAAGTTCTTTTCGAGGTCTGGGAGTACAAAATTTTGACCCGTCTGATGGTTCATCTTGCTGGAGGTTTCGAGAGTCGACATAGAGGTGTTACCGTTACACCACCGAGTGTCTGCCAGGAAGCAGACACTCGGGTGTTATACCACACAGCAGTTAGCGGAAGACGAAAGAGCACACTTGGCATAATGCAAGCCAACGATACCTATATCGTCTTACTAGCTGCATACTACTTTCAGTATCTTGCTAGTCTCGGCCTCAAGCAGCTCTGGGTTAAGTTTCCGTCCTACTGCATACCTATTCATACGGCAGCACAAAAACTAGGAGTAACATTTTGCAACGTCTTGCCGCTTGCCCACAGTTAGAGTGGATGTGACACCACAAGCTTTCTGTATGGAATTGGAAAGGTCCGCTTTTTTAGAGCTGCGAAGTCTTCAGAAACTTTGTTGGGGCCTTTAGATGATGAAGTTCGAGCCCTTGCGGAGAAGCCATCATCTGTGCAAAGTGATGGTTTAGTCAACATCTGTAAGCAGCTTGTGGTTACAGTGTATGGTAAAAGTGCGACTAACTTCAAAAGTCTGAATGATCTTCAAGCACATTTGTACCCAAGATTGGAGAATTTGCGGCGTTTACCACCTAGTGATATCTCGTTTCTGCTTTATTTGAAAAGGTGCATTTTCCAGTCACTGATTTGGATCCAAAGCCAGAAGCACTGTATTTATTTACCTCAGGCTACCGATATGGGCTGGAGAACTGAAAATCATGAACTGAAGCCAGACCTAGTCTCTGCGATGCTGCATGGGCTAGCATCGCTTTCTTTTTGCAACTATGACAAGACGAGGTGTGGCTCGCACTGTAAATGCTCCAAAATAGGTTTCTGTGACAGCGCGTGCAAGTGTGGAGCTGACCCTCAAAAATGCCTACTTTCCGATGTGAATCAGAACAAGTCCAAAGACGAAGATGAAGAAGAAAAAGAGATTTTAGCCACCGTTTCATGTTCAGTTTTAAATATTTGATTTTTATTTGTTTTGATATTAAACTGCTAATGCAGTCGTCTAAACCTTACTTTCAGCTGATCATGACATTTAACGTCTACTACATCAGTGGCCGTTGACCCAATCTAACCGATTGGATAATTGGCCCCTGCTATGTTGGAATTTAGAGAAAATAGTATCTTAAATCAGCCTTAGTCACCTCTGCACCACACGTTCACATGGCTTCACCACCTTGAGACTCGTGCATGAGCCTACGTAAGCCGGATTGTATCTACTACTTCAGAAAAAAATAAATAGTTGCTCAAGAATTAAGATTTTTTGGAAAAGAGGAACATGGTTTGACTCGTAATGACGAGCAGAATTCAAATAAAGCATAAAATATATACCAGATTCGCGCATGTGATCGCAGAACGAGGCTTCTGTTTTTTTTTCCTGGTTAAAAATATTAGTTGTATAGAATGTAAATATATTATTTGATTCAAAAAAGAGAGATCTATCGTTTGGTGAGACAAAAATTATAGGTTTTCTTGAAATATTTCGAGCAAAACACCACTATTCAGAAAATTTTCTTTTTTTTTGGGGGGGGGGGATTTTCTTGTTCTAATGCTTATATATTCTTGCAGATTCCAGTCTCGACTTTGTTTTTATTAACAACGTGTAAAGGACATTCTGATGGTTCGAATGATGTGCAGTTTGGTTCGTTTTCATTTTTTTTAACAGCTAAAAAAATATTAAAAAAAACTTGGTCATTGTAGGCTAATTTCTGAAAGCTATAACGTTATTTAGAAGAAATAAATAGTTGCTAAAGAATTAAATTTTTTTTTGAAAAGAGGTACTTGGTTTGACTTGTAATAACGAGAAAAATTCAAATAAAGCATAAAAAGATATAATTATGTAGGCAAAAATTTCAGAAAAACAGAAAAAACTAAGAAAAGTATATTTAAAAACCTTGTTTTCGAAATTAAATAAGGGTTAACAAAAAAAAATAAAGGTTGGGGGGAAAAACTAAAAATACCAGGTGAAACTACTCGTTCTTAGGGTTCAGAATCTGTCAAGTTTATAAAGTTTTCAGTTTATTTTACCGTGTAAAAAAAAAATCAAGAGCGGTATGACGTCGTCATAGGCCAAATTTGACTTTATAGGCTAAAGTGACCATGTTCTACACGCGTGCGAACCTGTGCACCCCGATATTCGTTATCAGCGCCCCCGATTACCCTAGAATCCACCCTTAAA
Organism: Artemia sinica; assembly: GCA_027921565.1. Lineage (NCBI taxonomy): Eukaryota > Metazoa > Arthropoda > Branchiopoda > Anostraca > Artemiidae > Artemia > Artemia sinica. Next base: position 58,673,203 of record CM051265.1, read on the forward strand.
CCAACTGCAGCGAATGTGAGCCACCCCTTGAAAGATAACGGTCCCTGGATCACTGACTATTGGAAAAATCAAACGAGTTAAATTATTCAACTTAAAGTTTTTTTTTAAATATATAGTAATCATCTTCTTAGATATTTAAAGCATAAAAAACAAGGAATTGATCACCAGGAAAATTAATAACTGTAGAAAATATTTCGGGGACAAAATATTATCAATTAACGTTGCTGTACTTGAAGAAAAACGCGAAAGTTAACTCCTAGTTGGTAGCAAATTATATGACAACATCAGGTTTAAAAAATTTAAGTTTAGATACCCTTTTAATGCCAAAAGAAAAAAAAATTAAAATCTCCAGAAAAAAATAAATTTAATTTTCTTGGACTTCCGTTAACAACACAATTGATCAAAGCATATCACATGATCGGGCCGGTTCTAGGCATTTATCCCCCCCCCCCCCCGAAAAATCACCCCTCCCCCTCGGAAAATACCCGAAAAAACATTGAAGAAGAAAAAAAATGTAGCCAAAAAATCATCAAAATTAAGCTAAACCATATGGCACCAAAAAGTTTAAGAAGGTTTAGCTATCCTTTGAAAGGATACTTAGCTTTGGGAACCAACAAGTTATTATTGTTTTAAATATTTACGGACGAAAGCGTTGTCAAATACTATGAGTTGGTTTTTCTTATCTTCCAGGTGTAAAACTACCACAAATTACCATTAATAAATATATGAAACCCAAAACTAACAGAAATTACAATAGATAGCCTAGTCAAACTCAAAACGAGCAAAAATTAAAAGGAGTATGGCTGACAACACTCATGTCTTCTTCAGACCAGAACATAATTTGCACTTTACTTTAAAAAAAAAAAAATAACTGTGAATTGTCAGTTTGATAAACATATTCTGATTTTTATTCCTTATAGTCTTAATACTTCTTTATTTGTTAAAGTCAAAAAGGTGAAAACATTTAAAATGTATTTTGTTTTCAGTAAAGTGCAAATTATGTTCTGAGAAGGTGTGGGGGTTGTCAGTCGTACTCATGTTAATTGTTGCTTGTTTTGAGTTTGAATTGGTTATTTATTGTAATTTCTGTTCGTTTTGGGTTAGTTCATTTATTCATGGTGATTTGGGGTAGTTTTACACTTGGAAAATTATTTGAATTTATTTCTACTCATTTTTGGCTTAACGAGGATGTTTACTATTCTTTGACAAACTTGTTTTGTAGAAAAAATTTGTTTATATTAATTTCTGTTCATTTTTATTAACAGTCTTTTTCATATACAAAAATACTTTATATCTTTTTATTTTTTTTTCTATAAGACTCCATAGTTTTTACTTGAAAGATTATTCGACATTATTTCTGCTCATTTTTGGTTTAATGAGGCTCTTTACTTTTCTTAAAAAACGTATGTTTCTCATTAACAAATACTATCTGTAAGTAATTAAATAAAAAAAACAAGTTTTTCAACTGAAAGTCAGGAGCAACATCCAACCTTAAAACGAACTGAAATTATTACATATATGAAAGAGGTTGCCGCCTCCTCAAGACCTCGCTCTTTGCGTTAAAGTTTTTTTTTAGAATTTTAAAATGTTCTAATTAAACGACCATTGTGTTACAGGAATCATTCTTAAAGAATTAGGACAAAAATTCAAAACTTTAGCGTAAAGAGCAAAGGTCTTGTGGAAGGGGCAACTCTTTTCATATACGTAATAATTTCTGTTCGTTTTAAGTTTGATCTTGCTCCTTACTTCCAGTTGAAAGAACTTGTTTTTTTTTTAATTTAATTTCTGATCGTTTTTAAATAATACCAGGAAATCCAGCTCTCTCTCCATGAAAAGTTCTGGTACTTTTGTGTTATACACCACTCACTCAAGTTTACGATGTGTAAAACTCGAGAACAAACCGGTTTCTTCGTTACTTTAGAAACAAATTTGGGCTATATATTTGTACATTAGGGCGGGGGGGGGGTAAAGTATAGCGGTTCTGCAAGCAAAATATATTAGGTACAATTATTCTGCATATTATGATACAAGAATTGTTTTCTGACTTCAAACTACCCAAATACTTTACCCCCCCCCCCTTATGTGCAATAATATAGCCCAAATTATATATTTCCCATCTATTATGTCACTTGTCTTTGTCTCGTGCTAAGCTGAAAGAAACTAACGAAGAAACCGGTTTGTTCTCGAATTTTACACAGTGTAAACTTGAGTGAGTGGTGTATAATACACAAGTACCAAAATTCCTCCCCCCTACAGAAAAAAAAACTCAAATAAAATTCTCAAATTTGGAAGGTCTAATTTTCCACGGGGGGTATTTTCCAGGGAGGGGGGTGGCGTATTTTCCGTGGTGGGGAGGGTATTTTCTGGGGAGGGGGGGGGGGGGTAATCACTGGGTGAGGGGGTAAACGCCAGCCACCGATCGGGCCATCCCTAAAGCAAACCCATTTGCTGTTGATTTCTCACCTTGAAAAAAATGCGTCTTGTGCTTTATTTGTTCAAAATAAAAAACATTTCAGCCAATAATCCTTGATGAACTGTATAGTTCAACAGTGCTATCACATTTTCTATACACAGCACCATTTTGGAAGATTTTCTCACAAACAGATAAACATAAACTCTGTTCAGTATATTTCAAATTTGCATAATATTTACTTCATCCCCCCCCCCCGTGGACCCGAAATTCAGCATTAATCCACAATTTTAAAACAGTCGAGCCAGCAATAGGCCTATCAAAACGTATTTCGAAACAGAATAGGAAAATTAGTTTTCATCCAAGGTATCCCCTTCTTATACAGTGATATTTAAAGTTGGTTGCATTTAGTAGTTGTTCAGTGTCTTATAGATGTTGTTTATTGTTCCAATAAATGTTGTGATGTTTCTTTTTTTTCTTTTATTCGTTTTTTTTTTTGTCGTTTTCTCTATGTACTCCGTCTCTGTGTACTTTTTTGTATTTTATGATGGGTTAGAAATAAATGAATAAATAAATATAGCGTTTGAAAAGTTGGCACTATTGGTGGTTAAAAAAGACAACTGAACAAAACTATGAGATCAACCTGGGAAATCTGAACAACTGGGGGGCTCGAAAGCTCCCTTGTACCAAATACCTAATTCTGTTTCAACCTTAACAGAAAACGCATTCTTAACTTATATAGCTAGACCTCCTAGCAAAATCTTACTTTGGCTCTGAAAACACAAACAAAACCCTTCTATTCAAAGCTGAGACACTGGTGTCAAATCAGGCTGAAACGTTTCTGACAGTGCCATAACATCAAAGCAAAAACGCGACTCCTTTAATGACCAAAACAGCAAATTGATTGCAGTCTCAAATCCCTGACAGTTGTAACAAGCAACAACAAAAACAAGATTCATGGCCCTTTTTTCCTTTTTGGGAAAAATTAGCCATGCAAATTTGGTAACTTTTGCAAAATGCAGAAATCTACAACGAAATAAGTTCGTATTTCAAAAATGAAATATGATATTCACTGAAACTGATATTAAAGGTTTCAAAGTCCCTAATAACAAGCTTCACGTCGAAGTTAAACAAAACATTAATTGTTTTAATCATTATAATCAGAAGATAATCACACCTTGGTGGTTTATTTTATTTTTTTTTTACACTTTACATTTTTTTTACTCTTCTTGCAACATACAAAATATACATAAAATAATATTCAATCAAGCAGAAATGCTTGAAGGCCTTAGAAAGAGGGAAACCTCAAAATCTGGTTTTAGAAAACAAAACATAATCAGCATTCTAACTGAATAAGAATAAAGCAAGCATGACCTGGATCCACCTTTAGCACAACAATGTTGCAGTACATGATTTGAATCACAGATATAGCTGTTTTAAAGATAAACCATTTTTATAGGCTACAAGGAAGACTCCAAAATATATTGAGGTCTGAGTGGCAGCAACAAACAAATTAATTGGAAAATACTAAAGCCCAGCTAGTATATTCACAGTATAAGACAGTGTTAGTTGACATGATATTTGACGGTGCAGTAGGAAAGTACATTGCATTTCAAAAACAAGATTCATGACCCTTTTTTCCTTTTTTTATACTTACTATCCTATCAAGATTATGATCATTATCTGGAAGTTAACAATGTACAAAGGTTTCATTGCAAAACCAATAAGCAATAAAAGATTAGCAACATGAAAAACAAAAGCTCACAAAATAGCTTTGCCTAGGTTTAGTAAAAATATATCTAATAGCTAAGTTCAATTTGGTTAATAGAAATATCAAATTAAATTCTAATAGTAATTTTTGCAATTAAAAAGCATTTAACCTCTTTAGCTGATACTTTCCACAAATAACCTAAGTTAAATCAGCGGTAGCATTGTTTGCTTAGTCAGAGCAAAAATTACCACTAGCAAGAGAAGCTAACAGGTCAAAGTATCGTTTACACTTTACTGAAGATATAATATATTTCGAATGTTTTCTCTCTTACCATATTAACAAATCCAAAACTGTGTGTTTTTTAGGAATAGTCACTCAAACTTTATTATGTTTTTCAGTAATCAGTGTTATTATGGCAAATTTCTTCTTTTTTTTTTGTTGATGTTTTGACAAATAAAGATACTGCTTGAAATAAACGCTGATGAAATGTAAATTATGCCTTTGGCCTTTGGAAGGCTTAGGGACTTCTTTTTTTATTGATGTTTTGACAAATAAAGATACTACTTGAAATAAAAGTTGTTTTTGGTGAAATGTAAATGATGCTTTTGGCCTTTGGAAGGCTTAGGGACATTAGCCCTGCTCATGTTTGTGGTAATTTCTGTGCATTGAAAGTTTGACTTGATTATTAATTGTTATTTCTGTTTGTTTTGGATCTCTTTTATTTGGTTTCTGCTCTTGTTATGTTTCAATTATTATTTGACTTTAATTATACCTGTTTCTGGTTTAGTGTAGCTCTTAACTTTTCCTTAAAAAGCTTTTTTTTAAAGATTTTTAATTAATACTTAAAGGACTGAAAAAATAAGGCCTTAGATAATGATAGTATGGTAAATGTCTTTTTGAAACATACTAATTGCAACATAGAGATAAACTACTGACAAAGATGATAGTTTTTGAAAAAGGAAATTCACATAGCAATCTTAGAAAAAAAAAACTTTAGCTGAACCTTTATAAGAAACCTTTAATTAAAACTTTATAAGAAAGATGATAGGGATGAGTGCAGCCTTTACAGAGATATCAGTTTGATTTTTGTGGAAAGCAAATTACATAGCAAGATGATACTTCTCAGAATGAGAGATGCTGCAGAAGATAAAAGAGAAGATGAGTGGGGTTTTAGAAATGGGAGAGGATGCAATGACCAAATTTTCACTTTCAGATTAATAATTGAGAAGCTTCAGAATTGAATGACCCTTTAGTTACTTCTAACACTGATTGTCTACTAATAACCATATATGACATAATGAGTGATGTGATGAGTGCAGTCAAGCTAAACAGGTTGCTGGCAAAAGGAAAGAGAAGTATGAGAAAAACAAGGAAAAAAACAATATAAGCAGGATGAGAAAGCAGCAGCTCCAAAGAAACGTCATGTTTTAATCCAGATTCTGAAAGAATTGGTGCCAAAAGCCAGACTTTAGCATAAAGAGCAAGGTACAGACTAAGTTTTAATGTTGCTCCTTACTTTATGTTGAAAAAACTTGTTTTTAATTTAATTTCTGATTTGTTTTTCAAACAGTGCTGGAAAATCTGCTTCCCCCCATTCAAGATAAATTCCCTCCCCCTAAAATTCCTGTATGGAACGTTTTTCCCATGTAAAATGTAAAATCCTAGTTGCCCTCCTATATTTTGGTCACTTAACAAGGGCACTAGAAATTTTAATTTCCATTTAAATGACCCCTCTTCTGATCTTCTAGAACTATTGCTGCAATACAATCATCCCTGGAGAAAAGCAAATAAACACACATCTATGACCTTTCTTCTGACAAAAAAAATATAAATTCCCCATTTTTGCAGATGAGAGCTTGAAACCTCTATGCTATGGTTCTCTGATATGCTGAATTTGATGGTGGAATTTTTATTACAATGCCTTGACTTTTTGGGGGTGTTTTTCTCTTTTTCCAAAATCAAGCAATTTTCTCAGGCTTGTAGCTTTTGATGGGCACCATTAAACTTAATGAAATTTATATATTTGGAATCAGCATAAAAGGTCATTTCTTTTGAGGTATCTATTGTTATTAAAATTATGTTTTTAAGAGTTTTTGGTTGCTATTGTTCCAAGTTGCTCCTTACTTACAGTTAGTTACCATGAACTGTTTGATACCAGAAAAGTATATCAAAGTAATTCATGCCATGTACAAGAATAATAGTGCTGTGGTTAAGATAGGAAGTCAGATTAGTAGTTGATTAGGAAAGGAACCAAGAGTTAAGCAGCATTGCATTCTATCCTTTAAGGAATTACTCTGATGAACTTTGTTCTAAGGAACAGACAATTTGAGAGTCCTAGAAAATTTGCCAGCAATCTATTTGGAGAAAAATTGTCTGTAAGAGTAGATAATTATTTATTTTGGTTTCATGCAATTCAGCTTAATCCAGTTTAGGCTACCAGCACCTAGAAGCAGGGTTTGGTAGGCCTATACATTTAGAGGTTGGCCTCTCCAGAAGGAAACATTTAAAAAATTTTAAAACTGGTTTAAATTTTTTTTTTAAATACTTCTATTGTTTATAAAACCATATTGCTTTACTTTACCCCAGCCTTTCTTATATATAAATATAAAGGCTAGCCCAAAACATATATTTTTCTTGAATTTGCTTCTTGCTTTTTCCCATTGACATTACCTTAAATTGCATCTTACCTTAAACTGCATTTTCTAGTGACTTAGGTTAAAGAACCTGTAGATGTAAAAACATTACTTGTTATTAAATTCATTTTTTTAAAATGGTAAAATTCTACTTTAGCTACTTTTGGCTATCCTGGAAAGGGGCTAGGTTAGGAAAATGAAACTTTCAGGGATGGGTATACAGGCTAAATATGGTCTGGAAAGGTATTTTGAAGGACCTGCCTTCACTCATTCTCCCTCTAGAGGGTCCTGACCTTTAAAACATGTGTGTTATAAAAGTGAAACCTTGCAAAATAGATCTTCTGCTTAAAGGAAGCACAACAAAATTGTTTTCAGCTTCACAACTTTTCTCAATCCCAATTTATAAGGTTTTAAAGATATGCAAATACATATCCTAAATTTTGAAAAAAAAAAAACATTGATCTGGCTTAAAATTCTACCCAAATAACATAGATAGATGATAGATTGCTAGAAAATTTGTTTACCAAAATAAACAAGATTCTTGGAGGTTTTGATATTTCAAGGTACAATAATAGACATGGAAATTAATTTTGAAAAGACTAAGTTGCTCAAACAAGGAAGAAATGAGGAAAAATAGGTGATGTTAGGCAACACTGGTAACAAGAAAATCATTCAAGTGGTTAACTTTACTCATCTGGGTGGTATTTTAATAAAAATACAATAATCTCAACCATGGCTTTAACCATAAAAATATTAACAGCCTAAAAATGTATCTCCTTTTTATTTAGCAGGTCTCCTTCTTGAGAGCTGCCACTCTGTAAATTTACCAAAACTTTAGTGATTTAACTGTTGAAAGGGTGATTAACTGTCCAACTACTGGGTAATCTTACCCTATTTTTTTATGGCTTGTCTCTACAAAAAAAAAAAACACTTGAAAATTTTAAAAATAGTAAATGAAGTTTTCAATACAATTTAGCCAGGATGAAAGTGAACACATCACTTGATGTCTTTTTTATGCTCTTTCACAATTCAATAATTGATTTTTGGGGAAATTATATCTTTGACCATTAATGGGGCCCCAAAAGGTAAAAAATTCCATAATAACCAAAAGTTAAAAATGTACCAGGTGTGAAAACATTCCAATTTGTATCCAATTCTGAAGTATAAACTATTATTTTCCTTGGTCTAAATAGTAAAAACCTTATTTTCAAAACAAATTTGCAGGAATTCTTAAAAAGAGTCTGCAACCCCTCCAAAAAAACATCACAGCAAAACTGATGTAATTTTTGAGGAGTTTCTGGCTCTTTTTAAAAACTTCTATGAATTTGTTTTCAAAACAACTGTTTACTTTCAAGACTTAAAAATAATGATTCCTATTCCTTAATCAGCAACAAAAGACATTTTTTTTTACTAGTCAATTTTTTTAGACACATTTCTAAACTGCTGGTTACTATAGGCTGTTTTGATCCAAAATGTAATTTCCTCCACAAACAATTATTGAATTAAAAAAGACCATAAGATAGACATAAATTGATTTATTCACTTTCATTCCAGCTAAATTATGTTGAAAATTGCATGTTTACCCTAAAATACTTTTAAGAATTCTAAAATATTTACTTAACCTATACCATTTCCAGAAGCACATTACTAGCCTAAAATTAACCCCCTTCCCCAAATGTGCAAATGTAGGTCTATAGCCCAAATTAGCCTTTATTTGTTCCATAGCTTTTCTGTGGGCTAGGCCCAATAATTTCCTGATAAAATTCTACTTCAGCTACTTTTGACTATCTTGGATTGGGGTTAGGTTGGGAAAATTATTTTGAAACATCTACCTCTACTCTTTCTCTCTCTAGAGGGTCCTGAAATTTGCCTACATGACAGGTCAATACCAATTGAAATTTTGACAAAACAACATTTTACCTTAATTTTCAGTTATCAGTTTCATTTTCTCTAGTTTTAGTTCTGAAAATACAATTCCTGTTATTTGGGTAGAATTTTAGGCCAGATCAATGTTTTTTTTTTTTTTTTTTTTTTTTTTTTTTTTTTTTTGTTTTTTTTTTTTTTTTTTTTTTTTTTTTTTTTTTTTTTTTTTTTTTTTTTAATTTAATTTAGGATATGTATTTGTATATCTTTAAAACCTTATAAATTGGGATTGAGAAAAGTTGTGAGGCTGAAAACAATTTTTTTGTGCTTCCTTTAAGCAGAAGATCTATTTTGCAAGGTTTTACTTTTATAAAACACAGGTTTTAAAGGTCATCAAAGGTCAGGACCCTCTAGAGGGAGAATGAGTGGAGGCAGGTCCTTCAAAATACCTTCCCAGGCCATATTTAGGCTGTATACCATCCCTGAAAGTTTCGTTTTCCTAACCTAGCCCCTTTCCAGGATAGCCAAAAGTAGCTAAAGTAGAATTTTACCATTTTTAAAATTAATTTAATAACAAGTAATGTTTTTGGCATCCACAGGTTCTTTAACCTAAGTCACTAGAAAATGCAATTTAAGATAAGATGCAATTTAAGGTAATGTCAATGGGAAAAAAGCAAGAAGCAAATTCAAGAAAAATATATGTTTTGGACTAGCCTTTATATTTATATATAGGCCTATATATATATATATATATATATATATATATATATGTATATATATATATATATATATATATATATATATATATATATATATATATATATATATATATATATATATATATATATATATATATATATATATATATATATATATATATATATAAGAAAGGCTGGGGTAAAGTAAAGCAATATGGTTTTATAAACAACAGAAGTGTTTAAAAAAAAATTAAACTAGTTTTAAAAATTTTAAAGTGTTTCCTTCTGGAGAGGCCAACCCCTAAATGTATAGGCCTACCAACCCCTGTTTCCAGATGTTGGTAGCCTAACTGGATTACGCTGAATTGCATAAAACCAAAATAAATAATTATCTACTCTTACAGACGATTTTTCTCCAAATAGATTGCTCAAGATACCATAGATAAAAATGGAAATCTTACCCTAAAAAGCCATGCAGAAAGTATTCAAAATACTTGCTAAACTGACGAATAATGCCAATGCCAAATCTGAAAAAAGCTGAAGGGTGAATTTAAAAAAGTTTTTGTGACAGTCTCCAAAAGAATATTTTGTTTGACAGATTAAAAAAATAAGATTGTATTGGTACTTGTCCATTATATAAAACACACTCGAGAAGTGAAGTTTGACGAATGATAATGAAATAAAACAAAATATGATGAAAATACAAAGCTTTAGTAACAAAATTATGAAAATTACCACAAAGAATTATGGAAGGGGAGCCGCCCATAACGCGTAACCTAACCAAAATACCAACTGAATATTTAATTTTAAAAAGCTATAATATGGTTTCTCAATGAGCCAAAGGTTATTGTCTGGCATAGACAGCGTAAAAACCGGGTATTCCTAATACAAGTTCTCGAGTGTGTTTTATATTTTAGATAAGTACAATTATTTGTACACTCACAACCCTGGAATTATAAAGTTTAAAGATAAGGCCGTAATGTTCGGTTTTGATTCTCTTGGTTTTATTTACTATCTTGTAAGTATTTATGTTTACTATTCTATGACACTGGCTTGGTCATGTGGAGGTGGGCCTAGGCCTGTTGAAATCTGAAAGACTGCAAATCAAAGTATAATCATCTACTGAACAAGTACTGACAAAACCTACCCTCTCTACACAAAAAAAAAGTAAACCCTTTGTTACACAATTTACATAGACCCTTAGGTTATTTTTATGACCCTTAGTTACACAATTCAATACCAATTTCCGGGTAACTCGTCGCCTGAATCACGCTCTATTGGCTGGGGCGATTGGCTGGGATAATTTATTGGCTCGGAGCGATTAAGTAGTACAACATTTTGCGTCTAGAGGTGCTGAGGTACGCGGGGTCACTTTCGGAGAGTTTTGTCAGTACTTGTTCAGTAGATGATTATACTTTGCTGCAAATCAAGGCCCAAAAAGAGCAATTTTTGCTAAAAAAGAGTGCAAGTCAAAACATTTGATTTGCAATTAGCTGCGTCTTTGATTGCCGTTTTGCTGTAAATCTGTTTTTGATAACCGGCAAGTTCACTATTGTACCTACTTCCGTTTTTGCTCGAGCAAAACTCTGAATGGCGACCGGCGAAGCCAAACGCCTACGATGAAAAGCAATAGAACGTGGATCTTTGATTAGAAGGACGTTGGAAATTCACCTTGTAATCAGCTTGGATATAATTAGACAATAAAATGCACAAGCATAAGCTAGAAATCTTACATTATGAAAATCGCTACTTTCAAGTAAAAGGTAAAGGTTTGAACATACTTTTCAGCGTGAAAAGTATCAGGTACAAGACAGAAAAAGGATTGACCCTTGACTTTTAGGGAGAGATGAGTGTAACTGGCTGATTAGCCTATAGGCTAATTTTAAAATAACCTGTTGCATAAAATGACTTAAGTTTCTGCTCAAAAAAGAAAGGAATTTTTGTACTTAGCCTAATAAAAGATTCAGTATGCAAATCTATTAACTTTGCAATCAATTAAATTTGCATGCTTTAGTTTAAATTTGCCGTAATCAGTTAGGCCTTTAGCTTCTGTGCTAACATAGATTAAACTTGATTCTATCACTTGTTGGAATATTATTAGGCCGGTTTGCTGGAATAGACTAGGGTGGTTTGAATGCTAGATGATGGCATTTTACTATCTTGGAAGGTAATTGAGCGGGCTGAATAGAATATAGAGTCCAACATGTGTCGATTTTTTTGGTTTTTGCATTTTTTTTTAAGTTCCTTTTTTTATATGAGAGTATAGGGTTGCATGTTTTTCAAAATTTTAAAATGTTGCCCTAATAGAAGCTCGCAAAATAAAAGAAGACAAAATAAAAAGATGTGGTTTGTTGGAAAACATAGTTTTTTATCAAACTAGATTGCTATTGAATCTGTGAGCTCTTTTACTTATTCTTCGGAGTTCTTACGAACTTTCTCGTGTCGTATCTTCACCACGTAACAGATTAGAGAAAAAGCTAAAATTGAAAAAAGAAGAGAAAGAATTACTAAAGATTAATAAAAAAATGAGCTTTTTGGGGAAAATAATAACCCAAAACATTGAAAGAAGCTTCAATATTTTTTAGATAAACATAATCTTGATTACAAGTAGGATTTGGATATGAGGCTTCAAGATCCTTTTAAATCCTTCACATTCTAACGTTTCAAGTCCTTTTTTTCTAGGTTTGTCTTTCAGTCAGATATATTTGAATTTGTAGACCTGTTGGGTTTCTACTTGTTAATTTGACTTTGATCTACTTCTTCTTAAATGGTTGAAAATGCTGAAAATTAGACTGGGGCAAGGCACAGACAGAGGTAATAGAGATCATACCACCTAACAATTGTATTTTTGCACTCAAATAATATAAATAATTTCTTAGAACACACTGCTTTTCCATTTACGAAAAATTACGCGAGAAATCGGGTTTTAATTTCAACAAAGCAGTGAATAAAAATTTAAAGCAAAACAAAAATTAAAAAAAACAACTATGTAGTCCAAATATTTTGACCCCATGTCCGGGAGCCTTTATAAACGGGAAAAAGTGAAAAAAAACAGTCGTCTTAAAAAAAAAAAAAAACACAATTAAACACATGAACAAAATAAATAAAAAAACAAATAAGAAACCTCGCATTAAAAACAAACTTCCAGCACTGATTTTACAATGTAAGAATAAAACCAAGTGAATGTTTATAGTGAAACATTGGTCACTTTCCTCTTAACATTCAGTATATAAATGGGAATCTATTAAAAGTGAAAACTATAATAGCTTGAACAAACAAAAAAGGTCACCAAGCCCCAAGTCCGTCATCCCTAACTAAATCTCACAGGTTAATAAACAAACTCATGAATTGTAAATCCATTGGATTTTTTTGTTTGCTAGTTTAGCTACAGTCTGTTGACTTGTTCCAGCTTTGACCCCTTTCTGACTTTTGTTCGCAAGGTTATCAGTTGTTCCAGAACAATTATGTAAATCACTACTGGTTGACGATTTTCCTGCTCCTTAATAAAATTATTATATATTGAGTTTAGCCTAAAATCCCTTCAGCTCTATTAATATTAATACCCCCATAGATAATTTTTTCTGTTTCTATAAGTTCTATGAAACTTTGCAGAAGTCGTAAAGACGTATCTATAATTTTTGTTTGATCGAAAAAAATATAGTGATGAGGAAAGTCAAATGCGTGTTCAGCTACAGCTGATTCAAACGTTTCCGGTTTTTGATTATGTTTTAGCGAGCAATCAATGGCATTTTGTATTGCTGTAACCTATTTTCTAAATTCTGTGGTGTTCTTCAAGCGTAAAATTTACCACAAGGGCATGGAATTTTGTATACTCCCCTTCGTATGTTTCTTGGAACCTTGTCTTTTCCATTATTTAGCAAAGAGCTTATAGTTTGTCCTGATTTAAATGCTGTTTTTATATTATTTTTTTTTTAGTTCTCTGCTTAGTTTCTATGAGAAAATTGGGATATAAGGCAAAGTTATGTAATTTGTTTGTTGAATTGACTCATCTTCTTCTAATATTTTAGGTTCCATTAACTTTTTTACTTTTTCTTTCTTTTTTTCAATTATTTGAGAAATCATATTTTCGAGATATCCATCATAGGCAGCGCGCTAGCGCTGCCTAAGTAAAGAACGGTGTGGGCACAATGTGTTTTTTTTTTCCATACCCGGGTACTTCGTATCGAAGGAGTTGTCGTAGAAAGTTCGAAAAGGGCTCATTCGATTGCAAATTGGAGTGGATAGTGCCCTTTTTAATAGTCGAAAGTGATTGGAGGGCAACTAGCCCCCCCCACGCCCATCATTCCCCCAAACACATCCAATTAAATTTGAGATAACCATTTTGTTCAGCGTAGTTGATTTCCAGATAGAAAATATATTTTTGAGGAGGACACTCCCCCACAACCCTCGGGGCAAGGGTTTTAAGTTATGCCCTGGGGGCATATAAGGTTTTTATAGAAGGCGTTGTCATAGAAACTTCAAAAAAGGCACATTCGATTGGAAATTCAAACGGCTTGTGCCCGTTTTAATAGTCGAATTGATTGGAGGGCAACTAGCCCCCACCCCCCCACCGCGCCCATCATTCCCCCAAACACATCCAATCAAAATTTTGAGATAGCCATTTTATTCAGCGTAGTTGATTTCTAGATAGAAAATATCTTTTGAGAAGGACACTCCCCCACAACCCTCGGGGCAAGGGTTTTAAGTTATGCCCTGGGGGCATAGAAGGTTTTTATAGAAGGCGTTGTCGTAGAAACTTCAAAAAAGGCTCATTCGATTGGAAATTCAAAGTACTAGTGCCCTTTCTAATAGTCGAAAGTGATTGGAGGGCAACTAGCCCCCCCCCCAACGCCCATCATCCCCCCAAACAAATCCAGTCAAATTTTTGAGATTGCCATTTTGTTCAGCGTAGTTGATTTCCAGATAGAAAATATCTTTTTGAGGAGGACACCCCCCCCACAACCCTCGGGCAAGGGTTTTAAGTTATGCCCTGGGGGCATATAAGGTTTTTATAGAAGGCGTTGTCGTTGAAACTTCACAAAAGGCTCATTCGAATGGAAATTCAAACCGCTAGTGCCCGTTTTAATAGTCGAAGTGATTGAAGGGCAACTAGCCCTCCTCCCCCCCCCCACAGCGCCCATCATTCCCCCAAACACATCCAATCAAAATTTTGAGATAGCCATTTTGTTCAGCGTAGTTGATTTCTAGATAGAAAATATCTTTTTGAGGAGGACACTCCCCCACAAACCTCGGGGCAAGGGTTTTAAGTTATGCCCTGGGGGTCGTAGAAAGTTCGAAAAGGGCTCATTCAATTGCAAGAACTCCATTAAAGAAAACATGAGCAAAAATAAAATAAAATAATCTACCAAGCTCGAAACTGCCAAAAATCAGCATCGATAAATAATTGAAACCCAAAACAAACAGAAATTAAAATAAATAACAGAGTCAAACTCAAAACGAGCAGAAATTAACATAAGTTGGGCGCAAAACCCCTTTGCCTTCCCAAGACCAGAACAAAATTTGCCCTTTACTAAAAAAAATATAAATGTTTTTACTTTTATAACTTTAATAAATCAAATAATTTTAACATTTTGATTACTAAATTTCAGTATATGTATATTAAACTGACAATGCACATTCATTTGTATTTTTTCAGTAAAGTGCAAATTTTGTTCTGGCCTTGGGAAGGCATAGGGGTTTTGCGCCCAACTTATGCTAATTTCTGCTCGGTTTGAGTTTGACTCGGTTATTTATTTTAATTTCAGTTCGTTTTGGGTTTCAATTATTTATCGATGCTGATTTGTGGTAGTTTCGAGCTTGGTAGATTATTTGATTTTATTTTTGCTCATTTTTGTTTAATGGAGTTCTTTACTTTTCTGTGAAAAACTTACTTCGTGGAAAAAGTTTTTTTCAATTAATTACCTAGAAGAATGTCCTTAATGAAAATTAGTTCACTACTCATGTATTCTGGTGATGCTCATTTAATAGCCTACCAACCAAAGAAATAACTACACCCCTTTTACTTAGATGGGGTAGTTTGATGCGAAAGACAAATAACGGTTGTTGTTAGTCGGTTTACGGTAAATTGAAGAAGCTAGTTCATTATTTTTTTTAATGGATCCAATTATCCAGAAACGGTAACTTATTCTCTGTTTCCTTTTCAATTGTAAAAATTAATTCTCCTCCCAGATTATTTAAATGTTCCAAAAAACCTTCAATTTGTGATTCCCCGTAATTCCAAATAACTAAAATATCATCCATATATCTGCCCCAAAATTTAGGTTTTAAAAAATATGCTTCTATAGCTAAAGTTTCTACATACTCAACATAAATATTTGCTAGCAGGACTTGAGGGTCGCTACTCCCCTAATTTGATGGTAAAAATTATCCCTAAACTTGAAATAATAAGTATACCTGCTAGTTATTTTAACTAAATTTAATATAGTTTCTATTTTAATTCCCGCATATTTTGACATAAAATCAAAGTATACTTATATACCTTTCGATAAATCTTTTAGTATTTTATCCAAAAAAAAACTTGATAAACATAAAAATGAGATAGAAAAAAGGACCAGCATCCACATAAATGACTTTTCAGTTTTCTGTGATATCGTTCAATATTAATGAAACTAAGGACAGACTTTTCCACTGACGAACTATGCAGCCAGTACGATCTAGTTTGATTACAGGAGCATCTTTAAACTTCAGCTACCCTTAATTTTCTGCGACGAAGTCAAAATCACATAGCATTTCTAACCGCTGACAGGGTAACTGGTGGCCGTCCGCCCCGTGGTCTTTCATGTATCTTTAAGCGAAATGCACACTTTCCCACCCCTGTCCTTTATTATCATGATGAATTCCTCCTAGCAATCTGTACCAGATTAACTATTCTTATCAACTCATATTTCTCGTGTGATAATAGATCTAACCGCTCAGTTACAAATTTTGTAAAGGTTTGTGTCTCTGAGAAATTTGAAACTTGAACGAAATTTGAACGCACTGACTTTCAAATATGGTGACTGTTATCACACTGCACAGTTTTGATACAATTTCAAAATAGTCTGAAGGCCAATTAAATATGGTTCCGGGTTTGATAATTCCTTCCAGCTCTCAGGACAAGGGCTATAAGTTATGGTAATTAAAAAGGGCACTAGCCCTTTGAATTTCGAATCGAATGAGCCCTTTTTCAAGTTTCTAGGATTCTACGACAAAGCTTTCTATAAAAACCTTATATGCCCCCAGGGCATAACTTACAACCCTAACCCTGAGGGCTGTGGGGGGAGTGTCATTCTCAAAGATATTATTTTTTTCCAGACCTTTTACCTACTTTGAAAAAATGGCTATCTCAAAATTTTGATTGGATGTGTTTGGATAAATGGTTGGTGTGGAAGGGGTGTTAGTTGCATTTTAGTCACTTTCCAGTATTAAAAAGGGCATTAGCCATTTCAACTTCCAACCAAATGGGCCCTTTTTGAAGTTTCTACGACAACACTTTCTATAAAAACCTTAAATGCCCCCAGGGAACAACGGTCAGGGAACAACTCGAGAAATTACGAACGGCGAACGTAATTGGCCATGTAGTCGTGCTTAATTTCGATTTTATCGTCAAGTGTGAC
Organism: Artemia sinica; assembly: GCA_027921565.1. NCBI lineage: Eukaryota > Metazoa > Arthropoda > Branchiopoda > Anostraca > Artemiidae > Artemia > Artemia sinica. Next base: position 58,690,134 of record CM051265.1, read on the forward strand.
TATAATGTGTGTAATAGTGTGTAATATATACGTTGAACAAAATGGCTATCTAAAAATTTTGATTGGATGTATTTGGGGAAAAGGTGGGCGTGAGAGGGGGGTTAGTTGCCCTCCAATCACTTTCGACTATTAAAAAGGGCACTAGCCGTTTCAATTTCCAATCGAATTATTCCTTTTTGAATTTTCTACGACAACGCTTTCTATTAAAAAAAAAAACTTATTTGCCCCCAGGGCATAACTTACAACTCTTGCCTTGAGGGCTGTGAGGGGAGTGTCATCCTCAAAAACATAATTTTTGGACTTTTTAACTACGTCGAACAAAATGGCTATCTCAAAATTTTGATTAGATGTGTTTGGGGAAATGGCGGGTGGGAGAGGGGTGTTAGTTATCCTATCTGGGAAGATAGTCCAGTTATTTTTGACTATTAAAAAGGGCACATGCCCTTCTAATTTCCAATCGAATGAGCCCTTTTTGAAGTTTCTACAACATTACTGTCTATAAAAACCTTATATGCGCCCAGGGCATAACTTACAACCCTTGCCCCGAGGGCTCTGAGGGGGTTATCATCCTCAAAGACCTAGTTTCTAAAACTTTTAACTAGGTTGAACAAAATGGCTATCTAAAACTTTTGATTGGATGTGTTTGGGGAAATGGTGGGCGTGAGAGGGGGGTTAGTTGCCCTCCAATCTCTTTCGACTATTAAAAAGGGCGCTAGTCATTTTAATTTCCAATCAAATGAGCCCTTTTTGAAGTTTCTACGACAACACTTTCAATAAAAACCTTATACGCCCCCAGGGCATAACTTACAACCTTTACCCTGAGGGCTGTGGGGGGACTGTCATCTTCAAAGATATCATTTCTGGACCTTTCAACTACTTTGAACAAAATGGCTATCTCAAAATTTTGATTGGATGTGTTTGGATAAAAAGTGGGCGCGGAAGGGGTGTTAGTTGCCGTCCAATCTCTTTCGACTATTAAAAAGGGCGCTAGTCATTTTAATTTCCAATCAAATGAGCCCTTTTTGAAGTTTCTACGACAACACTTTCTATAAAAACCTTAAATGCCCCCAGGGAACAACGGTCAGGGAATAACTCGAGAAATTACTAACGGTGAACGTAATTGGCCATGTAGTCGTGCTTAATTTCAATTTTATCGTCAAGTCTGACTATAATGTGGCACTGGCATTATTTGAGCTTCATTTCAAGTAATACTCGTGCCACATCATAGTCACGTCTATCGATAAAGAAAGCCATATATTATGAATGACAAGTCAATTTTCTTGACTTTAGCGTCACAACTGTATTTAAAAAAGCAAAAATTAAAATTGCAAGAAAATTAGTTTAAAGAGTTTGCACCAACAGTAATGTGTTAATAACTGTTCTCTATTAATACTAAGTCTTCTTAAATTTTTTCAGATTCCTCCCCCAGATAGAAAAACTGTTGTTCTAAGTTTCATCTTTTCTAGTTTTAAAAATTATGCTTTAAACCTTGACTCTGATTGGTCAGTCAAGAAATTAATGTTTGAAAACAATGTTCAACTCGAGAAATTACGAACGACGAACCTAATTGGCGCTGTAGTCGCACGTAATTTTGATTTTATCGACAATTGTCACTATAATGTGGCACGGGCATAATACTAAAGAATATTTCCTACAATTTAAGACTGTACATTACTTACTATCTGTACTATAGCTGGCGAGACCAAAATGCACCTGATAAATCAATCCAATATTTCTGTATGCTGTTCAATAACTTTGCGATTATTAATAAATATTTAGTTTTACACTTATACTTTTAAGATAATTTTAATTGTACACTGAAAGTTACTGATGTCACAACTGGTGTAAGACTATGAAAACTTTATAGAATTGTTTATTGTTGTCAGGCTACATACTCACCTTTGACTCCCAAATCAATATTCCTGTTTTTTATACTTGATTTTTGTATTTTCAGTAAAACACTAGTTTTTTTTTTCATAATTCTAAAACCATAGGGAAACATAATTAGTTGGTTTGTTTGTACTAGTTTTATTGATATATATTATGCCCATGCCACATCATAATCACATCTATCGATAAAGAAAGCCAAATATCATGAATGACAAGGCAATTTTCTTGATCTTAGCGTCACAGCTGTATTTAAAAAGCAAAAAATTAAAATTGCAAGAAATTAGTTTAAAGAGTTTGCACCAACAGTAATTTGTGTCCAACTGTTCTCTACTAATATTAATGCCCGTGCTGCCACATCGTAGTCGCATCTATCGATAAAGAAAGACAAATATCATGAATGACATGGCAAATTTCCTGGTTTTAGCGTCACACTTGTATTTAAAAAGCAAAAAATTAAAATTGCAAGAAATTAGTTTAAAGAGTTTGCGCCGATAGTGATTTGTGTCCAACTGTTCTCTACTAACACTCAGTCTTCTTTACTTTTGTCCAATTTCTCTCCCAGATAGAAAAAGGGCTGTTATAAGGTTCCATCTTTTCTAGTTTTAAAAATGTATGCCCTAAACCTTGACTCTGATTGGTCAGTCAAGAAGTTTATGCTTGAAAGTTGAACAATGTTCAACTCGAGAAATTACGAACGGCGAACGTAATTGGCGCTGTAGTCGTGCGTAATTTTTATTTTATCGAAAAGTGTGACTATAATGTGGCACGGGCATAAATCTTCTTAAATTTTGTCAGATTCCTCTCCCAGATAGAAAAACCGCTGTTCTAAGTTTCCATCTGTTCTAGTTTTAAAAATCCTGCTTTAAACTTTGACTCTGATTGGTCAGTCAAGAAATTTATGTTTGAAAGTTGAACTATGTTCAACTCAAGAAATTACGAACGACGAACGTAATTGGCGCTGTAGTCGTGCGTTATTTTTATTTTATCGACAAGTGTGACTATAATGTGGCACGGGCATTAGACATGCTGTAAAGTAATAAATTTTGTCCGTTTTAAGTTTCAACTTCACTCTTTACGTCCCTCGGAAAAACTTTGTTTTTTTTAACTTAAGACGTAAGTATGCTGGCTGGGAAGATAGTCATACAGAAGTTCATATATGAAGCAAATCATGGGATATGGTTCCTTTGAAACGCACTCTTTTGCGATAATCTTATGAATGAAACTTTTTTCCGAAAGTGCAAGATAGTTACATCATTGTGTTTATTAGTTTTAGGTGTTAAAATACATTTGTGTAATACGTTAAAACAAAGTACATGCCACTACCACCACCACTGCTACTGTGACTGCAACTACGACTACAGCTGTCATTGGGATTGTAACTGTTACTACGGTTGACTACTTATGACTGTGACAGCAACTGCAACGACTTGTGACTGCAATTGCTTACGACTGTGCCTATGACTTTTTGCGATTGTACCTATACAATATGTGACTATGACTGCGACTACTTGTGCCTTTGACCTGTTGTCACTATTTAAAACGTCGGTAAAACAAATTTCCTGGTAGAACATGCCTCCTCCTTCCTGGGAAACTCCCTGATAGTAATAAAAGTGGAGCTATCACCTCGTAGCACCCATATTTCGGTTTAGTCCAAATTAAGGGACATTAGAGAATATTTCCACCTATTCTAAATTTACCTGAATGTTTTTGAAAGTTAGAAAATGAACCGTTTATTGTGTATGGACTCCGTGATCCCTTAGGGACGAATGCGCCACTGTGCGGGATTACAACCTCTTTAGCTGGGAAGCCCAATATATGGCTTTTCGATAAAATTAAACCGATTGGCTTTTTCCGAATTTTTGATCAAGCGATACTTTGCCCTCTTTGGGGCAGAACTGTTTTGTTTGCCACAAAATGGCAGAAAATGCCATTTTGTCACGGCACAGTCTTTTTAGCTACTTGAAAAGGCATTAGGACTTTTATTTATTTTCTAATGAATCTTCCATCGATTTTCTAGGACCATTAACTCACTACTGTCCCCCATAGTAAATAACAAACACACGTATCCGTAATAACAAACACGTATCCGTGATCTTCCTTTTTCGAAAAATTCTAAATTTCACGCTCAATATCTCTTTTTCAAAAATCCAATAGAACTGATTTGGGATGTCGTATTTAGCGTAGAATTTGTTTTAAAAATAAAATGGTAAAGTGCCGGACAGCGGTTTTTCACTATTTTATATTTATGGCTAAATGCTACTAGCCCTTCTTTTGAGGACAGCTTAACATAGGGTTTAAAGCATTAGAATCAATGCTAAGTGTACCCTGAAGAAACACCATCCTCACTTATAATGCAACTTTGGTTAGAGGGGATATTTCTTATGTCCTTTAGAACGGGGGTTCGGGCTTGAATCCGGGAAGCTCATAGCTGGAGAAATTCCCGCTTATGTTCTGAATATGTAAGATGCTAGGTGAGATGGAAAACCCCTGGTATTGCTGCAAGATCAAGGTGTGAGGATACTTACATGGTTGACTTTCTCGTGATCCACCATCACCTCTTCATCCTCACTTGTTTCTATGTTAAGCGACGTAATATTATCTTTGAAACTTAGAAAACTGACTTATTCTACTATTTAAGTTGAAAAATAAACAAATTCTTTGTACAAATACAGTTCATACCCTTATATTTATTTAATTAAGTGGCAAAGAGCTATTCTCTGGTCATAGCACCATATAGTTATTAGGATAAGCTATAGCAATTAGAACTAGAAATAAAATTCAGTAGTCCTTAACTCAGTAGCCCAGAAATACCTCTTTAAAACCAAGCTCAATTACCCAATCTATTTGTGGTAGAAATGAAGAAAAAGAGGTCTCTACATTAATTTGACTTTCGTTTATACAGTCTTTAAAACCATAACTATAGTGTTAGAAATATTGTAAGCATTATAAAGTTAATTTATTTTTACTTGAATAATACTGTGGATGTAACTTTACTAATGCAACTTATTAATTATTAATTTAGGCAGTATCCAAATTTTGTTTGTAGTGAAACTATATTTGTCTTGACCAATCTTGGAAAGAACTAATAAATTATACTGAATATTTGATGTTTAATGATATTAATTGCTGAAAGCTTTTTAATATTTAATTTTAACATTTATTTTCAATATGAAGTACAAAAGAAAACATTTATAATATAATTCGTATTCAGTAAAGCGCCAAGGACGCAGTAGGTTTTAGGCTTCTGCAGTGAGGCGATACCCAAACTCTTGTTTGTAGTTATTTTTATTCGATTCAAACTTGATTTGCATATTCAATTTAAGTTTCACTCGTTTTAAGATTTATTTATTCATTTCCATTAATATATATTGTATGTTTGTTCGCATTGACTGTTTATTTAATTTCTGTTCGTTTTAAGTTTCATTTATACTTTCATAGCAAAATATTTTTTTTCGTTTTAAGCTTGTTTCATATTCAATCTAAGCATTACTCGCTTTAAGATCTGTTTATTCATTTATATTATTACTTGTTGTATGTTTTTTGCTATGATTGTTTATTTAACTTCTGTTCGTTTTGGGTTTCATTTATTCTTTAATAGTAATTTCTGGTCGTTTTGAGTTTGAATTTTAACAGGTATTTGTATCTCATGAGCTTAAGTTTAAAATGGACTTTACTTTTCTTTGAAAAACTTATTTTTCGGAAAGTTTTTTTTTAATTAATTTTTGTTCGTTTTTGATTGCAAAAAAGTTTCAAGTTTTTATGGCTTGGGGGGGGGGAGTTGCTTACTGTCCGACTATTCTTGACTTTAAAAAACGGATCTAGAACTTTCAATTTAAATCCAATGAGGTTTTTTTCAAATTCTATACGATTACCTCTTTGATAAAAACGTTATATATGAACAATAGACAGCTTGCATAACTTGCGGACAGCGATTGACAACAATGAATGGATTGAAAAAATAGCTCCAATAAGGAGGGTTTATACCATATCACTTGCTGACACAAAGGGATCACGACTGTTTGGAATTGACCTTAATAGGATTTTGTGTGCCAAAGCAATTTTGAATCTATCATAGAGTATGTATTTTAACCTTATAATTGGATAATTATAATAGATTTACTATGTGTTCTTCCCATACAAACTTTACCTTATTAAAGTCTTTGGGGTGGGGGCGGCGTACTTGGCATAAAGAAGAAAACTTTAGCGTAGACAGTAGCAGAGGGGGAGGGTGAGGTTGGACACTCATCCAATACGGGGCGGAACTTCACTTATCTCCTCCGTTCCCGATTTAGGAGATTAGACAGACTCATTGGGCTGTAGGATGTTGGACCGTTTGAGTTGTGGAAGACGTTAAAATACTGAAAAATACTTTATATTTTCAGTTATTGCAGGATTGATTTCATAGATTGTGGAATGGTGAGCCCCCAAGGCCATCATTTGGGTGAGCCTCAACTCATAATATGCAATTTTGATTAATTGTTCCGTGTTATGTGCATATATTACTCTATATATGTTATTTTGAGTTATACTTTTATCGCATTGCGTTCATTTTTAAGCCTTGAGATAAAAACTGAAGCCTTAGCGTAGACAGTGGTGGGGGGAAGTCTCCCCCCTCACATGCATAATTGAGCAGCCACAGAGAAAGTAATACAAATGAAAATAATCGGTCTTTTGGAAACGTCTTTTTTTCAAAAGACGCGAACAAAATCGTCTAAAGGAACCTGAAGTTCTATCTCTGACATTTCCGTTGATTCTTTACTCCCGTTACTTTAAGATGGAAAATGTAGAATATTATGGGTTTAGTCGTCCCCTCTCTGAATAATTCACATTTGGAAAACCCACCCCTGGGAAATTCCTCCCCTCTCAAAGAACATTTTCTTTTCCTGCTGATAATTCCTCCCCGTTAAATTCCACCCAGCAAATCTTTATTTATTAATTTACATTAATATAAGCACTAAATTTATTTATTAATTTCCATTAATATCAGCAATAAATTTATTTATTAATTTACATTAATATCTATTGTATGTTTGCATTGATTGTTTATTTAATGATTGTTTGATTGTTTATATGCCCCCAGGGCATAACTTACAACGCCTACCCCCGGGCCCTGGTGGGCTGTGTCGACCCCGGAGTTTTTTGTTATCAGAACATTGAACTATTTTAACAAAATGTCTTTCTCAAAATTTTTATCTGATGCATTTAGAGCATGGAGGAGGGGGGGGCTAGTTGTCCTCTAATCTCTTTTGACTCTTAAAAAATGAACAAGAACTGTCAATTTCCGATCAAATGAGCCCTCTCTAAAGTTTATACGAGCATCCCTTCCATAAGAAATAATGGGAAGGATTCGGAGAATCCTTAAATTACAAACCTTGCCCTGAGGGCTGTGGGGGAGTTGTCATCCTCAAAGACCTAATTTCCAGAACTTAAAACTACGTTTAATAAAATGGCTGTCTCAAAATTTTGATTGGATGTGTTTGGGGAAAAGGTGGCGTGAGAGGGGGGTTAGTTGCCCTCAAATCACTTGCGACTATTAAAAAAGGCACTAGCCCTTTGAATTTCCAATCGAATGAGCCTTTTTGAAGTTTCTACGACACCGCCTTCTATTAAAACCTTATATGCCCCCAGGGTATAACTTAAAACCCTTGTCTTGAGGGTTGTGGGGAAGTGTCCTCCTCAAAAATATATTTTCTATCTGAAAATCAACTACGCTGAACAAAATGGCTATCTCAAAATTTTGATTGGATTTTTTTGGGGGAATGATGGGCGTGGGGGGGGGAGGGCTAGTTGCTCTCCAATCACTTTCGACTATTAAAAAGGGCACTAGCCCTTTGAATATCCAATCCAATGACCCTTTTTTGAAGTTTCTATGACAACGCCTTCTATAAAAAACCTTATATGCCCCCAGGGAATAACTTAAAACCCTTGCCTCAAGGGTTGTGGGGGAGCGTCCTCCTCAAAAACATATCTTCTGTCTGGAAATCAACTACGTTGAACAAAATAAATATCTCAAAATTTTGATTGGATGTGTTTGGGGGAATGATGGGCGTGGGGGGGGGGGGGGCTAGTTGCCCTCCAATCACTTTCGACTATTAAAAAGGGCACTAGCCCTTTGAATTTCTAATCGAATGAGCCTTTTTTGAAGTTTCTACGACAACGCCTTCTATAAGAACCTTATATGCCCCAGGGCATAACTTAAAACCCTTGCCGTGAGGGTTGGGGGGGGGGGGGAAGTGTCCTCCTCAAAAACATATTTTCTATCTGGAAATCAACTACGCTCAACAAAATGGCTATCTCAAAATGTTGATTAAAAAGGGCACTAGCCCTTTGAATTTCCAATCGAATGAGCCTGTTTTGAAGTTTCTACGACAACGCTTTCTATAAAAACCTTATATGAACCCAGGGCATAACTTAAAACCCTTGCCCTGAGGGTTGTGGGGGAGTTTCCTTCTCAAAAATATATTTACTGTCTGGACATTAACTACGCTTAACAAAATGGTTATCTCAAAATTTTGATTGGATGTAATTGGGGGAATGATGGGCGTGGGGGAGGGGCTAGTTGCCCTCCAATCATTTTCGACAATGAAAAAGGGCACTAGAACTCTCGATTTTCAATCGAATGAGTCCCTTTTGCAGTTTCTACGACGACCCCTTCCATATAAAGTGCCTCTGGGAAAAATAATAATAATAAATAAATAAATAAATAATAAAACATTGGAGCCGTATGGCCTTTGTTATAGGCAACGCTACAGCGTTGCCTCTGATACTTTTTATTAACATTTATTTTTTAAGCTTCTTTCATTAGAAGCAACTGATACAGGCAGCGCAATATGCATCATTAAGGTTTAGTAAAAATACATGATAATTTTTTCTCGTCTGAAGCACCTTTAAAGTGCATATTTGTTTTGATTTTTTTTTTAAATTTAAACGAATTAAGATAAAATTTTGCCACAAAGAATATTTTCATCGAAAAGTAGGGCTGTATTATACCAAAAATTGACATAACTAAAGTCAAATAATTTTTCAAGCGTAAAACTATCATAAATCGCAATAAAAAAATGAAATCCAAAACGAACAGAAATTACGATACCTAAACACGTCAAACTCATCAAAATAAATTTAGCACGTTACTTACAACAATCCTTATTTCTAGCTAGGTGCTTTTGTTTCTCATAATATCGGAAAAAGGAGAAAAAATCATCATCATAATGAAGATGCTAAGAGTAGAAAAGCCAATGCCCAGGATGAGTTCTTACAGTTGGAAAAGGTTTGGAAGAATAGGAAGATAAGTCTGCAAACTCCTGGCCATAGAGCCCCGGGAGAGACTGATTTTTTTAAGCGTATTTTTTTTTAACTTATTAATTGAATAAATTTATTGGCTGATTAAAAAAAAGATTAGAATATTCGAGGTTGCAGTGATGCCAGTGGTCAAGTATAAGTTTTAATCCTGGACGTTATGAAAGATGATGGAGGATTTGTTAGATGTTTTCCAGAGAGACTGCATATGATTGTTTTGAGTACCCAACTGACTGACCATACTTCAAATAGTAACTTGTACAAAAAACATGGTTCTATCCCACTTTCTAGGGTGAGAGGAACGTGGTTTTCCGGGGGAATATTTTCCTTGGGGTAAAGGCCGGCCACCACATATACCAAAGATTGACAGAAATTCTGTCAAATAATTTTTCAAGCGTAAAACAACCATAAATCATAAAAATAATAAAAAGTAAATGAAATCCAAAACCAACAGAAATTACAATAGCATACAATAGAACAATAGAATTAAATAGAAAGCCCATTTGTGGATAGAGGGTGACATGTTACTGAAGATCGTCCTAGTTAGCCAACTGTCTAGGGTCAAATGAAAAGTAGGTCGTCAATCAATGAGATGGGACGATATTGCATGGAAATTTTTCAGAATAGAAATCAGTTATTAGAATTTCACCACTATTGAAGTCATTTATTGTACTGATAAGTCTAAACTCATTAGCATAGAATAGGTCACATTTATCATTTTGCGCATTAAATTAAAAAAGAATTTATAATTAACTAAAAGTAAAGCACAACTTTGAAACTTAAAGTGAACAGAAATTCTTCCGTATAAATTTAAAGCGTAATCGAATTAATAATTTTAAAAAATAAGTTTTAAAGTTTGATTTTATTTTCATGCAAAATTAGTAACTACCATATGAGTGCCTAATTTAGTATCAAAAAATTATGTCATATTTTCAATTTTTTGGCCATAAGACCAATTCATCAACAGTAATTAACAATATTTAAAAAACACAGTAGTTTTTCTTTAATTATACTATAGACAAAATATTCTAGACAAGCTAAAAAGACATTACAGTAACACACACATATTGTAAAGTCATTGCACATGTGCACACATCACGTCATATCACAAAATCTGCAAATTTATTCAGTGAAATGATAAAAAGCAGCCCACTAAAATTTCAAACGATTACAATTCCATTTTTACAGAGGCAGATAGAGCGAACTTTGTCCAAAAGAATCCAGGCACATTAAAATAAATGTTATTCAAAGGGGTTCTCTGCGTTTACCCCCACCCAAGAAAATACCCCCTTCCGGTAAATACCCCCTTGGAAAATAGGGCTTTAGGAGAAGTGTATTTTAAAGCCAAATATATGACCATGAACATAGTAAAATAACGTAAACATTGATCAGCGATCATCATAAAACACTTAAACGAAACACCACATTAACCTAATAATAGTATTTAATACTTGGACAAACGGTCATTAAAAAAAAAAAACAGTTAACACTTTGAAACATTAAATTTACTTTATACTGTGATTTTCTGACTTCCAACTGTCCAAATACTTTACCCCCCCCCCCCCTTATATGCAAATATATAGCCCAAATTGTACATTTTTCCATATGTTCTGTCACTTGTCTTGTCTCGCGCTAAGCTGAAAAAAAAATAACGAAAAAAACGGTTTGTTCTCGAGTTTTACACAGCGTAAACTTGAGTGAGTGGCCCATAATTAGACCCCGGTGCCGTGCCGGCGGATCGACCGAACGCCGCCGACGAGAGGCCCGGTCGAACGTCGCCGAAGTGTCGTAACGCCGCCGGCGCGCCACAGGCACGCCGGCAGAGGCAGCAGCGTTTGGTCAACTTTAAATTATTTTTGCGCTAATTCTTTATTGCGTCAACCGCAAAGCCGGAGCTTTTCCTTTTCGTGTGGTTTAGTATTTCGATTTTCCTGATTAGAAATCAAGCAGGGCTCGCAGTATCCCCGAATTTTCGGGTATTTCCCCGAAAATCTATGCGTCACCCCAAAATAAAATTTGGTTCCCTGAATCCCCAAAAATCACGCAATCACGGTGCCACCCCTAGAGATTTATTAGTGACTTTCCCTGCCAAATATTACTTTGCATACCATAATTCTTCACTACTCTCTTGTTCATTAATTTTCGTCTCTTTTGTTACTTTGCATAAAAACCAGACAGATGCAATATGCTATTGCCTATATTGCAATATACACAGTTCTTCATATGTTGACAAAAAAAGTGTCGTTTTTATGAAATGAGTTTAAATGATTCCGAATGCAGTTTCCCAATCGCTATTTCTTACATCATTCGTAGTCATGAATTTTGTTTTCAAGTTAAATAGAATTATAGAACGCATTCACTACTATACAGCTTCAGCGTTTTGTTGGATTTTGAAATTGACAGCCGACAGATTGTTTCTACAGCTGAATTGTCAGTTTGCAGAATTTTTTTTTTCTTTTGCTGTTTTTAGATAAGATTTTATTAATGTTTAATGCTCGATTATTGAACGCCTGACAGAAAATACAATCTTCCTTCTGGAACATTTTTACCCCCCCCCCCAAAAAAAAAAACAACCTTCGATTGAGACAAAATTTAGCTATAGACTAAGCTATGTACAAGGTTGGGGAATTAAAGATTGAAACGAAAGTTACACCAAAAATATGATTCATAAATAAATTGTAAATTATTGCCTATAGGAGGGGGATAGGGGGCTATCATTTTTAAATGATAATACCTCATTTTTTTTTATTGAAAGCAGGGATGCCAAAAAGATAATTATTTTTGTCATTTAAAGTGGAGACAGAAGAAAATGATATCAAATTCCCTGGGAAACCATTGAAATATTTTGATAGACCTAGGGCCCCCCATTAGGACTTGTTCATTGTCTTGGGTATTTTGCGATTTCTCATAGGCTACTGGTCTTATTTGGCTTTTGTGTGTGCTCCCCTTTAATTAGATTCTATTGATCTTATGGAATGCCATGGCGAATCTATCACTCAGTTTTCCAATAATTTGAGGTATATCTGAATAATTTCGACATTTTTGTTGTTGTCTTTGTACCCCTTTACTCATACCCTCAATTTTTTTTCAAGGAACACTAAGCTGTTTAACGTTATTTTGCGTTTTTGTTTGAACCATATAGTTACCTAGTTAATTATTAAGTAAATTGTTTCTCTAATGAAAGCTGAGACGGTATCCTATCAAGGTGGTATCCAGAGGGGGGGGGGGGGTAGGGAGGTATTAAATTTAAATGATAATAGCTCGAAATTTTATTTATTGAAAGCAGGGATCCCAAAAAGTTGATTTTTTTATTTAAAGCAGAGACGGCTTCCTATCAAGGTGGTATCCAGAGGGGAGGGGGGCATAGGGAGTTATTATATTTAAGTGATAGTACCTTGATTTTTTTTTTATTGAAAGCAGGGATGCCAAAAAGTTAAAAAGTTGACAAAATTAACAAGATATCGTGAGTTATACTTGATACAGCACTTGCATGGTTTTATCGTCCAAAGGGAAAGGGACATATGCGTCATATCCGTTTTTTTCTTATTGATGAAACGGGTTTACTTTGAAAAACATTCATTCATAAGTACCAGGCAAATTCACACTAAAACGAATTGGTGTGACGAAAGCGATATCGACTTCCCCACCTAACGTTGCGCTCGAGTAACAATGGCGCCCTTGGTCCAGTGCCCAAGTTACATTAAAAGGCCAGGTCATAATAAAAGCTTTCAATTTGAGAGGTTCAAGGAGGAGTATTTGACAGTCTTATGACCTCAGGGTACTAGATGTTGCAACGTTCTTACGTATCTACAGTGGTTTAGAAAATTCGATCACCCCACAAATGATTACGAAAAACATGCACAAATGTAACATTTGGAATATTATAACACTTTTTTCAGAGCTTTGAAGAAAAGCAAAAAAGTCTAAATACCCCTAACTACGCTTCAAAGCTATTTTAAAAAGAAACTCTTTGGAGATTTCCATGGAAATGACCATAGCAGAAGCTTTGAGCCTGGGTGGGGATCAAAGAGGAGTCTTTGTGTATTTTGACCACAGGTGACCTATTGTTGCGACTTCCTTAAATTTGGTAATTCTTGTGAGCATTTGGAAATCAAAGCTTAAACTCAATAACTGATACTAAGTCTCCTAACATTTTGCTTGGATATGAAAATTTCAACATCTTCCTGGAGCTACTTCAGTCTGCATATTATTTCATTTAATTACACTTAAAACGGATGAGCTTTTTAGTTTTTACCTAAGAAAATAGCTGGCACTTCATTTTTCTTCATAGCGAATAAACTATTAAGTGTTTTTTGTGTCATTGTAATTGAAGTGTTCTCATGTGAAGTGTTCATCATGTATTTTTCAATTTGATAAATTTACTCCTTTTAGATGCAGTTTATAATTTGACTGATATTAGGTATTTATCAGTTTATAATTTGGAATGCATCCCCAAAAGAAAAAATGAATAATATCCAAAAGAGTAGCCAAAAGCAATAAAAAAGCAGCAGTTCAGCCTTAGCCTACATGACATATATTCTATAAAGAAGCCAAACAAAACTTTAAAATGTATTTTTTTTAAATTATTATTAAAAACCAGTTTTTAATACAAGAAGGCTTCTTAGGAATCCAAAAGAGCGAAAAAACAAAAAAAACAATCAATATCAAAGTCGCCCATTTCAACTGTTTTAAAGGTGACAAAACAGATATAGGCAAAGGGCATTATGAAAAAATTAAGCTTCTAAGTTCAAAGTTTTTACCTAGATAACTGACGAATTTTGTGGTACGGTATTTGAAGTTTTATATGCAGTTATACTCGATGAAAAAAAAACTACTTAATTTTGGTAATTATTTATGTTAAGAATACATAGCTAATAGATACTTCAACTACTCGTATTATGCAAGGGTTCTGAAACGCCACAGCCATTTCGTTTCTACCAGATTTCTACTTCTCTTGATGAATAACGAAGAAGACCAGTTTCCAGCCAGCGACTGGTGAATTTTTGAACTCATGAATAGGCTCGAATCTGTTGTAAATTTAAGCTGTGATTTGAGAAAGACTGATGAAAACATTAATGTTTGCGGTCAACATTGATCGCGCCGGCGGCGCGGCGCGCAGTTTTTGGCCCCACCGCCACCGGTCTTCCCTCATCGGCGCGGCGCCGGGGTCTACCCATAATACGAAAGTATCAAAACTCCTTCCTCCTGCGGAAGTTAAAAAAATAAAACTCAAATTGCGAAGGCCTTAATTTACACGAAGGGGGGGGGGGGTATTTTCCGGGGTGTAATTGCCGGGGGTGTAAACACCGGCCACCATTCAAAGGTACTTGAAGTCTACGAATCTTCGAGTGAGAATGATTTAGTTCAACAGAAAGGCCATACGGCTCTAATGTTTTATCATTATTATTTTTTCTTGAGGCAGTTGATATGGAAGGTGTCGTGGTATAAATGTCAGAGGGGGCTCATTTGATTGGAAATTGGAAGTTAGTGATTTCAGGGTACTGGCCGCCCCCCCCCCCACGTTCTTTTTTCCTCACATACATCTGATCAGAATTTTTAGACAATCATTTTGTTGAAAATAGTTCAAAAATCATATAACGAAAACTTCTATAGAAGGGATGTTCGTATAAACTTCCAAGAGGACTCATTTGTTTGGAAATTGAAAGTTCGTGTTTAATTTTTAAGAGTCAAAAGAGATCGGAGGGCAACTAACCCCCTCCCACACCCATTTTCTCAAAACCTATCCGATAGTTTTTGTAAGTAATTGATTCCTAAATTAAAGATTAAAGTAATTACTTAAAACACTTAATGTAAATACTTATTAATTAACTTGAATTAATTAAAGTTCTTGTTAATTAAATTAATAAAAAATTTAATTAAATTAATTTATCAAATTTATTAAATTAAGTGTTGTAAATTACCCCACGGGGTATATAAGGGTTCATGGAAGGGACGGTAGTATAGGTCGGAGTAGACTCATTCGATTGGAAATCGAAAGTTGTAGTGCACTTCTTAGGAGTCAAAAGTGATCGGAGGGCAAATAGCCCCAACTTTCTTTTTACCCAAATGTTTCCGATAAAAATATTAATCTTAGTTCAAGGATTAGATAACAAAAGCTCAAGGGTAGCCCTTCATGGCCCGGCTCCCTTGTTATTAACAGCACTTTATTCTAAAACTTATGGGACCCTCCTTCTCCCAAAAAATATTAATAATAAATCATGGGAACTGACCCCTACTCCTCCCTCTATACCCTCCCTAAAAAAATACTTATTAACGATATTTTATTCCAAAAATTGTGGGAGCTGACTCCCGACTCTCCCTCCGAGCCCCTCTGCAACAAAATAAAAACTATTAACGATATTCTATTCTAAAAAACATGGGAATCCATTCTAATTTTATTAGCTCTTTCCAAAAGTGTTCAAGACACCTATGTTCTCCACTACAAACCAGATCATGGCTACTGCCCGTTTCCCTAACGGTAATAGCATAAGACCAGTAGAAAGGACCCTATAACTCGTGACGGGAGTCCATATTTGGGCATAGAGTCCCTAGGGAGAACGCCTGTGCTGTCAGTTTGACGGGGCACCAAATATGGGCATGGAATCCCCAGGGAGAACACGTTTCCGAGAAATGTCTCCGGGCAAAGTTTATTAATGTCTTTGATGTATTTCCAAGGAGAATTGTCTCCGGGGCGAAGTTTATTAATGTCTTTGGAGTTCTTCCAGGAGAATTGTTTTCGGGCGAATGTTTTGATCTTAGAGATGAAGAGATTAGCGCGGGAAAGGGTTTCTTAGTAATTTCAAATGTGACAGCGCAGGGATGCCAAAAACACAAGGAACACGCTGAAATTACGTTTAGGGGTTATTTGGGCGAAAGCGTTTAGACATTTTAGGGAATTATTTCGGCGAAACAGTTAGAGACATTTTAAAAGATGATTTTAGAAGAGGTTTTAGAAGAGGATTTGAGGGTGAAACTCTGTGGTCGTTATAATACACAAGTTCCATTTGAACAGTGTCGTGAGGTCCCCTACCCAAACCCCAAAGGGCTCCGGTCCCCCTACCCCAACCCCGACGGAAGCCCCCGGCCCCCAAAGGTCCCCCGGGCTCCCAAAGGACCACCCGCCCCCCAAGGGCCCCCCAGAGCCCCCAAGGTCCCTGAACCCCCATTTTTTAATATTTTTTAATTTGCGCATTTTGGGACACAAAAGGGTCCCTACCCCCAACTTTTGACTCCCCCTCACAACTTTAGTGTTTTGTCATGGTTTACCTTGTCACAGTTACATTCTCTTGATTTTCAAAGTTCATTGTGGATTTCTTTCATTGAAATGCAAGAGTTGAATTATTTCAGTAGTGTTTTGTCATGGTTTACCTTGTCGCAGTTACATTCTCTTGATTTTCAACGTTCATTGTGGATTTCTTTCATTGAAATGCAAGAGTTGGAATATTTCAGTAGTGTTTTGTTGTAGTTTACCCTGTCGCAGCTACATTCTCTTGATTTTTCAAAGTTCATTTTGGATTTCTTTCATTGAAATGCAAGAGTTGGAATATTTCAGTAGTGTTTTGTCGTGGTTTACCTTGTCACAGTTACATTCTCTTGATTTTTCAAAGTTTATTTTGAATTTCTTTCGTTGAAATGCAAGAGTTGGAATATTTCAGTAGTGTTTTGTCGTGGTTTACCTTGTCACAGTTACATTCTCTTGATTTTTCAAAGTTCATTTTGAATTTCTTTCATTGAAATGCACGAGTTGGAACATTTCAGTAGTGTTTTGTCATGGTTTACCCTGTCACAGTTACATTCTCTTGATTTTTCAAAGTTCATTTTGAATTTCTTTCGTTGAAATGCAAGAGTTGGAATATTTCAGTAGTGTTTTGTTGTGGTTTATCGTGTCACAGTTACATTCTCTTGATTTTTCAAAGTTCATTTTGATTTTTTTTCATCGAAATGCAAGAGTTGGATTATTTCAGTAGTGTTTTGTCATGGTTTACCTTGTCGCAGTTACATTCTCTTGATTTTCAACGTTCATTGCGGTTTTCTTTCATTGAAGTGCAAGAGTTGGAATATTCCATTAGTGTTTTGTTGTAGTTTACCCTGTCGCAGTTACATTTTCTTGATTTTTCAAAGTTCATTTTGAATTTCATTCGTTGAAATGCAAAAGTTGGAATATTTCAGTTGTGTTTTGTCGTGGTTTACCTTGTCACAGTTACATTCTCTTGATTTTTCAAAGTTCATTTTGATTTTTTTCATTGAAATGCAAGAGTTGGAATATTTCAGTAGTGTTTTGTCGTGGTTTACCTTGTCACAGTTACATTCTCTTGATTTTTCAAAGTTCATTTTGAATTTCTTTCGTTGAAATGCAAGAGTTGGAATATTTCAGTAGTGTTTTGTTGTGGTTTATCGTGTCACAGTTACATTCTATTGATTTTTCAAAGTTCATTTTGAATTTCTTTCATTGAAATGCATGAGTTGGAACATTTCAGTAGTGTTTTGTCGTGGTTTACCTTGTCACAGTTACATTCTCGTGATTTTTCAAAGTTTATTTTGAATTTCTTTCGTTGAAATGCAAGAGTTAGAATATTTCAGTGGTGTTTTGTTGTGGTTTATCGTGTCACAGTTACATTCTCTTGATTTTTCAAAGTTCATTGCGGATTTCTGTCATTGAAATGCAAGAGTTGGATTATTTCAGTAGTGTTTTGTTGTGGTTTACCTTGTCACAGCTACATTCTCTTGATTTTTCAAAGTTCATTTTGAATTTCATTCATTGAAATGCAAGAGTTGGAATATTTCAGTAGTGTTTTGTTGTGGTTTACCTTGTCACACTTTCATTCTCTTGATTTTTCAAAGTTCATTTGAATTTCTTTCATTGAAATGCAAGAGCTGGATTATTTCAGTAGTATATTGTCGTGGTTTACCATGTCGCAGTTACATTCTCGCAAGAGTTGGATTATTTCAGTAGTGTTTTGTCGTGGTTTACCCTGTCACACTTTCATTCTCTTGATTTTTCAAAGTTCATTTTGAATTTCTTTCATTGAAATGCAAGAGTTGGATTATTTCAGTAGTGTATTGTCATGGTTTACCATGTCACACTTTCATTCTCTTGATTTTTCAAAGTTCATTTTGAATTTCTTTCATTGAAATGCAAGAGTTGGATTATTTCAGTAGTGTATTGTCGTGGTTTACCATGTCGCAGTTACATTCTCTTAATTTTTCAAAGTTCATTTTGAATTTCTTTCATTGAAATGCAAGAGTTGGATTATTTAAGTAGTGTTTTGTCGTGGTTTACCATTTCGAAGTTACACTCTCTTGATTTTTCAAAGTTCATTTTGGATTTCTTTCATTGAAATGCAAGAGTTGGAATATTTCAGTAGTGTTTTGTCATGATTTACCTTGTCACAGTTACATTCTCTTAATTTTTCAATGTTCATTTTGAATTTCTATCGTTGAAATGCATGAGTTGGAATATTTCAGTAGTGTTTTGTTATGGTTTACCTTGTCACAGTTACATTTTCTTGATTTTTCAAAGTTTATTTTGAATTTCTTTCATTGAAATGCAAGAGTTGGATTATTTCAGTAGTGTTTTGTCATGGTTTACCTTGTCACAGTTACAATCTCTTGATTTTCAAAGTTCATTATGGATTTCTTTCATTGAAATGCAAGAGTTGGATTATTTCAGTAGTGTTTTGTCATGGTTTACCTTGTCGCAGTTACATTCTCTTGATTTTCAACGTTCATTGCGGATTTCTTTCATTGAAATGCAAGAGTTGGAATATTTCAGTAGTGTTTTGTTGTAGTTTGCCCTGTCGCAGTTACATTTTCTTCATTTTTCAAATTTCATTTTGAATTTCATTCATTGAAATGCAAGAGTTGGAATATTTTAGTAGTGTTTTGTTGTGGTTTACCTTGTCACAGTTACATTCTCTTGATTTTTCAAAGTTCATTTTGAATTTCATTCATTGAAATGCATGAGTTGGAACATTTCAGTAGTGTTTTGTCGTGGTTTACCTTGTCACAGTTACATTCTCGTGATCGTTCAAAGTTCATTTTGAATTTCTTTTGTTGAAATGCAAGAGTTGGAATATTTCAGTAGTGTTTTGTTGTGGTTTATCGTGTCACAGTTACATTCTCTTGATTTTTCAAAGTTCATTTTGATTTTTTTCATTGAAATGCAAGAGTTGGATTATTTCAGTAGTGTTTTATCGTGGTTTACCTTGTCACAGCTACATTCTCTTGAATTTTTAAAGTTCATTTTGGATTTCTTTCGTTGAAATGCAAGAGTTGGAATATTTCAGTAGTGTTTTGTCGTGGTTTACCCTGTCACACTTTCATTCTCTTGTTTTTCAAAGTTCATTTGAATTTCTTTCATTGAAATGCAAGAGTTGGATTATTTCAATAGTGTTTTGTCGTGGTTTACCCTGTCACACTTTCATTCTCTTGTTTTTCAAAGTTCATTTTGAATTTCTTTCATTGAAATGCAAGAGTTGGATTATTTCAGTAGTGTTTTGTTGTGGTTTACCTTGTCACAGTTACATTCTCTTGATTTTTCAAAGTTCATTTTGGATTTCTTTCGTTGAAATGCAAGAGTTGGAATATTTCAGTAGTGTTTTGTGATGATTTACCTTGTCACAGTTACATTCTCTTAATTTTTCAATGTTCATTTTGAATTTCTATCCTTGAAATGCATGAGTTGGAATATTTCAGTAGTGTTTTGTTATGGTTTACCTTGTCATAGTTACATTTTCTTGATTTTTCAAAGTTCATTTTGAATTTCTTTCATTGAAATGCAAGAGTTGGATTATTTCAGTAGTGTTTTGTTGTGGTTTACCTTGTCACAGTTACATTCTCTTGATTTTCAAAGTTCATTGTGGATTTCTTTCATTGAAATGCAAGAGTTGGAATATTTAAGTAGTGTTTTGTTGTAGTTTACCTTGTCACAGTTACATTTTCTAGATTTTTCAAAGTTCATTTTGAATTTCTTTCATTGAAAAGCAAGAGTTGGAACTTTTCAGTAGTGTTTTGTCGTGGTTTACCTTGTCACAGTTACATTCTCTTGATTTTTCAAAGTTCATTTTGAATTTATTTCATTGAAATGCATGAGTTGGAACATTTCAGTAGTGTTTTGTCGTGGTTTACCTTGTCACAGTTACATTCTCGTGATTTTTCAAAGTTCATTTTGAATTTCTTTCGTTGAAATGCAAGAGTTGGAATATTTCAGTAGTGTTTTGTTGCGGTTTATCGTGTCACAGTTACATTCTCTTGATTTTCCAAAGTTTATATTGATGGATTACCTTGTCACAGTTACATTCTCGTGATTTTCAAAGTTCATTTTGAATTTCTTTCGTTGAAATGCAAGAGTTGGAATATTTCAGTAGTGTTTTGTTGTAGTTTACCTTGTCGCAGTTACATTCTATTGATTTTCAAAGTTCATTGTGAATTTCTTTCATTGAAATGCAAGAGTTGGATTATTTCAGTAGTGTTTTGTCGTGGTTTACCTTATCGCAATTTTATTCTCTTGATTTTCAAAGTTCATTGTGGATTTCTTTCATTGAAATGCAAGAGTTGGAATATTTCAGTAATGTTTTGTTGTAGTTTACCTTGTCGCAGTTACATTTTCTAGATTTTTCAAAGTTTATTTTGAATTTCGTTCGTTTAAATGCAAGAGTTGGAATATTTCAGTAGTGTTTTGTTGTAGTTTACCTTTTCGCAGTTACATTCTCTTGATTTTTCAAAGTTCATTTTGAATTTCTTTCGTTGAAATGCAAGAGTTTGAACATTTCAGTAGTGTTTTGTCGTGGTTTACCGTGTCACAGTT
This sequence comes from Artemia sinica, assembly GCA_027921565.1. Classification (NCBI taxonomy): domain Eukaryota; kingdom Metazoa; phylum Arthropoda; class Branchiopoda; order Anostraca; family Artemiidae; genus Artemia; species Artemia sinica. The sequence goes on from CM051265.1 coordinate 58,711,126, forward strand.
ACATTCTCTTGATTTTTCAAAGTTCGTTTTGAATTTATTTCATTGAAATGCTTGAGTTGGAACATTTCAGTAGTGTTTTGTCATGGTTTACCTTGTCACAGTTACATTCTCTTGATTTTTCAAAGTTCATTTTGAATTTCTTTCGTTGAAATGCAAGAGTTGGAATATTTGAGTAGTGTTTTGTTGTGGTTTATCGTGTCACAGTTACATTCTCTTGATTTTCCAAAGTTCATTTTGAATTTCTTTCGTTGAAAAACAAGAGTTGGATTATTTCAGTGGTGTTTTATCGTGGTTTACCTTGTCACAGCTACATTCTCTTGATTTTTCATAGTTCATTTTGAATTTCTTTCATTGAAATGCAAGAGTTGGAACATTTCAGTAGTGTTTTGTCGTGGTTTACCTTGTCACAGTTACATTCTCTTGATTTTTCAAAGTTCAATGTCGATTTCTTTCGTTGAAATGCATGGGTTGAAATATTTCAGTAGTGTTTTGACATGATTTACCCTGTCACAGTTACATTCTCTTAATTTTTCAAAGTTCATTTTAAATTTCTACCGTTGAAATGCAAGAGCTGGAATATTTCAGTAGTTTTTTGTTGTGGTTTACCTTGTCACAGTTACATTTTCTTGATTTTTCAAAGTTCATTTTGAATTTCTTTCATTGAAATGCAAGAGTTGGAAAATTTCAGTAGTGTTTTGATATGGTTTACCTTGTCACGGTTACATTCTCTTGACTTTTCAAAGTTCATTTTGAATTTCTTTCATTGAAATGCAAGAGTTGGAATATTTCACTAGTGTTTTGTCATGGTTTACCATGTCACAGTTACATTCTCTTGATTTTTCAAAGTTCATTTTGAATTTCTTTCGTTGAAATGCAAGAGTTGGAATATTTCAGTGGTGTTTTGTTGTGGTTTACCTTGTCACAGTTATATTCTCTTAATTTTTCAATGTTCATTTGAATTTCTATCATTGAAATGCAAGAGTTGGAATATTTCAGTAGTGTTTTGTCGTGGTTTACCTTGTCACAGTTACATTCTCTTAATTTTTCAAAGTTCATTTTGAATTTCTTTCGATGAAATGAAAGAGTTGGAATATTTCAATAGTGTTTTGTCAGGGTTTACCTTGTCAGACTTACATTCTCTTAATTTTTCAAAGTTCATTTTGGTTTTATTTCGTTGAAATGCAAGAGTTGGAATATTTCAGTAGTGTTTTGATGTGGTTTACCTTGTCACAGTTGCATTCTCTTGATTTTTCAAAGTTCATTTTGGTTTTATTTCGGTGAAATGCGAGAGTTGGAATATTTCAGTAGTGTTTTGTTGTGGCTTACCATGTCACACTTACATTCTCTTAATTTTTCAAAGTTCATTTTGGATTTCTTTCGATGAAATGCAAGAGTTGGAATATTTCAGTAGTGTTCTGTTGTGGTTCACCTTATCACAGTTACATTTTCTTGATTTTTCAAAGTTCATTTTGAATTTCTTTCGTTGAAATGCAAGAGTTGGAATATTTCAGTAGTGTTTTGTCATGGCTTACCTTGTCATAGTTACATTCTCTTGATTTTTCAAAGTTCATTTTGAATTTTTTTCATTGAAATGCAAGAGATTGAATATTTCAGTAGTGTTTTGTTGTGGTTTACCTTGTCACAGTTACATTCTCTTAATTTTTCAAAGTTCATTGTCGATTTCCTTCATTGAAATGCAAGAGTTGGAATATTTCAGTAGTGTTTCGTCATGGTTTACCTTGTCACAGTTACATTCTCGTAATTTTTCAAAGTTCATTTTGAATTTCTTTTCGTTGAAATGCAAGAGTTGGAATATTTCAATAGTGTTCTGTCATGGTTTACCTTGTCACTGTTACATTCTCTTGATTTTCCAAAGTTCATTTTGAATTTCATTCGTTGAAATGCAAGAGTTGGAATATTTCAATTGTGTTTTGTCGTGGTTTACCTTGTCACAGTTACATTCTCTTGATTTTTCAAAATTCATTTTGGATTTCTTTCGTGAAATGCAAAAGTTGGAATAATTCAGTAGTGTTTTGTCGTGGTTTACCCTGTCAAACTTTCATTCTCTTGATTTTTCAAAGTTCATTTGAATTTCTTTCATTGAAATGCAAGAGTTGGATTATTTCAGTAGTGTTTTATCGTGGTTTACCTTGTCACAGCTACATTCTCTTGATTTTTCAAAGTTCATTTTGGATTTCTTTCGTGAAATGCAAGAGTTGGATTATTTCAGTAGTTTTTTTTTATCGTGGTTTACTTTGTCACAGCTACATTCTCTTGATTTTTCAAAGTTCGTTTTGGATTTCTTTCGTTGAAATGCAAGAGTTGGAATAATTCAGTAGTGTTTTGTCGTGGTTTACCCTGTCACACTTTCATTTTTGTTAGGTTAGGTTAGGTTAGGCTAGATCAAGTTAGGTTAGGTTAAGTTAGGTTAGGTTAGCTTACGTACGCGCGCATATGTAGGCTAACCTAACCTAACCTAACTTAACCTAACCTAACCTAACTTGATCTAGCCTAACCTAACCTAACCTAACAAAAATGAATGTGTGACAGGGTAAACCACGACAAAACACTACTGAATTATTCCAATTCTTGCATTTCAACGAAAGAAATCCAAAATGAACTTTGAAAAATCAAGAGAATGTAGCTGTGACAAAGTAAACCACGATAAAACACTACTGACATAATCCAACTCTTGCATTTCACGAAAGAAATCCAAAATGAACTTTGAAAAATCAAGAGAATGTATCTGTACAAGGTAAACCACGACAAAACACTACTGAAATATTCCAACTCTTACATTTCAACGAAGGAAATTCAAAATGAACTTTGAAAAATCAAGAGAATGTAACTGTGACAAGGTAAACCATGACAGAACACTATTGAAATATTCCAACTCTTGCATTTCAACGAAAAGAAATTCAAAATGAACTTTGAAAAATTACGAGAATGTAACTGTGACAAGGTAAACCATGACAAAACACTACTGAAATATTCCAACTCTTACATTTCAATGAAGGAAATCCAAAATGAACTTTGAAAAATTAAGAGAATGTAACTGTGACAAGGTAAACCACAACAAAACACTACTGAAATATTCCAACTCTTGCATTTCAACGAAAGAAATTCAAAATGAACTTTAAAAAATTAAGAGAATGTAACTGTGACTAGGTAAACCACGACAAAACACTATTGAAATATTCCAACTCTTGCATTTCATCGAAAGAAATACAAAATGAACTTTGAAAAATTAAGAGAATGTTAGTGTGACATGGTAAACCACAACGAAACACTACTGAAATATTCCAACTCTTGCATTTCACCGAAATAAAACCAAAATGAACTTTGAAAAATCAAGAGAATGTAACTGTGACAAGGTAAATCACATCAAAACACTACTGAAATATTCCAATTCTTGCATTTCACCGAAATAAAACCAAAATGAACTTTGAAAAATTAAGAGAATGTAAGTCGGACAAGGTAAACCATGACAAAACACTATTGAAATATTCCAACTCTTTCATTTCATCGAAAGAAATTCAAAATGAACTTTGAAAAATCACGAGAATGTAGCTGTGACAAAGTAAACCACGATAAAACACTACTGAAATAATCCAACTCTTGCATTTCACAAAAGAAATCCAAAATGAACTTTGAAAAATCAAGAGAATGTAACTGTGACAAGGTAAACCACGACAAAACACAACTGATATATTCCAACTCTTACATTTCAACGAATGAAATTCAAAATGAACTTTGGAAAATCAAGAGAATGTACCTGTGACAAGGTAAACCATGACAGAACACTATTGAAATATTCCAACTCTTGCATTTCAACGAAAAGAAATTCAAAATGAACTTTGAAAAATTACGAGAATGTAACTGTGACAAGGTAAACCATGACAAAACACTACTGAAATATTCCAATTCTTGCATTTCAATGAAAGAAATCCAAAATGAACTTTGAAAAATTAAGAGAATGTAACTGTGACAAGGTAAACCACAACAAAACACTACTGAAATATTCCAACTCTTGGATTTCAATGAAAGAAATTCAAAATGAACTTTGAAAAATCAAGAGAATGTAACTGTGACAAAGTAATCCATGACAAAACACTACTGAAATATTCCAACTCTTGCATTTCAACGAAAGAAATTCAAAATGAACTTTGAAAAATCAAGAAAATGTAACTGCGATAAGGTGAACCACAACAGAACACTACTGAAGTATTCCAGCTTTTGCATTTCAACGAAAGAAATTCAAAATGAACTTTGAAAAATTTAGAGAATGTAAGTGTGACTAGGTAAACCACGACAAAACACTATTGAAATATTCCAACTCTTGCATTTCAATGAAAGAAATCCAAAATGAACTTTGAAAAATTAAGAGAATGTAAGTGTGACATGGTAAACCACAACAAGACACTACTGAAATGTTCCAACTCTTGCATTTCACCGAAATAAAACCAAAATGAACTTTGAAAAATTAAGAGAATGTAAGTCTGAAAAGGTAAACCATGACAAAACACTATTGAAATATTCCAACTCTTTCATTTCATCGAAAGTAATTCAAAATGAACTTTGAAAAATTAAGAGAATGTAACTGTGACAAGGTAAACTTTGACAAAACACTACTGAAATATTCCAACTCTTGCATTTCAATGATAGAAATTCAAATGAACATTGAAAAATTAAGAGAATGTAACTGTGACAAGGTAAACCACAACAAAATACTACTGAAATATTCCAACTCTTGCATTTCAAACGAAAGAAATTCAAAATGAACTTTGAAAAATTAAGAGAATGTAACTGTGACAAGGTAAACTTTGACAAAACACTACTGAAATATTCCAACTCTTGCATTTCAATGAAAGAAATTCAAAATGAATTTTAAAAAATCAAGAAAATGTAACCGTGACAAGGTAAACCATATCAAACACTACTGAAATTTTCCAACTCTTGCATTTCAATGAAAGAAAATCAAAATGAACTTTGAAAAATCAAGAAAATGTAACTGTGACTAGGTAAACAACAACAAAACACTACTGAAATATTCCAGCTCTTGCATTTCAACGATAGAAATTCAAAATGAACTTTGAAAAAATAAGAGAATGTAACTGTGACAGGGTAAATAATGTCAAAACACTACTGAAATATTTCAACCCATGCATATCAACCAAAGAAATCGACACTGAACTTTGAAAAATCAAGAGAATGTAACTGTGACAAGGTAAACCACGACAAAACACTACTGAAATAATCCAACTCTTGCATTTCAATGAAAGAAATTCAAATGAACTTTGAAAAGTCAAGAGAATGTATCGGTGACAAGGTAAACCACGATAAAACACTACTGAAATAATCCAACTCTTGTTTTTCAACGAAAGAAATTCAAAATGAACTTTGGAAAATCAAGAGAATGTAACTGTGACACGATAAACCACAACAAAACACTACTGAAATATTCCAACTCTTGCTTTTCAACGAAAGAAATTCAAAATGAACTTTGAAAAATCACGAGAATTTAACTGTGACAAGGTAAACCACGACAAAACACTACTGAAATGTTCCAACTCATGCATTTCAATGAAAGAAATTCAAAATGAACTTTGAAAAATCAAGAAAATGTAACTGCGACAAGGTAAACTACAACAAAACACTACTGAAATATTCCAACTCTTGCATTTCAATGAAAGAAATCCACAATGAACTTTGAAAATCAAGAGAATGTAATTGCGACAAGGTAAACCACGACAAAACACTACTGAAATAATCCAACTCTTGCATTTCAATGAAAGAAATTCACAATGAACTTTGAAAATCAAGAGAATGTAACTACGACAAGGTAAACTACAACAAAACACTACTGAAATATTCCAACTCTTGCCTTTCAACGAAAGAAATTCAAAATAAACTTTGAAAAATCACGAGAATGTAACTGTGATAAGGTAATCCATCAAAATGAACTTTGGAAAATCAAGAGAATGTAACTGTGACACGATAAACCGCAACAAAACACTACTGAAATATTCCAATTCTTGCATTTCACCGAAATAAAACCAAAATGAACTTTGAAAAATTAAGAGAATGTATGTCTGACAAGGTAAACCATGACAAAACACTATTGAAATATTCCAACTCTTTCATTTCATCGAAAGAAATTCAAAATGAACTTTGAAAAATCACGAGAATGTAGCTGTGACAAAGTAAACCACGATAAAACACTACTGAAATAATCCAACTCTTGCATTTCACAAAAGAAATCCAAAATGAACTTTGAAAAATCAAGAGAATGTAACTGTGACAAGGTAAACCACGACAAAACACAACTGATATATTCCAACTCTTGCATTTCAACGAATGAAATTCAAAATGAACTTTGGAAAATCAAGAGAATGTACCTGTGACAAGGTAAACCATGACAGATTACTATTGAAATATTCCAACTCTTGCATTTCAACGAAAAGAAATTCAAAATGAACTTTGAAAAATTACGAAAATGTAACTGTGACAAGGTAAACCATGACAAAACACTACTGAAATATTCCAATTCTTGCATTTCAATGAAAGAAATCCAAAATGAACTTTGAAAAATTAAGAGAATGTAACTGTGACAAGGTAAACCACAACAAAACACTACTGAAATATTCCAACTCTTGGATTTCAATGAAAGAAATTCAAAATGAACTTTGAAAAATCAAGAGAATGTAACTGTGACAAAGTAATCCATGACAAAACACTACTGAAATATTCCAACTCTTGCATTTCAACGAAAGAAATTCAAAATGAACTTTGAAAAATCAAGAAAATGTAACTGCGATAAGGTGAACCACAACAGAACACTACTGAAATATTCCAGCTTTTGCATTTCAACGAAAGAAATTCAAAATGAACTTTGAAAAATTTAGAGAATGTAAGTGTGACTAGGTAAACCACGACAAAACACTATTGAAATATTCCAACTCTTGCATTTCATTGAAAGAAATCCAAAATGAACTTTGAAAAATTAAGAGAATGTAAGTGTGACATGGTAAACCACAACAAGACACTACTGAAATGTTCCAACTCTTGCATTTCACCGAAATAAAACCAAAACGAACTTTGAAAAATTAAGAGAATGTAAGTCTGAAAAGGTAAACCATGACAAAACACTATTGAAATATTCCAACTCTTTCATTTCATCGAAAGTAATTCAAAATGAACTTTGAAAAATTAAGAGAATGTAACTGTGACAAGGTAAACTTTGACAAAACACTACTGAAATATTCCAACTCTTGCATTTCAATGATAGAAATTCAAATGAACATTGAAAAATTAAGAGAATGTAACTGTGACAAGGTAAACCACAACAAAATACTACTGAAATATTCCAACTCTTGCATTTCAAACGAAAGAAATTCAAAATGAACTTTGAAAAATCAAGAGAATGTAACTGTGACATGGTAAACCATGACAAAACACTAGTGAAATATTCCAACTCTTGCATTTCAATGAAAGAAATTCAAAATGAATTTTAAAAAATCAAGAGAATGTAACCGTGACAAGGTAAACCATATCAAACACTACTGAAATTTTCCAACTCTTGCATTTCAATGAAAGAAAATCAAAATGAACTTTGAAAAATCAAAAAAATGTAACTGTGACTAGGTAAACAACAACAAAACACTACTGAAATATTCCAGCTCTTGCATTTCAACGATAGAAATTCAAAATAACTTTGAAAAAATAAGAGAATGTAACTGTGACAGGGTAAATCATGTCAAAACACTACTGAAATATTTCAACCCATGCATATCAACCAAAGAAATCGACACTGAACTTTGAAAAATCAAGAGAATGTAACTGTGACAAGGTAAACCACGACAAAACACTACTGAAATAATCCAACTCTTGCATTTCAATGAAAGAAATTCAAATGAACTTTGAAAAATCAAGAGAATGTAGCTGTGACAAGGTAAAACACGATAAAACACTACTGAAATAATCCAACTCTTGTTTTTCAACGAAAGAAATTCAAAATGAACTTTGGAAAATCAAGAGAATGTAACTGTGACACGATAAACCACAACAAAACACTACTGAAATATTCCAACTCTTGCATTTCAACGAAAGAAATTCAAAATGAACTTTGAAAAATCACGAGAATGTAACTGTGACAAGGTAAACCACGACAAAACACTACTGAAATGTTCCAACTCTTGCATTTCAATGAAAGAAATTCAAAATGAACTTTGAAAAATCTAGAAAATGTAACTGCGACAAGGTAAACTACAACAAAACACTACTGAAATATTCCAACTCTTGCATTTCAATGAAAGAAATCCACAATGAACTTTGAAAATCAAGAGAATGTAACTGTGACACAGTAAACCACGACAAAACACTACTGAAATGTTCCAACTCTTGCATTTCAATGAAAGAAATTCAAAATAAACTTTGAAAAATCTAGAAAATGTAACTGCGACAAGGTAAACTACAACAAAACACTACTGAAATATTCCAACTCTTGCATTTCAATGAAAGAAATCCACAATGAACTTTGAAAATCAAGAGAATGTAATTGCGACAAGGTAAACCACGACAAAACACTACTGAAATAATCCAACTCTTGCATTTCAATGAAAGAAATTCACAATGAACTTTGAAAATCAAGAGAATGTAACTACGACAAGGTAAACTACAACAAAACACTACTGAAATATTCCAACTCTTGCATTTCAACGAAAGAAATTCAAAATGAACTTTGAAAAATCACGAGAATGTAACTTTGATAAGGTAATCCATCAAAATGAACTTTGGAAAATCAAGAGAATGTAACTGTGACACGATAAACCGCAACAAAACACTACTGAAATATTCCAACTCTTGCATTTCAAAGAAAGAAATTCAAAATGAACTTTGAAAAATCACGAGAATGTAACTGTGACAAGGTAAACCACGACAAAACACTACTGAAATGTTCCAACTCATGCATTTCAATGAAATAAATTCAAAATGAACTTTGAAAAATCAAGAGAATGTAAATGTGACAAGGTAAACCATGACAAAACACTACTGAAATGTTCCAACTCTTGCATTTCAACGAATGAAATTCAAAATGAACTTTGAAAAATCTAGAAAATGTAACTGTGACAAGGTAAACTACAACAAAACACTACTGAAATATTCCAACTCTTGCATTTCAATGAAAGAAATCCACAATGAACTTTGAAAATCAAGAGAATGTAACTGTGACAAGGTAAACCACGACAAAACACTACTAAAATAATCCAACTCTTGCATTTCAATGAAAGAAATTCAAAACGAACTTTGAAAAATCAAGAGAATGTAACTGTGAAAAGGTAAACCACGACAAAACACTACTGAAATAATCCAATTCTTGCATTTCAATGAAAGAAATTCAAAATGAACTTTGAAAAATTAAGAGAATGTAACTGCGACATGGTAAACCACGACAATACACTACTGAAATAATCCAACTCTTGCATTTCAATGAAAGAAATTCAAATGAACTTTGAAAAATCAAGAGAATGTAACTGAGACAGGGTAAACTACAACAAAACACTACTGAGAATGTAAAAAATCAAGAGAATGTAACTGTGACAAGGTAAACCACGACAAAAAACAACTGAAATATTCCAACTCCTGCATTTCAACGAAAGAAATCCAAAATGAACTTTGAAAAATCAAGAGAATTAACTGTGACACGATAAACCACAACAAAACACTACTGAAATATTCCAACTCTTGCATTTCAACAAAAGAAATTCAAAATGAACTTTGAAAAATCACGAGAATGTAACTGTGACAAGGTAAACCACGACAAAACACTACTGAAATGTTCCAACTCATGCATTTCAATGAATGAAATTCAAAATGAACTTTGAAAATCAAGAGAATGCAACTGCGACAAGGTAAACCATGACAAAAAACAACTGAATTATTCCAACTCTTGCATTTCAACGAAAGAAATCCACAATGAACTTTGAAAATCAAGAGAATGTAACTGAGACAGGGTAAACTACAACAAAACACTACTGAGAATGTAAAAAATCAAGAGAATGTAACTGTGACAAGGTAAACCACGACAAAAAACAACTGAAATATTCCAACTCCTGCATTTCAATGAAAGAAATCCAAAATGAACTTTGAAAAATCAAGAGAATGTAACTGCGACAGGGTAAACTACAACAAAACACTACAGAAATATTCCAACTCTTGCATTGCAATGAAAGAAATCCACAATGAACGTTGAAAATCAAGAGAATGTAACTGCGACAAGGTAAACCATGACAAAACACTACTGAAATAATCCAACTCTTGCATTTCAATGAAAGAAATCCACAATGAACTTTGAAAAATTAAGAGAGGGTAACTGCGACATGGTAAACCACGACAATACACTACTGAAATAATACAACTCTTGCATTTCAATGAAAGAAATTCAAATGAACTTCGAAAAATCAAGAGAATGAAAGTGTGACAAGGTAAACCACGATAAAAAACTACTGAAAAAATCTAACTCTTGCATTTCAATGAAAAAAATCAAAATGAACTTTGAAAAATCAAGAGAATGTAACTGTGACATGATAAACCATAACAAAACACTACTGAAATATTCCAACTCTTGCATTTCAACGAAAGAAATTCAAAATGAACTTTGAAAAATCACGAGAATGTAACTGTGACAAGGTAAACCACGACAAAACACTACTGAAATTTTCCAGCTCATGAATTTCAATGAATGAAATTCAAAATGAACTTTGAAAAATCAAGAGAATGTAACTGTGACAAGGTAAACCACAACAAAACACTACTGAAATATTCCAACTCTTGCATTTCAATGAATGAAATTCAAAATGAACTTTGAAAAATCAAGAAAATGTAACTGCGACAGGGTAAACTACAACAAAACACTACTGAAATATTCCAACTCTTGCATTTCAATGAAAGAAATCCGCAATGAACGTTGAAAATCAAGAGAATGTAACTGCGACAAGGTAAACCATGACAAAACACTACTGAAATAATCCAACTCTTGCATTTCAATGAAAGAGATCCACAATGAATTTTGAAAATCAAGAGAATGTAACTGTGACAAGGTAAACCATGACAAAACACTACTGAAATAATCCAACTCTTGCATTTCAATGAAAGAAATCCAAAATGAACTTTGAAAAATCAAGAAAATGTAACTGTGACAAGGTAAACCATAACAAAACACTACTGAAATATTCCAACTCATGCATTTCAACGATAGAAATTCAAAATGAACATTGAAAAATTAAGAGAATGTAACTGTGACAAGGTAAATAATGACAAAACACTACTGAAATATTCCAACTCTAGCATTTCAATGAAAGAAATCCAAAATGAACTTTGAAAAATCAAGAGAATGTAACTGTGAAATGGTAAACCACGACAAAACACTACTGAAATAATCCAACTCTTGCATTTCAATGAAAGAAATTCAAATTGAACTTTGAAAATTAAGAGAATGTAACTGCGACATGATAAACCACGACAATATACTACTGAAATAATCCAACTCTTGCATTTTAATGAAAGAAATTCAAAATGAACTTTGAAAAATCAAGAGAATGAAAGTGTGACATGGTAAACCATGACAATACGCTACTGAAATAATCCAACTCTAGCATTTCAATGAAAGAAATTCAAAATAAACTTTGAAAAATCAAGAGAATGAAAGTGTGACAGCGTAAACCACGACAAAACACTACTGAAATAATCCAACTCTTGCGAGAATGTAACTGCGACATGGTAAACCACGACAATATACTACTGAAATAATCCAACTCTTGCATTTTAATGAAAGAAATTCAAAATGAACTTTGAAAAATCAAGAGAATGAAAGTGTGACATGGTAAACCACAACAAAACACTACTGAAATATTTCAACTCTTGCATATCAATGAATGAAATTCAAAATGAACTTTGAAAAATCAAGAGAATGTAGCTGTGACAAGGTAAACCACAACAAAACACTACTGAAATAATCCAACTCTTGCATTTCAATGAAAGAAATCCGCAATGAGCTTTGAAAAATCAAGAGAATGTAACTGTGACACGATAAACCACAACAAAACACTACTAAAATATTCCAACTCTTGCATTTCAACGAAAGAAATTCAAAATAAACTTTGAAAAATCACGAGAATGTAACTGTGACAAGGTAAACCACGACAAAACACTACTGAAATGTTCCAACTCTTGCATTTCAATGAAAGAAATTCAAAATGAACTTTGAAAAATCAATAGAATGTAACTGTGACACGATAAACCACAACAAAACACTACTGAAATATTCCAACTCTTGCATTTCAACGAAAGAAATTCAAAATGAACTTTGAAAATCACGAGAATGTAACTGTGACAAGGTAAACCACGACAAAACACTACTGAAATGTTTCAACTCATGCATTTCAATGAAAGAAATTCAAAATGAACTTTGAAAAATCAAGAGAATGTAACTGTGACAAGGTAAACCACGACAAAACACTACTGAAATATTCCAACTCTTGCATTTCAATGAAAAAAATCAAAATCAACTTTGAAAAATCAAGAGAATGTAACTGTGACAAGGTAAACCACGACAAAACACAACTGAAATATTCCAACTCTTGCATTTCAACGAATGAAATTCAAAATGAACTTTGAAAAATCAAGAAAATACAACTGCGACAGGGTAAACTACAACAAAACACTACTGGAATATTCCAACTCTTGCATTTCAATGAAAGAAATCCGCAATGAACGTTAAAAATCAAGAGAATGTAACTGCATCAAGGTAAACCAAGACAAAACACAATAGAAATAATCCAACTCTTGCATTTCAATGAAAAAAATCAAAATGAACTTTGAAAAATCAAGAGAATGTAACTGTGACACGATAAACCACAACAAAACACTACTGAAATATTCCAACTCTTGCATTTCAACGAAAAAAATTCAAAATGAACTTTGAAAAATAACGAGAATGTAACTGTGACAAGGTAAACCATGACAAAACACTACTGAAATGTTCCAACTCATGCATTTCAATGAAAAAAATCAAAATGAACTTTGAAAAATCAAGAGAATGTAACTGTGACAAGGTAAACCACTACAAAATACTACTGAAATGTTCCAACTCTTGCATTTCAATGAAAAAAATCAAAATGAACTTTGAAAAATCAAGAGAATGTAACTGTGACAAGGTAAACCACGACAAAACACTACTGAAATATTCCAACTCTTGCATTTCAATGAAAGAAATCCAAAATGAACTTTGAAAAATCAAGAGAATGTAACTGCGACAGGGTAAACTACAACAAAACACTACTGAAATATTCCAACTCTTGCATTTCAATGAAAGAAATCCGTAATGAACGTTGAAAATCAAGAAAATGTAACTGCGACAAGGTAAACCATGACAAAACACCACTGAAATAATCCAACTCTTGCATTTCAATGAAAGAAATCCACAATGAACTTTGGAAAATTAAGAGAATGTAACTGTGACAAGGTAAACCATGACAAAACCCTAAAGTTGTGAGGGGGAGTCAAAAGTTGGGGGGTGGGGACCCTTTTGTGTCCCAAAATGCGCAAATTAAAAAATATTAAAAAATGGGGGCTCAGGGGCCTTTGGGGTGCCGGGGGACCTTTGGGGGTCCGGGGGGCCCTTGGGGGGCGGGTGGTTCTTTGGGAGCCCGGGGGACCTTTTGGGGCCGGGGGCTTCCTTCGGGGTTGGGGTAGGGGGATCGGAGCCCTTTGGGGTTGGGGTAGGGGACCTCACGACACTGTTCAAATGGAACTTGTGTATTATAACGACCACAGAGTTTCACCCTCAAATCCTTCTCTAAAACCTCTTCTAAAATCATCTTTTAAAATGTCTCTAACTGTTTCGCCGAAATAGTTCCCTAAAATGTCTAAAACGCTTTCGCCCAAATAACCCCTAAACGTAATTTCAGCGTGTTCCTTTTGTTTTTGGCATCCCTGCGCTGTCATATTTGAAATTACTAAGAAACCCTTTCCCGCGCTAATCTCTTCATCTCTAAGATCAAAACATTCGCCCGAAAACAATTCTCCTGGAAGAACTCCAAAGACATTAATAAACTTCACCCGGAGACAATTCTCCTTGGAAATACATCAAAGACATTAATAAACTTTGCCCGGATACATTTCTCGGAAACGTGTTCTCCCTGGGGATTCCATGCCCATACTTGGTGCCCCGTCGAACTGACAGCACAGGTGTTCTCCCTAGGGACTCTATGCCCAAATATGGACTCCCGTCACGAGTTATAGGGTACTTTCTACTAAGACCTACTGCGTATTTCTTTCTGTTGTACTTATTACAACATTGAAAACAAAATGACAATTGCAATGAAACCATGCCAGGATTTGCCAATAGACCCACTAGGCCCTGTGACTTTTTATTATTCCCTAATTTTGGGATTTCCCCGGAAATCGTGCAAAAACGGAGAGACGAAAACACTTGGCTCTAGAAGCGTCAAAGCTTTAAATCCGGCCCAGGCCTTTAAATCAGCAATCAGTATCGATCATTTTGCGTTTTAAATGAAAAAAAGAATTTATAATTAACTAAAAGTAAAGCATAACTTTGAAACTTAAAGTGAACAGAAATTCTTCCGTATAAACTTTAAGTGTAATCAAGTTCATAATTTTGAAAAATAAATTTTAAAGTTTGATTTGATTTTTATTAATCAAGCTAAAAGTTATTTTACATGTGCACACATCACATCATATCACAAAATCTATAAAGTTATTCAGTAAAATGGCAATAAGCAGCACTCTAAAATTTCAGCCGATTACAACCCCATTTTTACTAATGCAGATAGAGCGAACTTTGCCCAAAAGAATCTAGGCACATTAAAATAAATTTTATTCAAAGGGGCTCTAGGCGTTTACTGGAGGGTATTGTGATTGGATTGGAGTGTGATTGGATAAGTGATTGGAGGGTAATAGCCCCCCCCACGTTCTTTTTTCCTCACATCCATCTGATCAAAATTTTGAGACAATAATTTTGTTGAAAATAGTTCAAAAATCATATAACAAAAGCTTCGGGATTTGCACAATCCCCCAGGGCCCGGAGACAGGTGTTATAAGTTATAAACTTGGGGTATATATGGGTCTTATAGAAGGAATGTTCGTATAAACTTCCGAGAGGACTCATTTGTTTGGAAATTGAAAGTTCTTGTTTACTTTTTAAGAGTCAAAAGAGATCGGAGGGCAACTAGTCCCTCCCACACCCATCCGATACCTTTTGTAAGTAATTTATTCTTTAATTAAAAATTAAAGTAATTTATTAAAACACTTAATTTAGATACTTATTTATTAATTCAAATTAATTAAAACACTTGTTAATTAATTTAATTTAAAACAGCCCACAAGAACCTTGGGGCAAGTGTTGTAAATTATTCCCCGTGGTATATAAGGCTTTTATGGAAGGGACGGTAGTATAGTTCGGAGTTGATTCATTTGATTGTAAATCGGAATTCCAACAAACTATTAACGATATTCTATTCTAAAAAGCATGGGAATCCATTCTAATTTTATTAGCTCTTTCCAAACTGTTCAAGACACCTGTGTTCTCCACTACAAACAAGATTATGGCTACTGTCCGTTTCCCTAACGGTAAAAGCATAAGGCCTACTACGTATTTGGCGCTCTGCTAAAACGAATTATATTGCAAAGATTTGCTGTCGTACTGAAAATAAAATAAACAATAAAATAAATAAACAATCAATGCTAACAAACATACAATATATAATAATGTAAATGAATAAATAAATCTTAAAACGAGTGAAACTTAAATTGAATAAGCAAATCAAGTTTGAATCGAATAAAAATAACTACAAACAAGAGTTTTGGTATCGTCTCACTGCAGAAGCCTAAAACTTACTGCGTCACTGGCGCTTTACTGAAAACGAATTATATTACAAATGTTTTCTTTTGTACTTAATATTGAAAATAAATATTAAAATTACAGTAAAATTTTGAACTGATGAGCTTTTAGCAATTAATATCATTATGCATCAAATATCCAGTTTAATTTATTAGTTCTTTTCAAAATTGGTCAAACCAAAATATAGTTTCACTAGAAGCAAAATTTGGATACTGCCCCCTTCTTTAACTGTAAATACCTAAAGCCTTCTGCGTCATTGGTGCTTCACTGATAACGAATTACTCGTATATTACAAATTTATTATTTTCCAGTTCTTACAGCATTCAAAATGAAAATAAAAATTACAGTGAAAAAAAAATCTTGAACTGATGGATCTTTCAACAATTAATATCATTATATATCTAATATTCAATTTGATTTTGTTTATACTCTCCAAGACTGTTCAAGACTCATATAGTTTTGCCATTTTTTTTTAACTCTGCCATTTTTTGTAACTAATCGTGTTAGTTTGTTATGAAAACATTTTATGGCTTCTAGGCATTTCTATTTGAGCGGAAAACTGCACCTCAATTTTTTTGGAACATGCATTTTCTTGCATGAAACACCAAAATATAATAAAATGTCAAGTTTCGGAGTATTCCACCAATCGCAAGCAAGTGCCATTGGTATTTTTGAATCCGCTTGGTCAATTTAGGGGGTGGAGGGTAGGCTAATTCTCGTAGCAGCCCCATTCTGTCGTGGTATGGTTCACATTTTCAACACCTGGCGTCCGGACTATAATATAATCTACCAAGCATACAACTACCCCAAATCAGTATCAATAAATAAATGAAACCCAAAACGAACAAAAATTAAAATAAATATTAGAGTCAAACTCAAAACGAGTATAAATTAATGTGACTAGGGTTCAAAACCCCTATGATTTCTAAAAGTCAGAATATAATTTGTACTTTACTGTAAAAAAATTCAAATGAGTTTACTGAAAAAAATGTGCATTGTCAATTTAATATACATATGCTGATATTTATTCCCTAAAATCTTAATTAATTTTTGATTTCTTAAAGTTACAAAAGTGAAAATATTTCAAAGAATTGTTTTCAGTAAAGCGCCAATGACGCAGTAGGTTTTAGGCTTCTGCAGTGAGACGATACCCAAACTCTTGTTTGTAGTTATTTTTATTCGATTCAAACTTCAATTGCATATTCAATTTAAGTTTCACTCGTTTTAAGATTTATTTATTCATTTACATTATTATATATTGTATGTTTGTTCGCATTGATTGTTTATTTAACTTCTGTTCGTTTTAAGTTTCATTTATGCTTTAATAGCAAAATATTTGTTTTCGTTTTAAGCTTGATTTTCATATTCAATCTAAGCATTACTCGCTTTAAGATCTATTTATTCATTTATATTATTACTTGTTGTATGTTTTTTGCTATGATTGTTTATTTAATTTCTGTTCGTTTTGGGTTTCATTTATTCTTTAATAGTAATTTCTGGTCGTTTTGAGTTTGAATTTTAACAGGTATTTGTATCTCCTGAGCTTAAGTTTAAAATGACCTTTACTTTTCTTTGAAAAACTTATTTTTCGGAAAGTTTTTTTTTTAATTAATTTTTGTTCGTTTTTGATTGCAAAAAATTTTCAAGTTTTTATGGCATGGGGGGGGGATGCTTACTGTCCGATTATTCTTGACTTTAAAAAACGGATCTAGAACTTTCGATTTAAATCGAATGAGGCTTTTTTCAAAGTCTATACGATTACCTCTTTGATAAAAACCTTATATATGAACAATAGACAGCTTGCATAACTTGTGGACAGCGATTGACAATAATGAATGGATTGAAAAAAATAGCTCCAATAAGGGGGTTTAGACCATTTCACTTGCTGACACAAAGTGATCACGACTGTTTGGAATTGACCTTAATAGGAATTTGTGTGCCAAAGCAATTTTGCATCTATCACAGAGTATGTGTTTTAACCTTATAATTAGATAATTATAATAGATTTCCTATGTGTTCTTCCCATACAAAACCCCTTCCCATAAGTTATAAACCCCCCTTAATAAGTTATGCCCCAGGGCATAACTTACAACGCCTACCCCTGGGCCCTGGTGGGCTGTTTCGACACCGGAGTTTTTTTTTATCAGAACTTTGAACTATTTTAACAAAATGTCTATCTCAAAATTTTTATCTCATGCATTTAGGGCGTAGAGGAGGGAGAGGGGCTAGTTGCCCTTCAATCTCTTTTGAGTCTTAAAAAGTGAACAAGAACTTACAATTTTCAATCAAATGAGCCCTCTCTAAAGTTTATACGAGCATCCCTTCCATAAGAAATAATATGAAGGATTCGGAGAATCCTTAAATTACAACCCTTGCCCTGAGGGCTTTGGGGGAGTTGTAATCCTTAAAGACCTAATTTCTAGAACTTAAAACTACATTTAATAAAATGGATGTCTTAAAATTTTGATTGGATGTGTTTGGGGAAAAGGTGGGTGTGAGAGGGGGGTTAGTTGTCCTCAAATCACTTTCGACTATTACAAAGGGCACTAGCCCTCGGAATTTCCAATCGAATGAGCCTTTTTTGAAGTTTCTACGACACTGCCTTCTGTAAAAACCTTATATGCCCCCAGGGCATAACTTAAAACCCTTGCCCTGAGGGTTGTGGGGGAGTGTCCTCCTCAAAAACATATTTTCTATCTGGAAATCACCTACGCTGAACGAAATGGCTATCTAAAAATTTTGATTGGATGTGTTTGGGGGAATGATGGGCGTGGGAGGGGGGGGGGCTAGTTGCCCTCCAATCACTTTCGACTATTAAAAAGGGCACTAGCCCTTTGAATTTCCAATTGAATGTGCCTGTTTTGAAGTTTTTACGACAACGCCTTCTATAAAACCTTATATGCCCCCAGGGCATAACTTAAAACTCTTGCCCTGAGGGTTGTGGGGGAGTGTCCTCCTCAAAAACATATTTTCTATCTGGAAATCAGCTACACTGAACAAAATGGCTATCTCAAAATTTTGATTGGATGTGTTTGGGGAAATGATGGGCGTGGGAGGGGGGGGGGCTAGTTGCACTCCAATCACTTTTGACTATTAAAAAGGGCACTAGCCCTTTAATTTCCAATCGAATGAGCCTGTTTTGAAGTTTCTACGACAACGCCTTCTTTAAAAACCTTATATTCCCCCAGGGCATAACTTAAAACCCTTGCCCTGAGGGTTGTGAGTGAGTGTCCTCCTCAAAAATTTTCAATCTGGAAATCGACTACGCTAAACAAAAATGGCTATCTCAAAATTTTGATTGGATGTGTATGGGGGAATGGTGGGCGCAGGGGGGGGCGCTAGTTGCCCTCCAATCACTTTTGACTATTAAAAAGGGCACTATCCCTTTGAATTTCCAATCGAATGAGCCTTTTTTGAAGTTTCTATGACAACGCATTCTATAAAAACCTTATATGCCCCCAGGGCATAACTTAAAACCCTTGCCCTGAGGGTTGTGGGGGATTGTCCTCCTCAAAAACCTGTTTTCTATCTGAAAATCAACTACGCTGAACAAAATGGCTATCTCAAAATTTTGATTGGATGTGTTTGGGGGAATTATGGGCGTGGGGGGGGGCTAGTTGCCCTCCAATCACTTTTGACTATTAAAAAGGGCACTATCCCTTTGAATTTCCAATCGAATGAGCCTTTTTTGAAGTTTCTATGACAACGCCTTCTATAAAAACCTTATATGCCCCCAGGGCATAAATTAAAACCCTTGCCCTGAGGGTTGTGGGGGAGTGTCCTCCTCAAAAACATATTTTCTATCTGGAAACCAACTACGCTGAACAAAATGGCTATCTCAAAATTTTGATTGGATGTGATGGGGAAATGATGGGCGTGGGGGGGGGGGGGCTAGTTGCACTCCAATCACTTTCGATCATTAAAAAGGGCACTAGCCCTTTAATTTCCAACCGAATGAGCCTGTTTTGAAGTTTCTATGACAACGCCTTCTATAAAAACCTTATATGCCCCCAGGGCATAAATTAAAACCCTTGCTCTGAAGGCTCTGGGGGAGTGTCCTCCTCAAAAACATATTTTATATCTGGAAATCAACTACGCTCAACAAAATGGCTATCTCAAAATTTTGATTGGTTGTGTTTGGGGAAATGATGGGCGTGGGGGGGGGGGGGCTAGTTACACTCCAATCACTTTCGACTATTAAAACGGGCACTAGCCCTTTAATTTCCAATCGAATGAACATGTTTTGAAGTTTCTACGACAACGCCTTCTATAAAAACCTTATATGCCCCCAGGGCATAACTTAAAACCCTTGCCCTGAGGGTTGTGGGGGAGTATCCTCCTCAAAAATATATTTTCTATCTGGAAATCAACTACGCTGAACAAAATGACTATCTCAAAATTTTGATTGGATGTGTTTGGGGGAATTATGGGCGTGGGGGGGGGCTAGTTGCCCTCCAATCATTTTCGACTATTAAAAAGGGCACTAGCCCTTTAATTTCCAATCGAATGAGCCTGTTTTGAAGTTTCTACGACAACGCCTTCTATAAAAACCTTATATGCCCCCAGGGCATAACTTAAAACCCTTGCCCTGAGGGTTTTGGGGAATGTCCTCCTCAAAAATATATTTTCTATCTGGAAATAAACTACGCTGAACAAAATGGCTATCTGAAAATTTTGATTGGATGTGTTTGGGGAAATTATGGGCGTGGGGGGGGGGGGCTAGTTACACTCCAATCACTTTCGACTATTAAAAAGGGCACTAGCTCTTTAATTTCCAATTGAATGAGCCTGTTTTGAAGTTTTTACGACAACGCCTTCTATAAAAACCTTATATGCCCCGAGGGCATAACTTAAAACCCTTGCCCTGAGGGTTGTGGGGGAGTATCCTCCTCAAAAATATATTTTCTATCTGGAAATCAACTACGCTGAACAAAATGGCTATCTCAAAATTTTGATTGGATGTGTTTGGGGGAATGATGGGCGTTGGGGGGGGGGGCTAGTTGCCCTCCAATCATTTTCGACTATTAAAAAGGGAACTAGAACTCTCGATCTCCAATTGAATGAGCCCCCTTTGAAGTTTCTACGACGACCCGTTCCATATGAAGTGCCTCTGGGGAAAAAAAAAAAAAATAATAATAAAACATTGGAGCCGTATGGCCTTTACTATAGGCAACGCTACAGCGTTGCCTCTGATAGCGATTGAGAGAATAGGGGGATCATCCTGTGCCAGCATCCGCGGTCATACAGGAGCCTAAAGTAAACATTTTAGGTGAATAAGAGAGTTCTGGTACAAGAGAGTTTTATATTAACAAGGGTGAAATGTGCACTCAAGTCAAATTTCTTGGTTAAAGCATTTTTTAGGTAATTAAACGACTAGGATTAGATACCCTATTAGTCTACTCTTAATTAACCCGGGTAGTATTATTAAAACCTAAAGAATTTGGCGGTTTCTAAACTTACTAGAGGAACCTGCCCCGTAAACGACAATCCACGAAGAAATCAACCCGAACTTGTTATCCAGCTTATATACCGTCGTTTAGGGGATTAAACAAATAGATCTTCTCAAGAGCTTAGGCTAACAAATCAGATCAAGGTGTAGCTTATGTTCGGGTGAGGGTGGGTTACAATGAGAAATCATACGGAATCCTTGTATTATTACAAAACAGAAGGTGGATTTAGAAGTAAGACTTAACACACTGAAGAAAGCCCTGAGAAATGTACACATCGCCCGTCGCTCTCTTGTCCGAAGAGATAAGTCGTAACAAAGTAGGTGCACCGGAAGGTTCATCTTGAAAGAGGGGAGGGAGTTTGAATAAACATCTTATTTACACTAAGAAGATACTTTAGAATGTTCCCTAAAATTTCATCTATTTATCTATTTAAAACAATATTGTATAAGTAAAAGATTTGAAACTAATCTGTAAATGAGTACTGAAAAGGAAAACCTTACTAATTCCAAGGACGTTAGTTTTTGTACCTTTTGTATCAGGGTTTATTTAATTTTGATCGGTATCGTCCAATCCCAAAATAAGGTGATCTACTTTAATTAAAAAGGACTGTTTCATAAGTCTGTTTAAAATTAGAGTCGTTGTAAAAAAATATTTCGTACCTTTATATCTGGTTGGCAGAATATTCCTTTAGGGTACTCCGTAAGGAACATTTTCTAGGGGATGAGCTCTAGAAAAAGTTGTATTAAACTACTATCAGTGAGACAAAGAGGCTTAAAAGTTGCCGGGGTGTAATAACCATCTTCACTAAAATAACAATTTTAAATTAATCAATATAAACTAGCCGGTGCCTATTATCAAAATTTAGCAGTCAGAATGATAAAATTAGTAGAATTACAAAAAGATAGCAGAATCTATTTTAGAAAGATCGGAAGGAACTCGGCAAAACTTGCCTCCGCCTGTTTAACAAAAACATCGCTTCCTAATTCTAGGAGTTCGGGCCTGCCCACTGATCAAACAGTTCGTGGTAACGAACTGTAAGTAAGCAGCGACCCGGCTCAATGGTAACCGAAACTCTAAAAAACGGAATTTTGGTACCAATAGATACATCAAAAGAATCAGATTTTAATTCTGATTGCAAAGATATAAGTTTCATCAAGTTTAATCTTACCCATCAAAAGTTACACGCCTGAAAATTTTGGCTGATTTTTGAAAAAAGGGGAAAGACCCCCTAAAAGTTATAGAACCTTAATGAAATTCACAGCGGCATATTCAGCGTATTGGAGAACCCTGCTGTAGAGGTTTCAAGCTCCTATCTACAAAAATGTGGAATTTTGCATTTTTTGCCAGAAGGAAGATCACGGGTGCGTGTTTATTTGGTTGTTTTTTTCCCAGGGGTAATCGTATTGACCCAGTGGCCCTAGAATATCGTAGGAGGGCTCATTGGAACGGAAATTAAAAGTTCTAGTGCCCTTTTTAAGTAACCAAAAAAATGGAGGGCAACTAGGCCCCCTCCAACGCTCATTTTTTCTCAAAGTCACCCAATTAAAATTTTGAGATAGCCATTTTGTTCAGCATACTCGAAAATCTAATAAATATGTCTTTTACGATGACATAATCCCCCACAGTTCCCAGGGGAAGGGCTGCAAGTTATGAAATTTGCCCATTGCTTACATATTGTATTGGTTATTGGGAAGTATACAGACATTTTCAGGAAGAATTTTTTTCTGGTGGGGGGGGGGGGCTGGAAGAAGGGGTTACTCGGGAGAATCTTTCCGTGGAGGATGTTTCGTTGGGGTAAGGGACATTTCTATGAAGGGGGCGCCGGATTTCCAAGCATTATTTAAAAATCGATCAGAAATTAAATTAAAAAAAAACAAGTTTTTTCAACTGAAAGTAAGAAGCAACATTAGAACTTAAAATGAACAGAAATCATTACTTATATGAGGGGGTTCTCCCCCACGTCAATACCTCGCTCTTTACGCTACAGTTTTTTTTTTAGTGCTTTCAAAAGAGCTATCTATTCTAATTAAACGGCCTTTGTCATTCAGGGGTTTGTGAATTAAATTTTTTTTTTAACTTTTAACGTAAAGAGCGTGGTATTGACTAAGGGGAGAACCCCACCATATGCGTAATAACAAATACGTAATAAAAAAAACAATAAAAAAAACAAGCGATACGGCTCAATAGTAATCGAAACTTTTAAAAACGGAACTTTGATGTCAATAAATGTATCAAAAGAATGGGCTTATAATGCAGATTCTAAATATATGAATTTTATTAAGTTTAGTATTACTCATCAAAGGTTACGAACCTGAGAAAATTTACCTGATTTTTTAAAGAGGGGGAAACATCTCCTTAAAAGTGAAAGAATTTTAATGAAAATCACACCGTCAGATTCAGTGTATCAGAAAACCCTATAACATAGGTTTCAAGCTCGTATCTGCAAAAATCTGCAACTTTGTATTTTTCGCCAGAAGAAAAATATACGAATATAGAAGTTCGTTACGTAAGTTAATTTGTAAATTACGTCAGAACCAAATTTAGAGACAGCCATTTAGCACAAGAAAAGTAAAATTTGTATGCAAATTTTGTTTATTTATTCAATGACGGTGAGCCAAAATAAAAGCTGCATTAACTAAAAAACGATCAGAAATTAAATAAAAAACAAGTTTTTTAAACTGAAACTAAGGAGCGACATTAAAACTTAAAAAGAACAGAAATTATTCCGTATATGAAAGGGGCTGTCCCCTCCTCAACGCCTCGCTCTTTACGCTAAAGTTTGACTCTGTCTCACAACTTTATTTTTTTAACAAATAAAAAACTTTAGCGTAAAGAGCGAGGCGTTGAGGAGGGGACAGCCCCTTTCATATACGGAATGATTTCTGTTCGTTTTAAGTTTTAATGTCGCTCCTTACTTTCAGTTTAAATTTTTTTTTATTTAATTAATTAAAGGGCCGTGGTATACTGACCATGCGAAGGTAGCATAATCATTAGCCTCTTGATTGGGGGCTAGAATGTATGGTCTGACGAGAGGCAGCCTGTCTCCCCTACTAAATCGAATTTAACCTTTAAGTGAAAAAGCTTAAATATCCTTGGAGGACGATAAGACCCTATAGATCTTTACATTTAGCTCTTTTACTTAACGGCAGGTAAATAGGCAAAAGAAAAGAATGTTTGGTTGGGGCGACATTTAGAGAAGAATAAACACTCAAGAATATGCATATACACAAATAAGTGACCATTGATCCTTAGATGAACATAGAACAAGTTACCTTAGGGATAACAGCGTAATTCATTTTGAGAGTCCAAATCGACAAAAGAGTTTGCGACCTCGATGTTGGTCCAGGGACCCTATTTGGTGCAGCAGCTTAGTCAGGTAGTCTGTTCGACTATTAAATCCCTACGTGATCTGAGTTCAGACCGGCGTAAGCCAGGTTAGTTTCTACCCCCAAGGCAAATTCAACCGAGATAGTACGAAAGGACCTCCCGGGGTTTTGTCAGCTTGGCAGATAAATGCATTAGATTTAAAATCTATTTATAAGGACACCTTAGCTGATAGCTCAGGCATAAATGATTTATTTTTTCTTCCTCCAAGTAGTTATGGTCTTAGTCTCAGTTGCTTTTTTAACTCTACTAGAACGAAAAGTTTTAGGATATATTCAATTACGGAAGGGTCCAAACAAGGTTGGGGTTTTGGGAGTACTTCAACCGTTCTCTGATGGAATCAAACTTTTTAGAAGGGAAGTATCACTTCCGTTGGTTTCTAATTTTACACCTTACCTTGTAGCTCCTGTATTTAGTATATTTCTTTCTTTCTTTTTATGGATATTAATTCCATTCATATCTTATGGGGCAAAATTTAGTCTATCGTTTCTCTTGGTTATCTGTGCTATAAGAGTGGGGGTTTACAGAATTATAGTGGCGGGTTGATCTTCTAATTCTAAATATTCTTTATTAGGAAGAATTCGGGCAGGGGCCCAGACCATTTCTTATGAAGTATCTTTGATCATTATTATTCTTTCCCCCTTAATACTGTTTAAAATTTTTGACTTGGCAGGATATTTAACTAAGTCTTTATATCTAGGGTGGCCCGTATACTTATGCCTCCCGTTAAGAATCTGCTGATTTATTACAATTTTGGCAGAAAATAATCGCACTCCTTTCGATCTTGCCGAAGGCCAGTCCGAATTAGTATCGGGTTTCAATAGAGAATATATAGGGGTGGGCTTTGCACTTATCATGCTATCAGAATAGGCTAGCATTCTCTTTATATCTCTATTATTCAGCGTTGTTTTCGGGGGGATAAGTTTTTTAATATTTTCTTCGGTTGTTTATTTTTTTCTTTGAAGACGGGGATCCATAGTGATAGCTATGATAATTTAATATACTTATGTTGGAAGAGTCTCCTACCGGTATCCCTGATATTTCTCTGCTTTTACTGGAAACTCTGCCAAGGTGGTTAATAGTAAAGACCACTGGTTGTGTGATAAACCTTGTTCTGCTTTCAAAACAGATGCTTTAGTCAGCCAAGGGGCCACATTAGATAATTTTGTCATTTACATTAACCATAATGGGAGCAAACAGGAAATAAGAGAAATAGAGACATGTCAGGATCTGTCCCAGGGCAATATAGGGTTCCTCTACTGGTCGTGCTCCAATCCATGTAAGGAGTAAAAAGAGCGAAACTCAAGACCAAAACAGAGGTTGGGCAATGTAATAAAATTCAAGTCCACGAAATTTAGGTTTAAACGTGTAGGGTAGAGAAATGAGAATAAGAATAGAAGAGAAGAGTGCAACTACTCCGCCTAACTTATTGGGGATGGATCGGAGGATAGCATAGTAGAGTACTAAGTACCATTTCCATGACTCTATGTTCCTTCCTGTGCTATTCCATGACTCTATGTTCCTTCCTATGTTATTCTATAGATGCTCTACACCTTTTCAAAGAAAGTGAGTACCCCCTCACACCTATGTTATACTTCTAAGGGCTTATGTTTTTTGGTACCTTTCCAAGCAAAGTGAACAAACAGGTTTTGAAACTATAGTTGAGATTGTATAACACAACCAAACTGGTTTTTGAGGCAACACCCATTTTTTAGGGTCAATCAGAGAGAGCGGAGGTTATTCCATATACGATAACTTGATTGTTAATTGGATTCGAATAAAAGGAGTGATTTTCATTGCAATTCATATTAGTAAGAGAATTGAATTCAGAGAGAATAGTTTATTTGAGACGATATTAGTAGAGAAAATGAGTGGAGTATTTACACTATTGGAGGTTGATGGTGGAGCCGGTAGCAAAGATATACGAGTACCAAACGTGGCTGTGGAAATAACAGGAGGCAGTAGACTATGCCTTGAATGGGATGATATGTATGCTAGATATGTGATACCATTGAGCAAATGTAAAATGGAGGAGCAATTATGTTTTGCTGCGAAACTGAAAATTGTGCATATAAATAGACTTCAGGCAGCATTAGATGCACTAGTGAAATATATTGATGAAAACAAATTGAATCAGTGATTATTATTATTGTACTTATGTTCAATTAAACTGTTTCTAAATCAAAGATATTTTTCTTTCTATAGTAGGCTGGCGTGTATTTTTAGAGTAGAAAAAAATCTGGTTAGTCTGAAGTTGGTTGTGAGAGTGTTAGGACTCTAAAAAATGGATAGATTTGAGAAAGAGCGAATCATGGGGAATCTTGTGGTTATGGAAAAACGTTTTATTCTAGATGAGGATTTTCTAGAGCTGTCTATTCAAAGGAAGATATTTTCTCAGGGAATGCTTCTTGATATAATGAAAACTGATTCTCCGTCATTAGACTATTGCATGAAGCTTTTACGTTGTGATCCAAATACATTTACACAATTTATTGACATATTAATCACGACACAGCAAAATGATATTGTGCATATACTTTTAAACACTAGTTTAGAAATTTAGGACTTTTTTTCTCATGAGAAAGATGGAGTTCAAGGATGATTTACTTCCTCTCTTTCTCTATCCCACTCAATTTGTTGTTGGTAGCTCAGTTTCATTGTGGCAGTGAGAGTGTCAACACATGAAAAAATGTTCCATACATGTCCGCTATGCATGTACACACTGGGCAGCTGGTCATCATGTGAAAATTGTACAATGATCGATGACTATGATGAAAAGTGCAGATTATGCAACCCGTGTAAATTGCATAGAGGATATGCTGTAAAAATTAAAGGTTGTAATTCCTGTCTTGAAGAAGTGTGTGACTCTCATCCTAGAGGGCACCTATGCTCTAATTGCCACTATGATAAATGTAATCAGTGGGAGAATATATATCCTGGTATGATTGGAAAGAATCCTAAGCGTGATTTTAGTTTATTGCTAAGAGATTGGTATCGTCGTGGCTTTAGATTGTTTTGGGAGGAGGAGCCGGGTCAGCGATTCAACTGTTGGAACAACAAAAGAATTTGGTTTCTACGTCATCGTTGTGAAGACAATGGCTACTATGATTATAAGCCCACTGATTTTTATTTGGCTGTGACGGAATGTGATTCGCCACTTGAGGACACTGTTTATGACATTGCTTCAAATAAGCAAACTGAAACATGTGACTTCTATAAAATGGATGAGAAGAGTATCATTGACTATACAAAGAGATATGACAAGAGTGAAGTTACACTCTACTGTAGAAAATGTGACCCTGGCATTGCAGCACATCAGGATCAGTATACTGTGAATTCAGATAATCTACCTGCATTAGTTGTTATCGACAAATACCTATACCTAGTAGAAGATGAAATCTAAAGAGTAGAAAAGTCGTTTTTATCATGTACATACATTTTTCATTTATTAATAAACAATTTCACATACATTTTTAGAACATTTAATTCGTAGGGCACTAAAATCAATATTAAACAAGCTTGTAAGTATATTTTCCACTAGAAAGTCGTTCAATCGAGTTAAGTCGACATAGATGTCGAGAAGCTGCTTGTAGGTATAGCCCTGACATCTGAACATGAAAAAGAGTAGAGCATGAAGGCCACATGTCAGTCGTTAAATCCTGTACTCTTCGTTGATTTTGAATAATATTTTTCCCTCTGCTTTCAATAAAGTTGCTGGTGTATGGAGTGTAGAAATTATACGATAGGCCAAGAGGATCAAAAAATTCAATATTCTTCGCTGTTTGAAAGATGCAAAGCCAATGGCCTGTCTTCAAAGTCGATGGACTGCTATTAACAATGATTAGGGCATTGTTAACACTTGGAATTTTTTTAAGTTTTGAGGGGGGTGTAAAAATGGTACTTATTTTATATCCCGGTAAACATACGACTAGAAATGCTTCAGGAGAAATAGACTATTGCTTCTTTCTGAACTAATCGCAATTCCTTGACAAATATTTTTTCATTTTTACTTTATTGGTATTAGTCAAAACATTGCATAGTCTATGCCAAACCAAACTAGTGAATATTTATCGTGGCTTTTTAGGTGTTCAATTTTTGGTGCGAATATTTAGTGAATATAATGATAGGAGGGTGAATTAAGTTTTGAGGGTTGGGTGAAAAATGAACATAGTTTTTTTAACTTTATAAAATAGTGGTTATTTCACATAGAAAATAAACACTTTTTCTACAGATTAATGAACTAGCAGCGCCATCACCATCAGGTCATGAAGTATCCATTTTTAGTGGACCTGAACCAATCGTCGCATCACCAATGGAGTTTAGGGTCGAGCCTACACTAGTTCTTGATAATATGGAGCGGCATAGAGGTTTTTTAAATGATTGTTTTGGGGACAATGCCAGCCTAGATGATCTAACCTGTGATATTGACATGGTGGAGGACCTGGAATGGACAGATAGATTTATGAGAGAGCATTTAGGTGATGTTAG
Source organism: Artemia sinica (assembly GCA_027921565.1). Taxonomy (NCBI): domain Eukaryota; kingdom Metazoa; phylum Arthropoda; class Branchiopoda; order Anostraca; family Artemiidae; genus Artemia; species Artemia sinica. Next base: position 58,740,367 of record CM051265.1, read on the forward strand.
CAGTACTAGTGCATCTGAACCGGGTCCTCATAAAGAAATTCCGTCACAGGACAATACAGGCTGGCTTGATCAACTATCCCCTAACACCCTGGAAGACATACTAACTCACCTAGGGGATTTCATGCCACATCCATCCAATATAATTGAACAGACTGGGGGTGGTGCTATTGACAATTCTATGCCACCCCCACCATTCTGGTTAATGATATCGCTAGTACTAATAATAATATAACATCATTACAAGTATCCCCACTTCCAGATTTTTTTTCTCTCCAACTCTGTCTTGTACCATACATTGATGAGGACTGATGATTCTCATTCAATATTTTTTCATGCAAAACAAACTATTTTTTTTTAACTAAATTTTTTTTTGGAGTTCAAAATTAATCTACTTTTTTACATCTAAATCATATCAGAAAAATAGAATGACACTTTTGATTTAAATTTTAAAACATATTCTTGTGCATACCCATACTCCTATTGATGAGGACTTAAGGTTCTCATTCAATATTTTTCATGAAAAACAAACTATTTTTTTTTAACTAAATTTTTTTTGGACTTCAAAATTAATCTACTTTTTTACATCTAAATCATATCAGAAAAATAGAATGACACTTTTGATTTAAATTTTAAAACATATTCTTGTGCATACCCATACTCCTATTGATGAGGACTTAAGGTTCTCATTCAATATTTTTCATGAAAAACAAACTATTTTTTTTTAACTAAATTTCTTTTGGATTTCGAAATTATTCAACTTTTTTTTACATCTCTTAGAATGACATGAAACATACTTAAAACATTAAAACTTTACATTTAATATTTTCCCAACTCAAAATGAGAATGGTATAGATATGTTAGTAATGACCTTTACTATTAGAAAAATAATGCTTGTAGTAGCACTTTTTTTATATTGGACTAAATTTTTATGCACTTAGAAATTATTCAACTTTTTTTTACGTATCTTAAAATGACATGAAATATACTTATGGCTCTAATAATTGTACTCTATGCTTGCTCAGAGACACGATGTGGCTTTCCCACTGGTACTCTATGGCCGGTTATCGACACTACCTAGTTTATTGCATGCATTAAATCAGTATTTTTTTACACAATGGAACGATAAACACATAACTAACATCTCTAAAAAGTGAAGATGAAGCATTTTAAGAAAGTGTGTTCACATGATAGTGTTATTGTAGCATTGAATGCTGAAAAGGAGAAGTATTTAAACTATGAAATAAGTACAAGTGGTAGCACTATCGGAAACGTATGCATGCATTGTCATGACAGTAAGGAATTGAATTTCTTTGGAGTACCAAAAAAATTCAACTCTTATGATGGTGGATATGCGAGATTGAGATCTCTGGAGATGATTGCACTCAAAGAGAATACCAACATAAAAATAATAGTTGATGAAGAGGGGTATTTTCTTGCTAGTGCTTGTGGTAACATGTTACCCAGTGTTAAACCATATCGTCAGCTTTCGGGTATTAGCATTCAAATGAAAGCAAAGACGAAAAGAAAGGCCTACTCTTCTACTAATATCATAAACAATATCTTGTCTACGTGCCGGAACTGTTACCTGTGTAAAAATAGTGTGATATTAGACAGCGAAATTGCCAGAAAAATAAAAAGGACATTGGCAGAAAATATCACTAAGAAATATAAAGAAGACTCGATGAAAAACAAAGTACCAGCAAGCGTTACTCCCATTGATCAAACAGTAAATTAACCAAATAATACCAGAGACGAAAAGCATATTGAGCCTGTCGATGATACACCTGTAAAAATTGTCTATGACTCAAAATGGAATAATGATTATTGTACTGATTACGGACTATGAGAAGACAATAGCTATAGTATCAATAGAGAACATGGTGAACCATTTTATGGAACAGATCCGAAATGTCCAAAGTTGTTCCGTGATATTAATAATGTATAATAATATATTTTTTTTATTAATATGCTACATGCCATTATTTCATTAAAAATATGTTATGCATTACATTGTTATTTGTTCATTATTTTTAGAGTAAGCTAGCATATCAAACGTTTAGAATGTCTATTAAAACATCGGAGATGTAAGAAAAGGAATTTACATACATCATATGTCGGATAGATAGGTTAACATAGAGAAAATCTAAGTATAAGAATTAATAAATTCTCTATCAACATCTATTGACGGATACTTGGGATAGCATTAACAGAATCTAAGTATTAGAATGAATAAATTCTTTTTCAATGTCTTTTGACAGATACGCTTGATAACACTGACATAATTTAAGTATCAAATTGAACGAATTCTTTATTAACATTCTTTATCGATATCATTTGTCGGGTACGTTGGATAACATTGACAAAATCTATCTATTAGAATGAATAAGTTATTTATCATCATCCGTTGTCGGATTTGTCATTATGAAAAAATTGTAAGTAAGTAACAAACTCTTTCTTGAATTCACCTCTTGGATACACAATACAGAAATTATAAAAAAAAAATTGTAATTTCCAGACTTCATTTGCATACAATAGATACCGAGAGTTTTATGACTCCTCCCCACAATGAATTCAGATGGTTTTAGGACTCATCCCCCTAGCCATAACTCCATTCAACCGTGAACGAAGGTATAAAAGTTTGATGAAGTACTTCTCTACTTAACAACTACATTAATAGCTTCCAAGATGATAGGACTGTATGACACAGAATTTATTGGTTTGAAAAAATCATCTTGTGGTGTTATTTTCGAATGTGCATTTTTATTATTGTCTATGGAACTCGAAGAAATTAACTGTTATCATTGGATAGTGAACTATAATATGTTTGAGTATGATAAAAGCATGTGAAGTACTACATTACGTCACATAAACAGACTGGGATTCTACGATAGAGTGATTACACCACTTAATAATAGTGGTCAGGAACTGAGAAATGTTCAGGAGGAAGTCAGTGAAATTTGCAGCTTTTTCGGGGTTGAAGCACTCTACGTAAAGGTTAATGTACCTACAGATAAAGTTTTAATTCAAAAGTGTGACCCTAGGATTCCACTTTTCAATCTAGAAGTATTTAAGTGTCCTAAATTTGAAGGGGCTTATCACCGTCCTGAAGACGAGGTTAGTTTCTTCGCGCAGTGGATACCTAAGGACATACCTGATCGCGATAAATGCATAAGACACGGTAAAAAACTATTCTATATCATGGGATCCTCGTTTCTGGATGTTTAAGAGTGAACTTTAAGTACTATTTTTATGTAAATAGGTGTTTTTTCTCAAAAAATCTATTAATATGTTTAAGCAATAAATTTCTTTAAGCTTAACCCGTCTTTATTCTTTAGAATAGTTCTATTCATTTCATTAAATTATGAAGAATTTGTAAGTAAGTAACAATCGCTTTCTTGAATTCACCTCTTGGATACACAATACAGACATTTTATTCAAGAAATTATGACAAATTCTAAGTAAGTAACAAACTCTTTATTGAATTCGCTGTTTGAATGCACAACACAGAAATTTAATTCAGGAAATTATTAAAAAAAAATTGTAAACAAACTCTTTCTTGAATTCACCTCTTGGATACACAATATGGAAATTCCACTCAAGTAATTATGAAAAAAAATTGGAAGTAAGTAACAAACTCTTTCTTGACTTCTCCTCCTGGATACACAATACAGGCATTTCATTCAAGAAATTATAAAAAAAATGTAAGTAAGTAACAAACTCTTTATTGGTTTCACCTCTTGGATACACAATACAGATATTTCATTCAAGACATTATGAAAAAATCGCAAGTAAGTAACAAACTCTTTATTGTTTTCACCTCTTGGATACACAATAGGGAAATTTCATTCAAGAAATTATGAGAAATTGCAAGTAAGTAATAAACTCTTTCTTGAAGTCACTCTTGGATACGCAATGCAGAAATACATCTTTATATTCCTTAGTGACATTTTCTGCCAATGTCCTTTTTATTTTTCTGGCAATTTCACTGTCTATTAGATTTTGTCAATGTTATCCAACGTACCCGACAAATGATATCGATAGAGACTGTTAATAAAGAATTCGTTGAATTTGATACTTAAATTATGTCAGTGTTATCAAGCGTATCTGTCAAAAGACATTGAAAAAGAATTTATTCACTCCGATACTTAGATTCTGTTAATGCTAACCCAAGTATCCGTCAATAGATGTTTATAGAGAATTTATTCATTCTTATAGTTATATTTTCTCTATGTTAACCATGCTATCCGACATATGATGTATGTAAATTCCTTTTCTTACATCTTCGATGTTTTAATAGACATTCTAAACGTTTGATATTCTAGCTTACTCTAAAAATAATGTACACATAACAATGTAATGCAAAACATATTTTTAATGAAATAATATCATGTAGAATATTAATACAAAAAAATATATTATTATACATTATTAATATCACTCAACAACTTTGGACATTTTGAATCTGTTCCATAAAATGGTTCACCATGTTCTCTCTTGATACTATAGCTATTGTCTTCTCATAGTCCGTAATCAGTACAATAATCATTATTCTATTTTGAGTCATAGACAATTTTAACAGCTGTATCATCAACAGGCTCAATATGCTTATCGTATTTGGTATTATTTGGTTCATTGACTGTTTGATCAATCGCAGTAACGCTTGCTGGCACTTTGTTTTTCATTGATTCATCTTTATATTCCTTAGTGACATTTTCTGCCAATGTCCTTTTTATTTTTCTGGCAATTTCACTGTCTATTATCACACTATTTTTACACAGGTAACAGTTCCGGCACGTAGACAAGATATGGTTTATGATATTAGTTGAAGAGTAGGCCATTCATTTCGTCTTTGCTTTCATTTGAATGCTAATACCCGAAAGCTGATGATATGGTTTAACACTGGGTAACATGTTACCACAAGCACTAGCAAGAAGATGCCCCTCTTCATCAACTATTTATTTATGTTGGCATTTTCTTTGAGTGCAATCATCTCCAAAGATCTCAATCTCGCATATCCACCATCATAAGAGTTGAATTTTTTGGTACTCCAAAGAAATTCAATTCCTTACTGTCATGACAATGCACGCATACGTTTCCGATAGTGCTACCACTTGTACTTATTTCATAGTTTAAATACTTCTCCTTGTCAGCATTCAATGCTACAATAACACTATCATGTGAACACACTTTCTTAAAATGCTTCATCTTCACTTTTTAGAGATGTTAGTTATGTGTTTATCGTTCCATTGTGTAAAAAATACCGATTTAATGCATGCAATAAACTAGGCAGTGTCGATAACCGGCCATAGAGTACCAGTAAGAAAGCCGCATCGTGTCTCTGAGCAAGCATAAAGTACAATTGTTAGAGCCATAAGCATATTTCATGTCATTTTAAGATACGTAAAAAAAAGTTGAATAATTTCTAAGTGCATAAAAAAATTTAGTCCAATATAAAAAAAGTGCTACTACAAACATTATTTTTCTAATAGTAAAGGTCATTACCAACATATCTATAACATTCTCATTTTGAGTTTGGAAAATATTAAATGTAAAGTTTTAATGTTTTAAGTATGTTTCATGTCATTCTAAGAGATGTAAAAAAAAGTTTAATAATTTCGAAGTCCAAAAAAATTTAGTTAAAAAACTAGTTTGTTTTTCATGAAAAAATATTGAATGAGAACCATCAGTCCTCATCAATAGGAGTATGGGTATGCACAAGAATATGTTTTAAAATTTAAATCAAAAGGGTCATTCTATTTTTCTGATATGATTTAGAGATGTAAAAAAAAGTTGAATAATTTCGAAGTCCAAAAAAAAATTAGTTAAAAAACTAGTTTGTTTTTCATGAAAAATATTGAATGAGAACCACCAGTCCTCATCAATAGGAGCATTGGTATGCACAAGAATATGTTTTAAAATTTAAATCAAAAGTGTCATTCTAATTTCTGATATGATTTAGATGTAAAAAAAAGTAGAATAATTTCGAAGTCCAAAAAAACAATTTAGTTAAAAAAACAAGAATATATACACAAGAATATGTTTTAAAAATTTAAATCAAAAGTGTCATTCTATTTTTCTGATATGATTTAGATGTAAAAAAGTAGATTAATTTTGAACTCCAAAAAAAATTTAGTTAAAAAAAATAGTTTGTTTTGCATGAAAAAATATTGAATGAGAACCATCAGTCCTCATCAATGTATGGTGCAAGGCAGAGTTGGAGAGAAAAAAAATTTGGAAGTGGGGATACTTGTGATGATGTTATATCATTATTAGTACTAGAGATATCATTAACCAGAATGGTGGGGGATGGCATAGAATTGTCAATGGCACCACCCCCAGTCTGTTCAATTGCATTGGATGGATGTGGCATAAAAACCCCTAGGTTAGTTAGTATGTCTTCCAGGGTGTTTGGGGATAGTTGATCAAGCCAGCCTGTATTGTCTTGTGACGGAATTTCTTTATGAGGACCCGGTTCAGATGCACTAGTACTACTAACATCACCTAAATGCTCTCTCATAAATCTATCTGTCCATTCCGGGTCCTCCACCATTTCAATGTCACAGTTTAGGTCATCTAGGCTAGCCATGTCCCCAAAACAATCATTTAAAAAACCTCGATGCCGCTCCATATTATCAAGAACTAGTGTAGGCTCGTCCCTAAACTCCATTTGTGGTGCGAAGATTGGTTCAGTTCCACTAAATGGATGCTTCATGACCTGATGGTGATGGCGCTGCTAATTCATTAATCTGTAGAAAAAGGGTTTATTTTCTATGTGAAATGACCATTATTTTATAAAGTTAAAAAACTATGTTCATTTTTCATCCCATCCTCAAAACTTAATTCCCCCTCCTAGCATTATATTCACTAAATACTCGCCCCCCCCCCAACCCCTCCATCAATATAAACTACCCAAAATAGAGCTTAGTTAATTCTAAATTTCAATATTTTTTTATGTTATTAATTACATTGAAAAAAAAAATTGAACACCTATTAAGCCACGATAAATATTCGCTAGTTTGGTGTGGCATAGACAATGCAATGTTTTGACTAATAGCAATAAAGTAAAAATAAAAAAAAATATTTGTCAAGGAATTGCGATTAGTTCAGAAAGAAGCAATAGTCAATTTCTCCTGAAGCATTTCTAGTCGTATGTTTACCGGGATATTAAATAAGTACCTTTTTTACACCCCCCTCAAAACTTAATTTCCCCCTTCCTAGCATTATATTCACTAAATACTTGCCCCCACCCCTCCCCAGAAAGTTCAGAAAGAACAGATAGTCTATTTCTCCTGAATCATTTCAAGTCAGATGTTTACCGCAGTATTACATAAGTAGCATTTTTACACTCCCTCAAGACTTAATTTCCCCCTTCCTAGCATTATTTTAACTGAATACTTGCCCCCACCCCCATCACTTCATATAAAGTAGTCAAAATAGAGCTTAGCCAATTCTAAGTTTCATCATTTTTTTATGTTAGTAATTACACTGAAAAAAAATTGAACACCTAAAAAGCCACGATAAATATTCGCTAGTTTGGTGTGGCTTAGACAATGCAATGTTTTGACTAATAGCAATAAAGTATAAATGAAAAAAAATTTGTCAAGGAATTGCGATTAGTTCAGAAAGAAGCAATAGTCTATTTCTCTTGAAGCATTTTTAGTCGTATATTTACCGGGATATTAAATAAGTACCATTTTTACATCCCCCTCAAAACTTAAAATTCCAAGTGTTAACAATACCCTAATCATTGTTAATAGCAGTCCATCGACTTTGAAGAGAGGCCATTGGCTATGCATCTTTCAAACAGCGAAGAATATTGAATTTTTTGATCCTCTGGGCCTATCGTATAAATTCTACACTCCATACATCAGCAACTTTATTGAAAGCAGTGGGAAAACTATGATTCAAAATCAACGAAGAGTACAGGATTTAACGACTAAGACATGTGGCTTTCATGCTCTACTCTTTTTCATGTTCAGATGTCGTGGCTATACCTACAACCACTTTGTCGACATCCATGTTGACTTACCTCGATTGAACGACTTTCTAGTTGAAATTATACTTACAAGCGTGTTTAATATTGATTTTAGTGCCCTACCAATTAATTGTTCTAAAAATGTATTTGAAATTGTTTATTAATAAATGAAAAATGTATGTACATGATAAAAACGACTTTTCTACTCTTTAAATTTCATCTTCTACTAGGTATAGGTACTTGTCGATAACAACTAATGCAGGTAGATTATCTGAATTCACAGTAAACTGATCCTGATGTGCTGCAATGTCAGGGTCACATTTTCTACAGTAGAGTGTGACTTCACTCTTGTCATATCTCTTTGTATAGTCAATGATACTATTCTCATTCATTTTATAGAATTCACACGTTTCAATTTGCTTATTTAAAGCAATGTCATAAACAGTGTCCTCAAGTGGCGAATCACATTCCGTCACAGCCAAATAAAAATCAGTGGGCTTATAATCATAGTAGCCATTGTCTTCACAACGATGACGTAGAAACCAAATTCTTTTGTTGTTCCAACAGTTGAATCGCTGACCCGGTTCCTCCTCCCAGAACAATCTAAAGCCACGACGATACCAATCTCTTGGTGCCCTCTAAGTGCCCTCTGGAGCATAGGTGCCCTCTAAGATGAGAGTCACACACTTCTTCAAGACAGGAATTACAACCTTTAATTTGTTCAGCATATCCTCTATGCAATTTACACGGGTTGCATAATCTTTACTTTTCATCATACTCATCAATCATTGTACAATTCTCACATGATGACCAGCTGCCCAGTGTGTACATGCATAGCGGACATGTATGGAACATTTTTTCATGTGTTGACACTCTCACTGCCACAATGAAACTGAGCTAGCAACAAAAAATTGAGTGGGATAGAGAGAGAGAGAGGAGTAAATCATCCTTGAACTCCATCTTTCTCATGAGAAAAAAGTCCTAAATTTCTAAACTAGTGTTTAAAAGCATATCCAAAATATCATTTTGCTGTGTCGTGATTAATGTGTCAATAAATTGTGTAAATGCCTTTGGACCACAACGTAAAAGCTTCATGCAATAGTCTAATGATGGAGAATCAGTTTTCATTATATCGACAAGCATTCCCTGAGAAAATATCTTTTGTATGGAACATTTTTTCATGTGTTGACACTCTCACTGCCACAATGAAACTGAGCTAGCAACAAAAAATTGAGTGGGATAGAGAGAGAGAGAGGAGTAAATCATCCTTGAACTCCATCTTTCTCATGAGAAAAAAGTCCTAAATTTCTAAACTAGTGTTTAAAAGCATATCCAAAATATCATTTTGCTGTGTCGTGATTAATGTGTCAATAAATTGTGTAAATGCCTTTGGACCACAACGTAAAAGCTTCATGCAATAGTCTAATGACGGAGAATCAGTTTTCATTATATCGACAAGCATTCCCTGAGAAAATATCTTCCTTTGAATAGACAGCTCTAGAAAATCATCATCTAGAATCAAACGTTTTTCCATAAACACAAGATTCCCCAAAATTCACTCTTTCTCAAATCTATCCATTTTTTAGAGTCCTAACACTCTCACAACCAACTTCAGACTAACCAGATTTTTTTTCCACTCTAAAAATACACGCTAGCCTACTATAGAAAGAAAAATATCTTTGATTTAGAAACAGTTTTATTGAACATAAGTACAACAATAATAACCACTGATTCAATTTGTTTTCATCAATATATTTCACTAGTGCATCTAATGCTGCCTTAAGTCTATTTATATGCACAATATTCAGTTTCGCAGCAAAACATAATTGCTCCTCCTTTTTAAATTTGCTCAATGATATCACATATCTAGCATACATATAATCCCATTCAAGGCATAGTCTACAGCCTCCTGTTATTTCCACAGCCACGTTTGTTACTCGTATATCTTTGCTACCGGCTCCACCATCAACTTCCAATAGTGTAAATGCTCCACTCGTTTTCTCTACTAATATCGTCTCAAATAAACTATTCTCTCTCAATTCAATTCTCTTACTAATATGAATAACAATGAAAATCACTCCTTTTATTCGAATCCAATTACCAATCAAGTCATCGCATATGGAGTAACCTCCGCTCTCTCTGATTGGCCCTAAAAATGAGCGTTGCCTCAAAAACCAGTCTGGTTGCGTTATTCAATCTCAACTATAGTTTCAAAACCTGTTTGTTCACTTTGCTTGGAAAGGTACCAAGGAACATAAACCCTTAGAAGTATAACACAGGTGTGAGGGGGTACTCACTCTCTTTGAAAAGGTGTATAGCATCCATAGAATAACATAGGAAGGAACATAGAGTCATGGAATAGCACAGGAAGGAACATAGAGTCATGGAAATGGTACTTAGTACTCTACTTAGCATACGCAAATAAGAAATATCATTCCTGCTGAATATGACCTGGAGTGATTAATGGGTTGGCAGGGATAAAATTGTCTGGGTCCCCAAGGAGGTATGGACTAGTTAGAGAAAGTGTAACAAGAAGAAAAATAAGGACTATGAAACCGACGGTATCCTTAATAGTGAATTAGGGGTGGAAAGGGAGCTTATCTAAATTAGCATTAATTCCTAGAGGATTATTAGAGCCTCTTTGATAAAGGAATAAAAGGTGAACCATGGTCAAGCCTGCAACTAAAAAGGGAATCAAGAAATGAAAAGTAAAAAATCGTGTAAGAGTGGGATTGTCTACTGCAAACCCCCCTCAGAGCCATTGAACTACGTCATTGCCAATGTAGGGTTGATCGACTGCCCTGTTTCTAATTTTTCGTCCGAAGCACCTTTAAGGCACATATTCTTTTTCGTTTTTTTTTAATTTATATTATTTTGGCAAATATTTTGCTATAAAAGAAGTTTTCCAAATAAAAGTAGAGCTGAAAAAGTAGAAAATTAATTAGGTTTTGCCAGAAATTTTACGAACGAAATTAGTTCTTAAATATTTTATAATGTTTACAGTTTACAACAGATTTGTATGATGTTTTTGATGAATCTTTTTACTATATTAGAACAAAAAAAAGAGAGACAACAAGTAGGCATATAGGGCCCAAGGTTTATCTAGAGCATTTTTTTTTGGGGGGGGAGGGGGACAATGTGACAAGAACGATAATAATTGATCAAATTGGCAACTTTTTTGAAAGAGGGTAAAAAAGAGAAAATAAAACAAATGAGCGTGCCAAAATAATCTTGGGATTTTCCTGCAGTCCCCTCCAGGATCGGGCCTAGTTTCTAGACTGGGCAAAAAAACTAAAGAAAACTAATTTTTACGTTAGTCTTTCTGTAAAAGAGCAAAACAGTTAATCCTTCCAGTTTAACATTCCGATCAAGATAGACTTATCAAAGAAAACTTATCATATTACAGCCTAGATTAAACTTCTGACCTGATTGTTTCGTGTCCTGTTGGACTGATGAATCTAGTTATAAATGATTTCATTATGTCTGAAAATTTCAATACGCCCTTCATGTATATTTTCCCATAAATAATGTCTTTTTTTTATAAAAGATGTAAAACCTCATGGGACCTTTCAAACCCAACTTTTCACTGATGGTTGAGAATTTGCTAGATATTTTCTAGAGAAATTGCATGTGGATTGTTTTGGTTTCCCAACTGGCTGACCATACTTCAAATATTAAGCTGTACAAAACGCATGGTTCTATCCTGCTCTCTAGAGCTGTGAAAGAGAAACGTTGAGATGGCTAGTCCTCCTTCTTGGCTTCTTCGGATGGATAATGACAAATGACTAAAGATTGTCCTTGTCGGCAAACCGTCTAAGGTCAAATGAAATATGTGTTATCCCTCAATGAGATGGCAGGATATCGCAAGGAAATGTTCAAAATAAATGAAAACTTCTTGGAAAGGTGTAAACAGGGAGATTTTAAATGGATTTGGATTGAGGATGAGCTTGCGTAGCTATGATGGCTTCAAGCGACTTGGTGCTTTTCACCACTTCAAAATTTCACCACTACTGAAGCTATCTTTTTACCCCCAATACATGTTAGATTTCAACTCTCAGTTATCGGTACTAAGTAAAGTATAGCTAAAATATAAATTAAATTGTTAGTTCTAGAGTTTAAGGGTTGTTTTATTTTTTTGGTTGGCCGGCCGCGTACCCCCTAAAATTTTGTGCTTACCCACAAGGGGTATGCTACCACAGTTTGAGAACCACTGATCTAAGGTATTAAATGAAAAAAGAAGTTTTAATTAACTGAAAGTAAAGAAAAACACTAAAACTTATAGTGAACAGAAATTATTCCGAATGTGAGGGTGACTGTCCCCTCCTGACTACCTTGATCTGTATACTAAAGGTTTTTGTTACTTAAAAAAGCTATTTATTCTAATTAAACAGCCATTGTGTTTCATGAGTCGTTCTGAAAAAAACTTAGACAAAAGTTTAAACTTGAGCGTAAAGAGTTAGGTATTGAGCAGGGGCCAGCCTCCTGCCACTATAATATGCCTTGGACTTATATGGTATAATTTTCCTAGTTTTTAAGTCTTAATGTTATTCCTTACTTTTAGTTTAAAATAATGTTTTTTTATTTAATTTATTATCGTTTTTCAAATAATAAAGGAAAATCGCCTCCTGCTTCATGGAAAATAACCCCAACAAACCCATTTTCCAACTTGAAGTACTTATCTTTTTCACTCACAACTATACTTTACAGCTTTTAGGATACCTCAACACCAAGAAATACTTTTCAAAGACCATTTCAGAGCAAGTTACTTTCTTAATGTCCCTCCTAAACCCATTTTGCAACTTGAAGTACTTATCTTTTTCACCCACAACTATACTTTACAGCTTTTTGGATACCTCAACACCAAGAAATACTTTTCAAAGACCATTTCAGAGCAAGTTACTTTCTTAATGTCCCTCCTAAACCCATTTTCCAACTTGAAGTACTTATCTTTTTCACCCACAACTATACTTTACAGCTTTTTGGATACCTCAACACCAAGAAATACTTTTCAAAGACCATTTCAGAGCAAGTTACTTTCTTAATGTCCCTCCTAAACCCATTTTCCAACTTGAAGTACTTATCTTTTTCACCCACAACTATACTTTACAGCTTTTTGGATACTCCAACACCAAGAAATACTTTTCAAAGACCATTTCAGAGCAAGTTACTTTCTTAATGCCCTTCCTAAACCCATTTTCCAACTTGAAGTACTTATCTTTTTCTAAGCTAAAAAACTCTAAACTCTTAACTAAAACTAAACTAAAACTCTAAGCTAAGTCTCTAAGGTAGAACTCCAAACTGTTAACTTTATCTAAACTAAACTAGAACTCTAACAAAAACTCTAAGCTAAGACTCTAAGCTAAAACTCTAAACTCTTAATTATTACGAAACTAAACTTCAACTCTAACAAAAACTCTAAGCTAAGACTCTAAGCTAAAACTCTAAACTATTAACTAAAACTAAATAAACTAGAACCCTAACAAAAACTCAAAGATAAAACGTCAAACTCTTAAGTAAAATTAAACTAAACTAGAACTCTAACTAAAACTCTAAGCCAAGACTCTAAGGTAAAACACCAAACTCTTAACTAAAACTAAACTAAACTAGAACTCTAACTAAAACTCTAAAGTCTTAACTTTATCTAAACTAACTAGAACTCTAACAAAAACTCTAAGCTAAGACTCTAAGCTAAAACTCTAAACTCTTAATTATTACTAAACTAAACTTCAACTCTAACAAAAACTCTAAGCTAAGACTCTAAGCTAAAACTCTAAACTATTAACTAAAACTAAAATAAACTAGAACCCTAACAAAAACTCAAAGATAAAACGTCAAACTCTTAACTAAAATTAAACTAAACTAGAACTCTAACAAAAACTCTAAGCTAAGATTCTAAGCTAAAAAACTCTAAATTCTTAACTAAAACTAAACTAAAACTCTAAGCTAAGTCTCTAAGGTAAAACTCCAAACTCTTAAATTTATCTAAACTAAACTAGAACTCTAACAAAAACTCTAAGCTAAGACTCTAAGCTAAAACTCTAAACTCTTAATTATTACTAAACTAAACTTCAACTCTAACAAAAACTCTAAGCTAAGACTCTAAGCTAAAACTCTAAACTATTAACTAAAACTAAAATAAACTAGAACCCTAACAAAAACTCAAAGATAAAACGTCAAACTCTTAACTAAAATTAAACTAAACTAGAACTCTAACAAAAACTCTAAGCTAAGACTCTAAGGTAAAACACCAACTCTTAACTAAAACTAAACTAAACTAGAACTCTAACAAAAACTCTAAGCTAAGACTCGAAACTCTTAACTAAAACGAAACTAAACTAGAACTCTAACAAAAACTCTAAGCTAAGACTCTAAGCTAAAAAACTCTAAACTTTTAACTAAAACTTAACTAGAACTCTAACAAAAACTCTAAGCTAAGACTCTAAGCTAAAAAACTCTAAACTCTTAACTAAAACTTAACCAAACTAGAACTCTAACAAAAACTCTAAGCTAGGACTCTAAGCTAAAAACTCTAAACTCTTAACTAAAACTAAACTAAACTGGAACTAACAAAAACTCCAAGCTAAGACTCTAAGCTATAAAACTCTAAACTTTTAACTAAAACTAAACCAAACTAGAACCCAAACAAAAACTCTAAGCTAGGACTCTAAGGTAAAACTTAAAACTCTTAATTATAACTAAGGTGTGGGTGAAAAAGATAAGTACTTCAAGTTGGAAAATGGGTTTAGGAGGGGCATTAAGAAAGGAACTTGCTCTGAAATGGTCTTTGAAAAGTATTTCTTGGTGTTGGAGTATCCAAAAAGCTGTAAAGTATAGTTGTGGGTGAAAAAGATAAGTACTTCAAGTTGGAAAATGGGTTTAGGAGGGACATTAAGAAAGTAACTTGCTCTGAAATGGTCTTTGAAAAGTATTTCTTGGTGTTGAGGTATCCAAAAAGCTGTAAAGTATAGTTGTGGGTGAAAAAGATAAGTACTTCAAGTTGGAAAATGGGTTTAGGAGGGACATTAAGAAAGTAACTTGCTCTGAAATGGTCTTTGAAAAGTATTTCTTGGTGTTAAGGTATCCAAAAAGCTGTAAAGTATAGTTGTGGGTGAAAAAGATAAGTACTTCAAGTTGCAAAATGGGTTTAGGAGGGACATTAAGAAAGTAACTTGCTCTGAAATGGTCTTTGAAAAGTATTTCTTGGTGTTGAGGTATCCTAAAAGCTGTAAAGTATAGTTGTGAGTGAAAAAGATAAGTACTTCAAATTGGAAAATGGGTTTAGGAGGGACATTAAGAAAGTAAATTGCTTGTCTTAGTCGATTACGTCATTCTATGCCCATAAATGAATTCCCGTCATGACCTTCTGATAGGGTTCTACCGATTATGTAATCAATTTCTCAGAAATCCATTTGTCCTAGTTGATTACGTCATTCTATGCCCATAAATGGATTCCCGTCATGACCTTTTGATAGGGTTCTACCGATTATGTAATCAATTTCTCAGAAATCCAATTGTCTTAGTCGATTACGTCATTCTATTTGATTACATCATTCTATGCCCATAAATGGATTCCCGTCACGAGCTCCTTATAGGGTTCTACCGATTATGTAATCGATTTCTCGGGAATTCTCTCCCTTCGATTACGCAATCAATATATCTCTTCCCCACCTTCCCCTTAGAAAGAACAAATTAATTCCCCTTTCTTGAATCAATAATTCCCCTTAGAAACAACAAATTAATTCCCATTTCGTGATATATAAATCAATCTTGACGTCACCTGTCAGACATTATTAAACTTCGCCTGGAAACAATTTTATTAATGATTGACAGTACCTGTCAGACATTATTAAACTTTGTCCGGAAACAATTTGATTAATGACTGACAGCACAGGTGTTCCAAATTCCCAATCGTTTTAATTAACCACGTGTATTCTTCCCTAGCGGACACTTGGCCAAAAACAACAACAACAAATACTCTTTCCTGACATCATAACATTCTTCCCTAGCGGGCACTTGGCCAAAAACAACAACAACAAATACTCTTTCCTAGATCATAACATTCTTCCCTAGCCGGCACTTGGCCAAAACACCCCTGGAGAAAGAGGCCATTGACCCCATTAACCACATAAAAACAAAAACAAAATTTTTAAACAAGAAAAACGGGTTTTAATTTTCTATAAAGCAGTGAAATACAAAACAATTAATTATGCACAAAAGCTCCGAATATTTCGGCCCCACATCCGGGAGCCTTTCTCAACGGAAAAAAAATAAAATAAATAAATAAATAATAAAAAAAAACAAAACAAAAAACTTAACTTACATCACAATACTAAACACATAAAGAGAAAGAAAAAAAACAAAAGAAAAAATATAAATAAATAAGAAACAAAACTCACATATTAAATAAACACTTCCATGCACTGAATGTCTATAATGATTCAACTCGCCTCCTCCCAGTGTATAAATGGAAATATATTAAATAAACACTTCCATGCACTGAATGTCTATAATGATTCAACTCGCCTCCTCCCAGTATATAAATGGAAATCTATCAAAAATGAAGAATATATTTATACATAGACCAAAACAATAAAAGGTCAACTAACCCCCCGGCCCATAACCCCTAATTAAATTTCACAAGTTCATCAACCAATTTATGAATTATAAATTGAATGGATTCGTTTGTTTGCAAGCTTAGCTGCAGTTCGTTTACTTTTCTCATCATTTAACCCATTCTGACCTTTGTTCGCAAGGTCATCTTTCGTTTCAGAAATATTATTAAAATTAGTACTGGTTGAATATCTTGCCTGCATTTTAATTAAACTATTATAAATTGAATTGATCCCAAATTCCCCTTCATCTCTATTGATACTAGTACCCCATATATTATCTTTTTTATTTCTATAATTTCCCTGAAGCTTTGTAAAAGTCCTACAGACGTATCTACTATTTTTGTTTGATCAAATAAAATACTGTGATGAGGAAAATTATAAAGATGTTCTGCAACAGCTGACTCAAACGTTTCTGGTGTTTTGTTTTGTTTTAGAGCGCAATCTATTGCATTCTTGTGTTGTTGTAGCCTATTTTCTAAAGTTTGTTGCGTTCTTCCCACATAAAATTTACCACAAGAACATGGAATTTTGTATACTCCCTTTTGCAAATTTCTCGGTACCTTGTCTTTCCCTTTATTTAACAACGAGCTTATGTTATGTCCTGATTGAAATGCTGTATTTATATTATGTTTTTTTAATTCTCTTCTTAATTTTTGTGATAAAATTGGTATAAAAGGCAAAGTTATGTAATTTGTTTCTTGATTTGACCCATCTTCTTCTAATATTTTTGGTTCCGTCAACTTTTTTTTCCTTTTTTCAATTATTTGAGAAATCATATTTTCCGGATAGCCATAACCTATTAGAATATCCTTAATAAAAATTAGTTCATTTCTTATGTATCCTGGTGATGCTAATTTTAATACCCTATCAACTAAAGAAATAACCACACCCCTTTTTACCTGGATCGGATGATTTGATGTGAAAGACAAATAACGGTTGTTACTAGTCGGTTTACGGTAATTTGAAAATGCTAGTTCGTTATTATTTCTATGGATCAAAATATCTAGAAACGGTAACTTATTCTCTGTTTCCTTTTCAATTGTAAAAATTAATTCTCCTCCCAAATTATTTAAATGTTCCAAAAAACCTTCAATTTCTGATTCCTCGTAATTCCAAATAACTAAAATATCATCCATATATCTGCCCCAAAATTTAGGTTTTAAAAAATATGTTTCTATAGCTAAATTTTCAACATACTCTACATAAATATTTGCTAACAACGGACTTAAAGGCCCTCCCATTGCTAAACCCCTAATTTGATGGTAAAAATTATCTCTAAACGTGAAATAGTTAGTATACCTGCTAGTTATTCTGACTAAATTTAATATAGTTTCCAGTTCAATTTCCGAAGATAATTCTTCTATCTCATTTTTTCGTTCCTCAAGTTTTTTGGATAAAATACTAAACGATATATCAAAAGGAATATACGTATACATGGATTTTATATCAAAACTGAACAATTTAGATTCTTCTGATATTTCTACACTTATAAGTTTATCTTTTAAAAATTTTGAGTTTTTATATACGAATTTTGGAGATATAATAATGGTTTAAGTGTCATTGCTGCCCATTTCTCGATTTTTACCGTTGGTGAATTGGTTGTTGAAACAATAGGTCTTAAGGGGATGCCTGTTTTATGTATTTTTGGCAAACCATATATTCTAGGGCTAACTGATCCCCTTGGAAAGAACTTGTGATACGAACTTGTGAACTTGTGACCTTGCGAACAAAGGTCAGAATGGGTTAAATGATGAGAAAAGTAAACGAACTGCAGCTAAGCTTGCAAACAAACGAATCCATTCAATTTATAATTCATAAATTGGTTGATGAACTTGTGAAATTTAATTAGGGGTTATGGGCCGGGGGGTTAGTTGACCTTTTATTGTTTTGGTCTATGTATAAATATATTCTTAATTTTTGATAGATTTCCATTTATATACTGGGAGGAGGCGAGTTGAATCATTATAGACATTAAGTGCATGGAAGTGTTTATTTAATATATTTCCATTTATACACTGGGAGGAGGCGAGTTGAATCATTATAGACATTCAGTGCATGGAAGTGTTTATTTAATATGTGAGTTTTGTTTCTTATTTATTTATATTTTTTCTTTTGTTTTTTTTTCTTTCTCTTTATGTGTTTAGTATTGTGATGTAAGTTAAGTTTTTTGTTTTGTTTTTTTATTATTTATTTATTTATTTTATTTTTTTTCCGTTGAGAAAGGCTCCCGGATGTGGGGCCGAAATATTCGGAGCTTTTGTGCATAATTAATTGTTTTGTATTTCACTGCTTTATAGAAAATTAAAACCCGTTTTTCTTGTTTAAAATTTTTTTTTTGTTTTTAATGGAAAAGCAGTGTGGTCTAAGAAATTATTTTTTCCATTAACCACGTGTTCTCCCTAGGGAGGCTATGCCCATATATTGACTCCCGCTCGGAGTTATAGGGTCATCTCTACTCGCGCTGACGCCGCCGCTGATTCTATCGGCGGCGGCGTCACTAATACGCCGCCGTTTTTTTTTTGTTTTTTCTCACTTTTTTGGTTATCGATATCGACCTTCGGGCTTCAACCGTCATCCCGGCTAATCTGTTTCTTAAAGACAAATACTTTCATCTTGGGCTCGCCATGTATATCGGTTCGTAGGAAGGAGAAGAAGAAATTTTTCTTGAAACAAAAATTCGACCTTCCACTTTAAAATTCTGTTCATTTTTCTTTCTGATTTTTTCGGATGAAAAGAGGTAGATAAAAGAGCATTAGGCAATTCAGGATGTTATCATAGGCAGCGCAATCGAGCTGCCTAAGTAAAGAACAATGTTGGCACAATGTATTTTTTTTTCCATACCAGGGCAATTCGTATCGAAGGAGTTGTCGTAGAAAACTTCGAAAAGGGCTCATTCGATTGGATATTGGAATAGTTAGTGCCCTTTTTAATAGTTCAAAGTGATTGGAAGGCAGCTAACACCCCTTCCACGCCCACCATTTCCCCAAACACATCCAATCAAAATTTTAAGATAGCCATTTTGTTCAGAGTAACTGATTTCCAAAGAGAAAAAAAATGTTTTTTGAGGAGGTTACTCCCCCACAACCCTTAGGACAAGGGTTTTGTAGTTATGCCCTGGGGGTATATAAGAACGATGTTGGCACAATGTATTATTTATTATTTTTTCCTTTAGACCAGGGCACTTCATATCGAAGAAGTTGTCGTTGAAACTTCGAAAAGGGCTCATTCAATTAGAGATTGGAGTGGCTTGTGATCTTTTTAATAGTCGAAAATGATTGGAAGGCAACTAACACCCCTTCCACGCCCACCAATTCCCGAAACACATCCAATCAAAATTTTGAGATAGCCATTTTTTTTAACGTAGTTGAAAGTTCTAGAAATTAGGTCTTAGAGGATGACAACCACCCTCACAGCCCTTAGGGTAAGGGTTGTAATTTATGTCCTGGGGGCATATACGGTGTTTATAGAAAGCATTGCCGTAGAAACTCAAAAAGGGATCATTCGATTGGAAATTGAAAAGCCTAGTGCCCTTTTTAATAATCGAAAGTGATTGGAAGACTTGACATTTTTATAGTAGAGATCGATGTGGGTATAATGTATCATTTTGTTGTTGATGTTGTTGTTTAGACCAGGGCACTTCGTATCGAAGGAGTTGTCGTAGGAACTTCGAAAAGGGCTCCTTCGATTGAAAATAGAAAGGCCTGATGTCCTTTTTAATAGTCGAAAGTGATTGGAGGGAAACTAATCCTCCTCCCACGCCCACCCTCCCATTTGCCTTTATGTTTAAAAAGTAAATGTTGCCTTAAGATTAAATCAAAATGCACTGTGTTAATGCTAATTCCCAATAAGGCATCTCAGCAGTATCCCAAGAACGACTGAGGGTATTAGGTTCAAACTTTTGGGGTTTCTTCCGCTCTTAAAATTGAACCAAATCAAAATAGCGTAAGTGTATCCAAGCTATCAAAGAAAGTAAACAAATTTTTTGCGAATGTTATTAAGTTTTCCATTTCAGGTCAACTAGAGGAGGTATGAAACTAAACTAAACACTACTATTTGTGTCCAGATTTTTAAAAGGGTCTACGTTTTTAACTTTTGCTGAAAATTTTTTTTCCAGCATACAAATAGCAGGCCAAACTATAAATTCTTAAAAAAACGAAAAGATTTAAAGTATTATTTTATTTTTCCCTGAAAAGACTATGTCAATATAAAACGAACAGAAATTAATTAAAAAACTGTTTCCGCAAAGTAAGTTTGTCAAAGAAAAGTAAGGAACTCCATTAAACAAAAAATGAGCAAAATTAAAATCAAATAATCCACCAAGCGTGAAACTACCACAAATCAGCATCGATAAATAAACGAAACCCAAAACGAACAGAAATTACAATAAATAACCGAGTCAAACTCATAACGAGCGGAAATTAACATAAGTTGGGCTCAAAACCCCTATGCCTTCCGAAGGCCAGAACATAATTTGCACTTTACAGAAAAAAATACAAATGGATATGCAGTGTCAGTTTAATATACATATACTGATATTTAGTAATAAAAATGTTAATATTATTTGATTTAATAAAGTTATAAAAGTAAAAACATTTATATTTTTTCAGTTAAGTGAAAATCATGTTCTGGCCTTCGGAAGGCAAGGTAGTTTCCCGCTTGGTAGATTATCTAGAGCTAGTATAGAAATATATCTATAGAAATGAATTACATTTTTTTGCACGGTTAGCAGAGCACACTGAAGTTGAAGTAGACTTAAACTTTGACTTGAAAGGTTATAACTTGACCACTTCTTTCAGAAAAGAATTTTGGAGGGTTATTCCGTGTTGATAAGAAAAGAGGGTAAAGGTGCTTTTTAGTTCCTCCTGCAGTGTAGGGCACAGGAGCCCTATGGTAAAGGTGCAGGTTTGTTCTCCCTTATAAATACAACTTATTTCAGCAGATACAAAAAAGAAGCCCATTTGCGGCATTCTGTGGGACCCCAAGGTCCAATGCTAGTATCAGATCCCGCGAGTGGCAGTTTACGCTCGTCAAGTTATGGCTGTACCGGCCACAAGTGCCCCAGCTAAACGGCTTTTTAGCACGACAGGACTGATAGTGACTGCAAAAAGATCAATGGCTCCAGGCAGAGTGAACAAACTCACTTTTGTTACATCAATTGTAACTGAAGTGACGTAACCGCTGATTTAAAATTGTTGGTGTTGTTAAGCCATGGTATCTGACTTGTATACAGTGTTTTTTCGATGTTGTTATTTGTTTTGTTTTTTCACTTCCTTTTCGTATGTATTTGATGAACAAGAGATGTTTGAACTTCAAACTTTCAAAGTTATACACACATTAGCCCAAATAATTAACAAGAAGGAAATGACTAAACACGGGATTTTATAGGAACAATGCGATGTTAAACATAAGCACAACAAGTAAGTAAGTCAAGTAAGTCATATTGTTCCTGTATGTTTTTAGCCAACCATTTAAAAATCCTTACTAAAATCGAGGTTGAACGTGCTTGGTGAAGTGGAATTTTTATTATTATTTTTAATCAGAAAAATCGGCGCGCCATGGCGCGCCGCCGGTCTAAAATTGGCGGCGCGCCACCAAAAAAATTTCGGCGTGCCTGGTGGCGCGCCGCCGCCGATACTAAATCACACATTCGCCGCCGTCATGTCGGCGTGGCGCGGCTTCGGGGACTACTCTGCAGTATGGTTCGCTGATACGCTGAATCTTATGGTGCGATTTTTATCAACATTTTTACTGTTTTTTTGTGGGGGGGGGGAGCTCCTTATCAAAAATCAAACAAATTCTCTCAGGCTCATAGCTTTTGATTGAGAATATTAAACTTAATGAATGTTATATATTTGAAACTAAAATCAAACGCCAATTCTTTTTAAACATATATTGTTATCAAAATGTGGAGCAGCCCTGATTAACTAGCACTTTCCTCAAGAGAAACCATGTAAATTTTATGTCTCATTAATCAAATTAATAATTTTGAAAACAAGGTCTAAAGCTTCATTTTTGTTATATGCAAAATTAGTAATTACCAAATGAGTGCCGAATTGAATATTAAACATTTCTTCGCCTTTTCAAGTTTGTTTTTTGTCTCAAGACCAATACATTACAACATTAAAGAATAATATTTAAAAAAACGTAGTTTTGAATTATAGCATACTAGTAGACTAAGAAGTACCATTTTGCTTGCGCCCCCGTACAAACAGGTTTTTTCTGGTAGGTAAACATTTCTACTGGTCATTACACCTTTGCCAAGAGGATTTACGCAATTTCAAAGTTCAATGTCTTTTTTTTTTAGTGATAAACCAAAACCGGTGTGTCTTTTTAGTTGCCAATTATTTTTTGTATATATTCAGGTTTCATATTAGATTCTCCAACAGTTTTGAATAGTTTATTCAACATAACACTACAAGCATTTTTTGTAAAAAACATTTACATAGAAAAATGGATAATTCTAAGCAATTTCTGGTGAGTAAAAATATTCTCATTATTATATTAAAAAGAAATTGTCTTGTCATTAAGTTAAGTGTATTAATTGTTACAAAAGCTTCCTTTTTTGAGTTTCGGTTTTTTCCTTACTTATAGCTCGTTATCATGTACTGCTGGAAAATGTATTTCAGTGATATTTTAGATCATAGTAGGCTAATGATGCTTTTAGTCTTTAGAAGAAGAATCAAAACAATTTAGAATCTATGCTGCTTACGGGGATTGACTGAGCCATGTTAATTAACTTTTACACTTCTTAAATTTCTATTTATGTCTACATTTGATTGAAATCTGATAGTTTAAAGAGAAAAAAGGCTGTTATACCAAAGAGTTTAATAATTTCTGACTAAATTGACTTTGAGTTTCACAAAATGTTCATAACCGCATGATGAGTAACAATTTTACGCTTGAGTATACAAAGAGGAGGCTCGCTGAAGGAAGTGTCAGTGACCGGATAATCTTGAATAAGAAAAACAAATCTGTTCTTATTCTAAAAAATCTAAATTTGTAACAATGAGTATTTTATTTTGATAATAAAGGAAAATATAAATATTTATTTAATTGAAAAAAAAAAATGTTTTACACTACTTTAGACGCCTAACATAAACTGAATTATTTTCCAAACCCAAAATGCATTTTTGCTACATGCTACATTTTTGTCTTTTTTTAAAGGAAGAAGATACGTGCAATAACCCCTCTTCTGAAAAGAAAGCAAGATTGAGCGAAGGTATATTAATGCAGGCCACAAGACCATCAATTATCAAATTCGCTGGAAAAATTACACGCGATCTGGACCAACCAATGGCAGGGTCCTCTGACCCCTGCGTTAGCTCCATGCCAACTGGAAGGAAGTTGAAAAGGGGATGGGCTACTTCATACAATGTCTCGGCTCAGCCTACTGAAGATTGTGAACTTGACCTCCTTCAAGTTTTGCCAAGGAGTTCAGATATAGAAGCCCAGTCAGAATTTGTAAGTATATACATAATTTTTTCTATCCCTATTTTCAAAATAAGACAAATTTTCTCAGGCGCATGTAACTTCTAACCAAGATACATTCTAATGCAATAATTCCAATATTCCTTTTAAACAAAAAACAAAAACGATTTGCTATTTCACGGTTGGCAAGCACTCTTAAACTGATATTATTGCGCTAAAACCATTTGCGCCGTATCAGATCACCCATCGCTTTTTAATCTGCTTTGAATTGTAAGTGGGTTTCCTGTGACAGGAAGAAGGTTTTTAGTAATCTCCGATTATGTCTTTCACAATGATGCGAAGAAAACAATATTTTGAACCAACTCTGGCAATTATTTTCGTTTTGAAAAAGATGCATTTGAGAAAAGAATTTGAGACTGTTCTATTTGAACAGTGTTGTGAAGTCCGATACCCCCCCAACTCGGAAAGGGTATCGATCCTCCTACCTCGAAGGAAGCTCCCGGTTCCCAAGGGTTCTCCCCGGGAGGGGTTGGGGGGGGGATTTTCCTGACTAAAAAAAAAAAAAAACTTACCTTGTAACTTCTAACCAAGATACATTCTAATGCAATAATTCCGATATTCCTTTTAAACAAAAAACAAAAACGATTTGCTATTTCACGGTTGGCAAGCATTCTTAAACTAGTATTATTGCGCTAAAACCATTTGCGCCTTATCAGATCACCCATCGCTTTTTAATCTGCTTTGAATTCTAAGTGGGTTTCTTGTAACAGGAAGAAGGTTTTTAGTAATCTCCGATTATGGGTTTCACAATGATGCGAAGAAAACATTATTTTGAACCAACTCAGGCAATTATTTTCGTTTTGAAAAAGATGCATTTGAGAAAAGAATTTGAGACTGTTCTATTTGAACAGTGTTGTGAAGTCCGATACCCCCCCAACTCGGAAAGGGTATCGATCCTCCTACCTCGAAGGAAGCTCCCGGTTCCCAAGGGTTCTCCCCGGGAGGAGTTGGGGGGGGGGGGGATTTTCCTGACTAAAAAAAAAAAAAAATTTACCTTGTAACTTCTAACCAAGATACATTCTAATGCAATAATTCCAATATTCCTTTTAAACAAAAACAAAAACGATTTGCTATTTCACGGTTGGCAAGCATTCTTAAACTAGTATTATTGCGCTAAAACCATTTGCGCCTTATCAGATCACCCATCGCTTTTTAATCTGCTTTGAATTCTAAGTGGGTTTTCTTGTGACAGGAAGAAGGTTTTTAGTAATCTCTGATTATGTCTTTCACATGCGAAGAAAACAATATTTTGAACCAACTCAGGCAATTATTTTCGTTTTGAAAAAGATGCATTTGAGAAAAGAATTTGAGACTGTTCTATTTGAACAGTGTTGTGAAGTCCGATACCCCCCCCCCCCAACTCGGAAAGGGTATCGATCCTCCTACCTCGAAGGAAGCTCCCGGTTCCCAAGGGTTCTCCCCGGGAGGGGTTGGGGGGGGGATTTTCCTGACTAAAAAAAAAATATATATATATTTTTTAACATGTTCAGTTGACATTATGAAAGACATAAGGCAATGTAACTTTTTTTTTCTTCTTCTTTTAATTGTTCAGGTGGTGGTAGTGGGACAATGACTATGAGAAATTGACAAAGTTTATTAACTATAAAATAATGATTATTTTACATAAAAAATAAAACTTTTTTTCTACAGATTAAAAATATAGCACCCCCAGCGGCACCATTGAGTGATGAAGCAAGTATATTTACAGTACCAATTCTGTCACCACCAGCAGAGTTCAGGGATGAACCTACACTGGTTCTAGAGAATATGGAGTGGCATGAGGGATTCCTTAACGATGTTTTTGGGGAAATGGCCAGCTTGGAGGACTTAACTTGTGATATTGACTTGCTTGAGGACCCAGAGTGGGCAGATAGTTTCATGCGTGAATATTTAGATGATGCTACAAGTAAATCTGAACCGGGTCCTCATAACGAAATTCCATCAGAGGACAATACAGGCTGGCTCGACCAATTGTCCCCAAACACCTTGGAATATGTACTAGGGAACCTCATGTCACATCCCCCCAATGCGATTGAACAGACTGGGAGTGGTGTTATTGACAATTTCCTGTCACCCTCCTCCACCATTCCACTTAATAGTAGTAGTAGTAGTAGTACTAATACAACAGTAGCTCATTTTTCCGGGGACATTTTTAATGAGAACTTTACAATTAGTGAAGTGAGTCCTGAACAAACAGGGTCAGGACATGAAAATAGTGCAATGTCCCCGGAATTGCCTGATTTTTATCTGTTAGAATCTGCTCTAGGCCATTTGCAAACATACAGGGTAGATTTTAGCCTTCCCGAGGAAAACGCGAGCATTATTTTAACTGACCCTGTGAAAGTTCTCCATAGCTATATCGACAGAATTCGAGCGCAAATTGAGATTCAGATCCAGAAATGGGGAGGTCGAGGGGTAATTAAAGCATCGTTGAATCAAAAAGTTTATTTACAAAAGGGGACATCCGGGGACATTTTTTATTTTCATTTTTCGACAGGCAATCAGACATTCTACCCAGGTCTAAACGATTTTGAAGACAACTTTTTCAATTGGGTAAATAAACTAATTTCAACTTTGGATACATTTAGCGAGAGGGGTAGTGGGTCCACAATTTTATACATTGAACGCATGGATCTGAATCTCAGTAGATTTAAAAAAAACTTTATTTTAAGGGGTGGGAGGGGTAAAAGAATAAAATGCCACCCAGATTTGTCGGCTACAGGAGGGGTTCAGGGTTTCAATTTTGACACTGGACTGCAATGTTTTAAGTTCGCATTTTTAGCAGCAGCCCATAAGACATTAAAAAATGAGTTATCAATGAAAAATCTCGATGGACTTGCACGTAACGGTGGGAAAAATTTCCCAAAAGTAAATTTTGATTGTTTAGAGGGAAAGTATCCGGTGTCCTTTAAAGAAATAAGCATATTCGAAAAAGCAAATGAAAATCTTGGGGTGGGGGTGGTTGTTCTCCAGTACGACACTGAATTTGTAGATGGGGGGAAAAACCGAATAAAAAAGGGGTTTTGTATTCAGTGAGGACACCGATGGTGGAAAATGTTAAAAATTGGGTATGGGTTACTTACGAACCTCCCAAAGATGTAAATTCTGATGGTCATTTTTCCCCGTCACAGCAATAAGTCGACTCCTATCTCAAGGCGTTCAGAAAGGAGAACGTTTCTATTGCCCCATGTGCCTTTCCCCATTTAGATCTGAGCGAACGTTATCAGATCACATGAACCATTGCAAACTTCATGGAAATCAAAGAATAGAAATGCCGGCAGAAGGCAAAGACACTTTACAATTTAAAAATTTTCAAAATTCTCTTCTACAATCTGATAAAGTGTCTTTGGATTGTGAAACAAGACCGGTTGAGGTATCGGACCCATCAAGGCTAAATATAGTCAAGGGACACAAACTAGTTGCGTGTTCCTACGCACACGCCCGTCGCGACGCCAACAATAAAATGCAATTGGAAGAGTTTTTTTTTAATATGGACGAGGAGGGCAGTATGGAAAAGTTATTGGTTTCTTTAATAAAGACGACAAACAAGGCAATTTCACGATTACGTCATACCAATTATCCAATGACATTGTCGGATAAAGAGCAACTGGCGCTGGAAAAGGGAACAATTTGCTGGGTGTGTAGGAGTGCCCTTGCCCCAAAAGACGCGGTGCAGGACCACAATCACCTTATTGACCCCAATTCAATGGGAAAAAGTAACTTTCGGGGGTGGGCTCACAATTCGTGTAATTTAAAAATTAAACAACAACTTTTTCTACCGGTTTTTATACATAACTCTAACTACGATCTGAAGTATGTGCTACCTGCATTGGCACATCTTCAAAGAAATGGAACAGTGGATGATGATGCATGGGTGATAGACAGCTTTACGTACAAAATCATACCTAAATCAGTGGAAAAATTGCTTGTTTTGGAATTTATGTGGAAATTTGTTGAAGCCGGCGTTGAGTACACAAATAAAATTCACTTTTTAGATTCCTACAGTTTTTTCCCCAAATCATTGAGCGAATTAATTCAAGTGCAGAAAAACGATGACGGCTGCAATGCTTTCCCCCTTCTCAAGCAACAATTTCCAAATGATTTATATGATTTGTTAACGGTCAAGGGCATCTATCCTTATGACCATTATTGTTCCATGTCGAGATTCGCCGAGGAGGCTATTCCTTGTATTGAACCGTTTTACGACAGTCTTCACGATCGTAGTTGCACCCCCGAGGAATACAGTTTTGCTAAAAAAGTTTGGGCAGAGGGAGGGTGTAAAAATGGATTTGACTACTGCAAGCTGTATTTGTCGAGTGACGTGTTAACTTTGTTAGACATTATGTGTAAAAATACGGATAAAATCTATGAGGAGTTTAATCTTGATTTGGGGTATTATTTTTCTTCGCCTCATCTAGTGATGGACCTCATCCTGAAAATTAGTGGGGAAAAAATTGGGCTAATCACCGACATTGATCAGCATCTGTTCATCGAGAGGTCAATGAGGGGGGGGTTTGTTTTTCACGGAGACCGTATCTTGGAAACCGATCCAACGGGGGAGAAGACGGGGACAAAATCGAATGCAGTTTTCCTCGATATGAATTCTCTCTACCCCTCGGCCATGTCCCATTATGCACTACCTTGCGGCGACTATAAATGGCTCAATGACCCTCAAGCTCCCCATTTCCCCAACATTAACAGTGTTGAGGAGAATGGACCGGTTGGATGGTTTTTTGAAATTGATGGAGAGATACCAGTCGAGCTTCACGATTCAGTAAAGGATTTTGTTTTCCCATGTATCAATAGACCTGTGACTAAGGACTCTTTGAGTCCTCGCAATAGGCGTTTAGTCGAGGTGGACGGATTGCATTGGGCGCCTTCAAAACAAAAACTTATTGCTGACCTTCTGCCGAAAAAAAACATAGTTGTACATCATGTAGCGTTAAAATAGATGTGTAACAATGGTTTCAACGTCACAAAGGTTCACCGAGCACTCGAGTTTAGTCAAAAACCCTATCTAAAAACGTTTGTTGACACTTTTGTCGGCAAACGTTCTGCAGCACAGACGAAAGCCGAAAAAGAAATTTATAAACTCATTTTAAATTCGGCTTTCGGCAAAATGTGTGAGAGTGTTCGCAATAGGAATCGTTGTGACATTGTGACCGATCCAGAACAATGTGCTCGAATTATTGCCGATCCCAATTACACTTCCTTTACAATCATTGGCCCGGACATGGTACTTTTGAATAGGAAAAAAAGACGCATTGTCCTGAATAAAAATATTGCTGCAGGCAGTGCTATCTTGGAGATCACAAAAAAGCTCATGTTGGAATTCTACTACAATGTGGCTAGGGTACAGTGGCCGGAAAAGGGGCAAGTAGAGGTCTGCTACGGTGACACGGATTCTCTACTGCTCAAAGTAAAAACACCAAATCTAATTGATGATTTGGCGCACGGTGAAATTATCAGTTCACGGATGGACTACACCAATTGGTGTGGTGGTTTTTACCCTGAGCTAGTAAAACGTCGGGCGCCCAATCAACTTTTATTTTTTAAATCTGAAACGGGTAGCGACTTGATTTCTCGTGGTATGTTTGTAGGTCCGAAGGTGTACTTTATACAGACATACGACGAGGAAATCAAGAAACGTTGCAAAGGAGTACCCACGCGCTATGTGGACAAGAATTTCAATATGGACATTTATAGGAATTGTATTGTTGAAAATACAATGCCACGAGCCAAATTGTTGGCAATTCGTTCATTGAACTACAGGAACTATACTGTAAATGTAGAGAAAATAGCCATGAGTACCATTTCCGACAAGGTCTATGTTTGTCAAGATGGTGTGACCACCCTCCCCCTTGGACACTATTTAACTTCAGACCGGATCGAATGTATTGCCCACAGGGAAAGTCTCGGTTTAAATAAAGTCCTGTAAATAATTTCCTAAAAAACCTTTGGGGAGGGGGGGCCTCGCGGCCTTTGGGGGGGGGGGGCCTCGTGGCCCGGGGGGGGGGGGGGGGGCGGCCGCCGCCAGCATGGGGGGCGCACCGTCACCAAAGTTATCTTTTTTTTTTGGACTTAGAGCAGATTTTTTTTTTCAAGTGCCATCTCTCTCTAATTTAATGTTTTTTTTTTCTCTATAAATAAACAAAAAAAAAGTGTTTTTTCTCTCTGTGTGCATCCCATGTAAATGTTGTATTTTTTTATTATAAATAAATTTTAAAAAGTGTATTTTTTCAAGTGCTCTCTCTAATTTAATGTTTTTTTCTCTATAAATAAACAAAAAAAGTGTTTTTTCTCTGTGTGTACCTATGTAAATGTTGTTGAATTTTTATTATGAATAAATTTAAAAAAGTGTATTTTTTTCAATGTATTGTTACTTTTTTATGTATTTTATGTATTGTTACTTTTTTATAAAAGAAAAAATATGATTCTTTATTCGTCTTTGTCTTTGTCTTCTTCTTGAAGAACAGAGTAGTAGTAGGGAAAAATTATTTAGTCATTAGACAATTAGGGTCTACAGTTAGTTGTCCAGGTGAACTGTTGAAAGGAACATGTATCAATTTAAAACACCATTCAGATCGTTTCTGTGTGGGCCCTCAATGTCGGGCAAAACAACACTCTTAACTAAAATAATTAAAAATTGTGATAAAATGTTTGCGGAAAAGCCGAAAAAATCTACTATTGCTATAGTATTTGGCAGGAGTCATACAATAAAATAAAAGCAATTGCTGTCACCACCATGGGATCGATGCAGATACAGTTCATACAGGGACTTGATGTTTTCAACATTATTGAACCAAACTCTTGGCTGATCATTGACGATCTGGCTGAATCTATTGAACAATGGTCCCAGCAAATGCTGCAATTGTTCACTGTTCGCTCTCATCATGAACAGATTTCCGTTACTCTGGTTCTACACAATCTCTTTCATCAGAGCAAATGTATGCGAACACTTGCTTTGAACTGTACCTACTATATCATCTACAGAGTTGTTCGTGATTCTAGCTCGCTAATAACCCTCAATAAACAAATCTATCCAGGTGCCCCTAAATTTCTGCTCTCAGCATACAATCAGGCAACTAATAAACCCCACGGTTATATCCTGCTGGATCTTAATCAAAATACACCCGAGGATCTGCGTGTAGTCACAGATATTTTCGACAATGAAATTACAGTATATCTCCCGGTGAACACTAAAAAGACCTATTAGTCGCTATCATGACACTGAAGAAACTACATGAAAATAGGCACTTGTTTTCAGTTCTAAGCACTTCAAAACCTCAGCTTAGAAAAGCAATACTCAAACATGGTATTGACAATGATTTCATTAATCTAATATCTGAACTTTGTTTAAATTTGACCGAGGGTACTGTTCAACTACCAGAAGTAGTTAAGCAAGAGGAAAAGCAACATCGTTCCATTGTACGTACATTGACCTCTAAAAAGAAAGGAAAGAATTTTAAAAGGAAACGACTTCTTCAGGCGGGCGGTAGCTTTTTCACACTTTTACTGCCAATAATTGCAGGACTTGTAAACAGTTTTCTCTAGAGAATGGCAAAACCCTATAAATTGACTCCAATAGAACTCGCTCTCTCACCCGTGGAACACTTTGAGGACAATCTGAGTAAATTCCTCGACAATGAAACTATTGATGATGATAAAAAACTGATTTTACTTCAAGATGCACTTCGCCGAGTGGACAAACACTATCGATCAAAGCCCACTGCTGCTGCTGCTGCTGATCCCAAAAAAGAATCATCTTCTCAAGAGTCTGCTGCTGCTGCTGGAACACAATTAAAGAAGGAGGAATTGGATTCAATTGTATTGAAAATTGGAAATCTAATGCCCCTCTCATATCGTGAACAAAGTAAACGACTCCTAATCTATCTCTTGGAAAGTGATCAAATTCAAGTTGAGAGCAATGGGGAAAGGATTATAATTCAAGGCAAGAGCTATAATCTACTTGATTTAATGTATGACATGGTTACAAATCGTAAAGGACTATTATCATTTGACACTCGTCTATACAACTTTCTAAATACATTAAACTTCCCCAAAAGTCTTATTGGCAATAGACAAATTCTAAAAAAATTAAATGAATGTGCATCATCATCATCATCAACATTAAAAGATGAACTTGAAGAAGAAGAAGATTTTAAATCAATTTTGGAAAATACTAGCACACCACTGATAGCTAGACAAAAGCGAAGACGTATCAAGTCAACGTCACCACCACCACCACCAGCAGCCAGTATACAAAAGGGTAGCGGACGTTACACAACGTGTTTACGTTCAAAATGGCTGAAGTTCTGAAAGGTGTTTATGAAAATATTGGCGAGGCGGGGAGTTTAAGTTCCCCCACAACTCTTTCCAAAGTCACGGGTGTTCGCACTAAAAGTGTACAAGACTATCTACAAAATGAGCCAAGTTACACTCTGCATAGAAATCATAGACTTCGTGCCAATCAATATCGAAAAACTAAAGCCTTTTACCCATTGGATATAATGCAAGCAGATCTCCTGACTCTAGATGAGCTTCAAAGACGTCACAATACACCGTACAAGTACATTCTACTTGCAATCAGTGTTTTTAGTCGCTATGCATATGCAATTCCATTGCGATCAAAGAGAGGTGTTGAAGTTGCTCAGGCCATTGAAAGTATTCTCGAAAAGGATTCATATAAAAAAATTCAAACGGATCGCGGTAGTGAATTTGTTAATCCTCATGTTGCAAAAGTACTAGAGAAATATAGTACACTGCTCTATCATAGTCACAGTCCTATAAAGGCTGCATTGGCCGAACGATTGATAAGAACTATTCGACTTTTAATTTCAAGATATTGTACATTGAAAAATACACCGGCTTTTATTCATGATCTAGATAAAATCATGTTGATTTATAATCAACGACCTCATCGATCATTGTCCAACTCTACACCAACGGAAGTTCATCATTCGGATCATAATACAATTGACACCTTTCTTAAACAATATTCCAATGAATCAAAAGTCAAGAAGAAGAAGAAAATAAATTCAATGTTGGTGATACTGTTCGAATTAATAGAACAACTAATGTTTTTGAAAAGGGGAATTACTTGTGGTCCACTGAACTTTTTAAAGTGGCAAAAATCCTAGACACTAAACCCATAACTTATCGCCTGCGTGATACCAAAGATGAAGAGATTCTCGGTGGCTTTTATGACTATGAATTGCAAAAAGTTAAAAATGCTAGTGAAATCTATCAAATTGAAAAGATATTAAAGACACGTACTCGCAGGGGTAATAAACAGTTACTTGTTCGCTGGCTAGGATACAACTCGGATTTTGATTCTTGGATTGGTGTTGAAGATATTGACAATGCCCAATGATTTCTATGTAACTTTCATGTCCAACGTTTCCGATCCTCTCTACAATGACTTGAATACGACAAGTGATTTTTGGACAAAACTCTCCCCCACTGTCAAATTTGACGGTGCATATGAAGTGGCTCTTGTCGACTGTATTCTCAAAAATACCTATGACATCCTGAGAAAGGATCGTAAATATGAAATAAAAATACGACCGTTTGAATTCGGTGATGAAGGTGCAATGGCAACTTTTGACTCTAATCAGTACCCTATTGCTAACATCCCCTACAGGGAATACAATAACATGCATGAACTGTGTCGAGTTATCAACAAAAAAATTGCAAGTCGAAAAAAAGGTGGTTTCACTTTCAATTACTCGACGGAACAAAGGAGAATTTATATTACCAATCCATTTGAGAATGAAAGAATTTTCCTCAATGAGAATTTACGTGAGGTTCTTGGTTTTAAAAACCGTATTATTAAGACAGAAAATTTCAGTGGTAGTGACCATGTTATCTATGCAGACTATGCACCCAGCTTCTCCACGGACACTTGTATATTTCTCTACGCTTCATTTGTGGAAACATCTCGGGTTGGTAATTCAAATGTTCCCCTCCTACGAGTTCTTGAACGAAAAACCAATCAAGAACATGTTCACCACTACAATATAAAGCATCTTCAGTATATTCCCGTAAACACTTCCTATTTGGAACTCTGTCAGTTAACACTAAGAACTGAATTAGGTGATCCAATAGCAATTTCAAAAGGCTTAGCAGTGATTACATGTCATTTTCGACCCATTGTCAACGACAACGACGGTACAATAACCTAAAAAAATGAACAATAGAAGAATTCCTTTTGTCTGTCCCGATATTGACTGTTATGTTGGTGCTTTGAGTCCACGTCAAATAGGCAATGGATTGGACTACTACAAGGGGCGTACTACAATGTCTGGCTATGGTCTTGGTAGCTGGTTTGCTAGGCTATTTCGTTCTGCACTACCCCTTGCCAGAAAATATCTTGTACCTGCTGCATCAAATTTTGCTGCCTCCACACTACAGGACTGGGGGTCGGGCAAGAATTTCAAGGAGAGTGTTAAGGAAAATATTAGATCTTCAGCAAGAGCCGTTGGTGAACAATTAAAATCTCGACAAAATGGGGAGGGATTGAAAAGGATGCGTTCGCGTCATTCACTCATCAGTCTCCACCCAGGCAGGAAGCAAAGGACATCAACAAGGACTTTGAGAAATAAAACAACGAAGGCCAATAAGCAGCAGCAGAAGAAGAAAAAGAAAAAGATTGTTAGATCAAAGAAGGATTTCTTCTCTTAAGATGACTTATCTCCCCACAAGGAATCATATCCATCAATCAGTTCCTCATTGAATCTATTCAATGCTGAAAATGTTGATGTCAGCGTCAAGTATGGCTACTATGAACAATTTCATCCTCAACAACCCCTCTCGGAAAATATACACTTTCAAATATTTTCCAATGAAGACTATTTCATTGATTTGTCGTCAACATTTATTGATTTAAATGTTGTGGTGAAGAAAAAGTCAGATAATACAACTCCAAATGCCGGCGATGGTCTCTCCTATGAAAACTGTATTCTACACAACCTATTCAAACAAATTAATGTATTTATTAATGGAACATTGGTGAGCACTAGCAATAATTTATCCAACTATGCAAGCTACATACAATTTATGATGATGACGCCAAAGGCGTACAAGGAGATGAGAGGACAATCATTGGGCTATGAATATCGAACAGGTGTTGATACTGACGGTGAGTTGACTACAGCAGTGACCCAGGAGTATCATCTAGTTGGAAAATTAAATCATGAATATTCAATATATCCCAATGGCTACCCCCCAATGTCAAGATCGACATAAAGTTGCAGATGGCTCCATCGAATTTCATTTTGAGAAAAACACTTCCTGCAGCACCCGATGCAAATGTTATTATCACATCGGCAATTCTCCACGTTCGAAAACAACAAGTTATGAGCTCTGTTGCATTGGCAGTGGAAAAGCTAAGAGCCAATGGTAACAACATTAAACTTCTTGTCCCCCATACAATCACCAATCAACGTCACATTGCCACCGGTTCTCGTAGCTATAGCGATTCATCATTTATCAATGGAGAAATCCCATCAAAATTGGCATTGGCCTTTGTGAAGAGTGGCAGTGCCGTTGGATCCTGGACTGAATCTCCCCATGATTTTAATTTTTTCGGTCTATCTAGCCTCGTGTGCAAAGTGAATGGTATTCCACTGTACACTCTATCATTTGACAAAAAATCCTATAGAACTCTGTACGAGTTGACCATGCAATCCCTAGATCATGACTCTCAACTATTTGAAAATGGAATAACCGATTCAATGTTTTCAAAAAATCATGGGGTTATTGTTTTGGATTTGTCAGGCACACAGGATATGAGCATAGTACGAACTGGGAATGTACGTTTAGAGTGTACATTTGCCAATGCTCTGACTGAGAGTATCACGCTAATATCACTGAGTCAATTTGAAACCTATTGGGAAATCACACCCGACGGCAGTGTTCTACTAGACCTTGCACCATGAACACAAATCAAATAATCAATGTATTTAGTATGGATCCATACATGTCCCAGTACAAGTCCTATTGCATACCCTCGGACTTCATTGAAAAAATTCCAAGTGTTAACAATACCCTAATCATTGTTAATAGCAGTCCATCGACTTTGAAGACCGGCCATTGGCTATGCATCTTTCAAACAGCGAAGAACATTGAATTTTTTGATCCTCTTGGCCTATCGTATAAATTCTACGCTCCATACATCAGCAACTTTATTGAAAGCAGTGGGAAAACCATTATTCAAAATCAACGAAGAGTACAGGATTTAACGACTAAGACATGTGGCTTTCATGCACTACTCTTTTTCATGTTCAGATGTCGTGGCTACACCTACAAGCAGTTTCTCAACATCTACGTTGACTTACCTCAATTGAACGACTTTCTAGTGGAGAATATACTTACAAGTGTATTTAATATTGATTTTAGTGCCCTAAGAATAAAATGTTCTAAAGATGTATGTGAAATTGTTTATTAATAAAAATAATTATATACATGATAAAACGACTTTTCTACTCTTTAGATTTCATCCACTACTAGGTATTTGTCGACAACAACTAGTGCAGGTAGATTATC
The DNA here is from genome assembly GCA_027921565.1 of Artemia sinica. NCBI lineage: Eukaryota > Metazoa > Arthropoda > Branchiopoda > Anostraca > Artemiidae > Artemia > Artemia sinica. Next base: position 58,776,988 of record CM051265.1, read on the forward strand.
TGAATTCACAGTGTACTGATCCTGATGTAGTGCAATGTCAGGGTCACATTTTCTACAGTAGAGTGTGACTTCACTCTTGTCATATCTCTTTGTATAGTCAATGATACTATTCTCATTCATTCTATAGAATTCACATGTTTCAATTTGCCTATTTGAAGCAATTTCACAAACAGTGTCCTCAAGTGTCGAATCACATTCCGTCACAGCCAAATAAAAATCAGTGGGCTTATAATCATAACACCCATTGTCTTCACAACGATGACGTAGAAACCATATTCTTTTGTTGTTCCAACAGTTGAATCGTTGACCCGGTTCCTCCTCCCAGAACAATCTAAAACAACGACGATACCAATCTCGTACAGTAAACTAAAATCACGGTTAGGATTCTTTCCAATCATACCGGAAAATGTACTCTCCCACTGATTACATTTATCATAATGACAATTGGAGCATAGGTGGCCTCTAGGATGAGCGTCACACACCTCTTCAAGACAGGAATTACAACCTTTAATTTGTACAGCATATCCTCTATGCAATTTACACGGGTTGCATAATCTACACTTTTCATCATACTCCTCAATCATTGTGCAATTCTCACATGATGACCAGCTGCCCAGTGAGTACATACATAATGGACATGTATGGAACATTTTGTCATGTGTTGACGCTCTCACTGCCACAATGAAACTGAGCTAGCAGCATCAAAAAATTGTCTGAGATAGAGAGAGAGAGAGGAGTAAATCATCCTTGAGCACCATCTTTCTTATGAAAAAAAAAGTCCTAAATTTCTAAAAACTAATGTTTAAAAGCATATCCACAATATCATTTTGTCGTGTCGTGATCAATATATCAATAAATTGTGTAAATGCATTTGGACCACGATGTAGAAGCTTCATACAATAGTCTAATGATGGAGAATCAGTTTTCATTATATCGACAAGCATCCCCGAGAAAATATCTTCCTTTGAATAGACAACTCTAGAAAATCATCATCTAGAATTAAATGTTTTTCCATAAGAACTAGATTCCTCATGATTCGATCTTTCTCGAATCTATCCATTTTTTAGAGTCCTAACTCTCTCACAACCAACTTCAGACTAATCAGAATCTCTTTTTTGTACTCTAAAAAATATACGCTTGTCTTCTATAGAAAGAAAAAAAAATACCATTGATTTAGAAACAGTTTTATTGAACATAATTACAATAATAATATTCACTGATGCATTTTGTTCTCATCAATATATTTCGATAGGACATCTAATGCTGACCGAAGTTTATTTATATGGAGAATATTCACTTTTCCAGCAAAACATAGCTGCTCCTCCTGCTTAAATTTGCTTAATGATATCACGTATCTAGCATACATAGTGTCCCATTCAAGACATAGTCTACAGCCAGCAGTTATTTCCACAGCTACATTAGGTACTCGTATATCGTTGCTGCTGCTGCTGTCGGTTCCATCATTAATCTCCAATAATGTAAATGCACCACTCATTTTTTTTTCTCCACTAATATCCTTGCAAATAAAAACTATTCTCTTTGAATTCAATTCTCTTACTAATTTGAATTGTAAAGAAAACTATTCCTTTTATTCAAATCCTAATCACCAATTAAGTTATACTCGTTCCTCTTGGCAAAGGTGTAATGACCTGTAGAATAGGACTACCAGAAAAACCTGTTTGTACGGGGGCGCAAGCAAAATGGTACTTCTTAGTCTACTCATACTTTGCCAAAAAGGATTCAGGCATATTAAAATCAATCTTATTTAAAGGTGCTTGAACTCAGCGAATGTCCAAACGGGAATGATTTAGTTCAACGGAAAGGGTCAAGTTCGTAATAGGAGCTTCTTATTATTTCGGAAAGTAGTTGGGTTAATGAAGCTATTTCTAGCTTCATTAGTAGCAAATTAGTAGCAAAAATCACATTCCCCCTGCAGAAAACTCCCCCGTGAAAAATGTCCGCATGTTTCCCAATAACAAATACAATCTATAAGCAGAAATTACGCAACTAACATGGACAAATTACAAAACTTAAAAAGGCACTTAAGCTTCTACAATAGGTTTTTCTGATTGGTTTGTAGTTTGGGAAGAAGCGGGATACATCAAAGAGTGCATTTTAATGCCAAAACATCTCAGCTCTCTTTGAGCCATCAGATAAATACAGAACTAGTTCAAAGGAAGAGACAAGGGGAGGGTGGAGGCCGAGATTGATTTATGATCCCCAGGGCTGTAACCAGGATTTTTGTTTGGGTTGGGGGTGTCTGGGGGGGGGGGTAGTACAAAAGAAATTTTTAAAGAACACATCAAAAATGTGAAATTGATATCTACTCTCTTATAATTTCTGAAAATATTTCTGGTCTGCGCTGTGATTATGAAAGTGAAGAGTAACATTAACACATCCTCATCCACACCTCCACATCATGGTCGCAGCAACTTCGATGGGTTGTCATTAGATCAGAAAACGAGAGTTCAAGTCCTTTTTTTATAAGTCGAAAGTGATTGAAGACCATCCAGCCGCGGAGGGGGGGGGGGCAGTATGAAAGGACGCCAATAGTTCGCCAAATTGCCAACTGTTTTTCAACAAGAGGGTAAAAGAGAGAAAAATCAACTGAGATTGCCAGGATAATGTCAGGGGAAGCATGCGCCCCCCTGGATTGGGCTCGGGTTTTTATACTGAGCATATTAATCCGCATGACCACACTGCCTTTTCTATGACGAAAACAATAAGAATTCCAAATAGGGATAGGTCCTCTTATTAGACAGTGAAACGAAAATATAAAACAAAGGCTCTAAAAATTTCGATGACACAGTCGGTCATCATCATCAGTAGAGTTACTGGTACTCTACTGATGATGATGGCCGACTGTGTCATCGAAATATTTAGAGTCTTTGTTTTACATTTTCGTTCCACTGTCTAACAAAAGGACCTATCCCTATTTGGAATTCTTATTGTTTTCGTTATACTGGGCAAAGTACTAAGGAAAACTACTGTTTAGCTTTGTCTTTCAGCAAAGCAGCAAAAAATTTAATTTTTCCAGTTCAATATTCCGATGAAGATTTACTTATCATAGAAACTAATCATATTCAAATATATTCAATTATATATTATATTCATAATATATTCAAACCTAGATTTAGATTTTGACCTGATTATTTGGGGTCCTGTTGAACTGATGAATCTAGTTATTAGTGATTTCATTATGTTTGAAAATTTCAGTGGGCCCATTGTACTTTTACCGAAAGTTTTTTTTTTTTTTTTTTTTTTTTTAACCCATCTTACAAAATTGGGAGCATAGTAAATCTTTAGAAAGTTCAGAATTTATCATTATCAATTTGCAACACAACCTCTTGCCAAAATGTTTCATAAAGTCAGTTGAGTGAATGCACTCAAATGTAGGCTGAGGGCAAAATGTTTTGGTCAGAATCTGGGGAGGGGAGGGTTTAAAGAAACTACGAAAAGTTATTTCTTCAAGAAAACACGCCAAAACGGCCTTTCTAAAATATGTAGATCAAAGCAAGGGGTGTCAGCCCTGCTCATCCTCATTTCTGATCGTTTTAAGTCTGACGTTTATTTGACTTTATTTCTGCCCATTCTAGGTTTAAGGGAACTCGTTAATTAGGTTTAAAAATTATTCTGTTGAAACATTTTTATAATTAATGAACGCTCCTTTTTATTAACCTAGTCTTTTTTCATGAAAGAAGAAAAGTAAATTTTAAATCGTTTCGGGTTGTTTTATATAGAATCAGTAGTTTGGTTTGCTATTGTCATGTTGTAGAAAAATTTAGAAAATTCTTCAACATGCCCCCTTTTTGAAAATCTGGGTGCAAATAGTATCGTTTTAGTTTTAAGCCTCCCCAATTTGAACTGAAAAATAGAACTTAATACCATTCCCAAAAATCGCATCAATGCTCATTGACAACCTGGATAAACTTACACTCTTTTGATTTGGGTACATTGCATAGCTGTGGGGGGTCACATAAACAATATCACTAGCGACATAGTTACTGAGTCGTTCAACTGTGCTGAACAAAACGGCTGTCTCAAAATTTTGAATTGGTGGTGTTTGGAAAATGAATGGGCTTGGGAAAATGGCTGCTCACCCTGCAATCAGATTTGACTCTTAAAATGGCACTAGAACTTTTAATTTACAACCGGATTAGCCCCTTTAAAGGTTTTATGATATTGCTATCAATGATAGCGCTTCGCTGCTCATAACATTGCATATCGTTCTATCCCTAAACGTTCCCTAAAGGTTTCACCTTAATACCCTTAGCGTCATTTACAGCCATCATAGTACTAGTGTTAATAGTATATACTATTATAGTATACAGTATATAGTATAACAGTATATAGTATACAGTGTTAATAGTAATAGTGTTAATAGCATAATGCCTTCTGGCTAGTTTAAAATCCACCACTACTTACCCTGAAAGGTCTGGCTTAATCATGTAAGCCTTTCTTGAGATATTGCTCTGTCATCCTTTTGATAATCTACATGCTCATAGTTCTTTTTTATTTAGTTCAACATTCACCAAAATATTCCTTCAAAGCTTCACCTTAATACACTTTTTTTGCGTAGTAGCAATAGTTTTAGTAGTAGTGGTAGCAGTATGCACACAGGACCTTTGATTTTCTTTAACGTTCTCCTCAGCATACGCAGAAAGTAGTAGTGTGCTATCTATATATCCGAAACTAGATTGTATAAAGCGACAAAACACGTTATATTTGGAACTAGATATGGAACTACAGGTTTCTGGGTCAACAGCCAAGCCGGACATGTTTCTGAGTCAAAACTTGTCAAACAGGTTAATATCCTGTAGCTTAAAGGTATCACGGATCTTGTCCAGTATCGCTTGCATTATTAGAGGTATCAAAGGTATCTCAGTTGGATAATTCTGGTCTGAAGGGTCTTAATTAATGATTTGAATAATAGGATTTATTTGTGATTAGTCCATGTAGGATATCGAGAATGAGAGTGATAAAAGGGTTAAAACTGCTTACCAGTTAAGGTAAGTCTGAGAAGATGGTAAGTCTAACGCAATTTAATATAAATGTTGGAACAACATCATTTGCATCAATTTATGGAAACGGTTAGTGATCTATCTAAAGTCTTCTAATGATATTTCAGAAGTCACTGCAAGAGTTAATATGTATGGGTGATTTTAATTTTGATCTTTTATCTACAGGTAGTTTTAATTTAGATTTTAAAATTTTATGGTTTCTAATGATCTTTTTCCCAATGTAACAATTCCTACTAGGATCACGGACCACTCTGCTACCCTGATTGACAATGTGTTTGTCTCTTAAAAGTATATCCGAAAGGCGTTTTCTAATATTGTAGTGAATTCGACATCTGATCATTTTCCAGTGGTATTTAATTTAGATTTACAAGTGTCACGCCAAAAAAAACAAAAAAAATTGTTCGAGAGATTGAGCCTGAAAACATTCGGAAGAAATAAGTTTAAAGAAAAAATAAGTGCAACATGTTTTGAATCTGTATTGAACCAGAATGACCCCTGTGAAGCTTTTGAGATATTTAGTAGCATCGGTGATCTTGGTATATTTAACCTGAAATTTAAAAGATATACCCAAATCATCAAATTTTGGTTAAGACTTCTAGAACTTCCCCAGACAAGACTTGCCCGAGCAGCATATGAAGATCTTCTCCTTCAGTGTAACAAAAAATCATGGACAGCACAAATCAAAAGGATATTAGATGAGAATGGATTTTCAAGTTCGTGGGAGAAGGGAAAGAGCCAGAAGATCATGAAAAGTACTTCAAGGAATTTAGTGCTAGACTTGAAGATCAAGAAGTGCAACTATGGCAAGCAGCTGTGGACAAATCTCCGAGTCTTACTTTGTATAGAGAAGTAAAAGAGAATTTTGGTCAGGAGTTTTATTTCAAGCTGGGATTGCCCATTAAATATCTGAGGATTTGGATTCAGATTCGAGCAAATTGTCTTCCAATTTATGCTAAGGTTGCAAGGAAAAAGAGGGAAGGTCCGGAGGCCGGGTGTAGTTGCTTGAGATGTGGGGAAAATGATTATGGGTTGGGCCATTTCCTCCTCCGATGTAAGCAACTCTCTCATTTAAGGGGATTAATTATCCAGGAGGGGGAAGATAGGCTGCTTTGTGAGTTAATGAGGTCTAAGACTCCCCGTTATATTGTGGCAGTAGGAAATTTTGTATTGATGGGATGGATGTCAAATGAAGTGTAATTTTTCTTTAGTATTTGTCTTTTTGTATATGGCTTTAATTGGCTTTTAAATACAGATTATTATTATTATTATAAATTAACAAAGATCGTCAGCTTGATTGGATCCAACTGTGCCGGGTTAGATGGTGTTAACCTGAAGACTATTCGGTCAGTTCTGGTGCATATTCTTCCTGTGCTAGTGCACCTAATAAATTTAACAATGGAGAAGGGAGTATTTCCAAAATTATTGAAAACAACAAATATTCTCCCTCTAAAGGGGGCACTCAAATGGATATATCAAACTGGAGGCCTATTTCTATTTTGCCAGTGTTTTCGAAAGTCTATGAAAAAGTTATCCATGGAAGACTTTATGATCACTTCACGAGCCTGCATGAATTGTATGATGGCCAGTTTGGATACCGGAAGGGCCATTCGACTTCGCATGCTGTACAAGATCTTTTAGATAATGTTGATTTAGCTTTGGAAAAAGGTGAATGTTGTATTAGTATTTTTATAGATCATAGGCAGCACGCTAGCGCTGCCTAAGTAAAAAACGATGCGGGCAAGACGTGTTTTTTTTCTCCATACTGGGCATTTCGTATCGAAGGAGATGTCGTAGAAACTTCGAAACGGGCTCATTCGATTGGAAATTGGAGTGGCTAGTGCCCTTTTTAATAGTCGAAAGTGATTAGAGGGCAACTAGACCCCCCCTCCCCCCTCAGCGCCCATCCTTCCCCTAAACACATCCAATCAAAATTTTGAGATAGCCATTTTGTTCAGCGTAGTTGATTTCCAGATAGAAAATATGTTTTTGAGGAGAACACTCCCCCACAACCCTCGGGGCAAGGGTTTTAAGTTATGCCCTGAGGGCATATAAGAACAATGTTGGCACAATGTACTTTTTTTTTCCTTTAGAGCAGGGCCCTTCATATGGAAAGGGTCGTCGTAGAAACTTCAAAAGGGGCTCATTCGATTGGAAATTGAGAGCTCTAGTGCGCTTTTAACAGTCGAAAGTGATTGGAGGGCAACTAGCCCCCCCCCACCCATCATTCCCCCAAACACATCCAATCAAAATTTTGAGATAGCTTTTTTGTTCAGCGTAGTTAATTTCCAGATAGAAAATATGTTTTTGAAGAGCACACTCCCCCACAAATCTCAGGGCAAGGGTTTTAAGTTATACCCTGGGGGCAAATAAGGTTTTCTATAGAAGGCGTTGTCTCAGAAACTTCAAAACAGGCTCATTCGATTGGAAATTCGAAGGGTTAGTACCCTTTTTAATAGTCGAAAGAGATTGGAGGGCAACTAGCCCTCCCCACACCCAGCATTCCCCCAAACACATCCAATAAAAATTTTCAGATAGCTATTTTGTTCAGCGTAGTTGATTTCCAGATAGAAAATATATTTTGAGGAGCACACTCCCCCACTACCCTCAGGGCAAGGATTATAAGTTATACCCAGGGGACATATAAGGTTCGATTTAAAGGTTCGATTCGATTTAATTCGATTTAAATTTCAAAGGGCTAGTACCCTTTTTAATAGTCGAAAGTGGTTTGAGGGCAACTAACCCCCGCCCCCTCACGCCCACCTTTTCCCCAAACACATCCAATCAAAATTTTTAGATAGCTATTTTATTCAACGTAGTTGAAAGTCTTGGAAATTAGGTCTTTAAGGATGACAACCCCTCCCCCCACAGCCGTCAGGTTAAGGGTTATAAGTCATGCCCTGGGGGCATATACAATTTTCATTGAAAGCGTTGTCGTAGAAACTTCAAAAGGGTTCATTCAATTGGAAATTGAAAGGGCTAGTGCCTTTTTTAATAGTTGAAAGTGATTGGATAGCGACTAACGTCCCTCTCACGCCCACCATTTCCCCAAACACATCGAATTAAAATTTTGAGATATCCAATTTGTTCAACATAGTTGAAAGTTCTGGAAATGCTTTTGTGAAGCTTTTAAGCAATTTAGCAGCATCATAACTACTGCATATGACAAAACTGGTCCACTGAAGACATTTAGACAGAGAAATATGCCGAGAAAACCATGGGCCGATGAAGAGCTAGTTAACTTATTTGAACAGCGTGACAGTGCGTTTCAGGATTATCTGAGATCTCCAAAGGAGGAAGATAATGCTCATTTTAAACAGCTTCGGAATATGGCGAACTCACTGAAAAGGAAAAAAAGAAACAATATTACTCGGCACTTTTTGAGGAAAATAAAGCAGATCTGAAAAGAACTTGGAAAGTTATTAATGAACTGGTTAGCGGGCCTCGGAGAACTCAAGACCCTTGAATTGAAATCGAAGGAGTGGTTGTAGAGGATAGACAAGAGTTGTGTGACAAGTTTGGTGATTATTTTACTAACATTGGAACGAAGATACAAGCGGAAACTAGAAATTCCCAAGCTCTTGTTGGTGGTAACTCGTGTGCTGATGGGAGGGGCGAGGGATCGTCAGCTCGATTGGATCCAACAGTGCCGGGTTAGATGGTGTTAACCTGAAGACTATTCGATCAATTTTGGTGTACATTCTTCCTGTGCTAGTGCACCTAATAAATTTATCAATGGAGAAGGGAGTATTTCCAAAATTATTGAAAACAGCAAAGATTCTCCCTCTAAAGGGGGCACTCAAATGGATATATCAAACTGGAGGCCTATTACTATTTTGCCAGTGTTTTCGAAAGTTTATGAAAAAGTTATCCATAGAAGATTTTATGATCATCTCACGAGCCTGCATGCATTGTATGATGGCCAATTGGGATTCCGAAAGGGCCATTCGACTTCGCATGCTGTACAACATGTTTTAGAAAATGTTAATTTAGCTTTGGAAAAAGGTGAATATTGTATTAGCATTTTTATAGATCATAGGCAGCACGCTAGCGCTGCCTAAGTAAAGAACGATGCGGGCACGACATTTTTTTTTCTCCATACTGGGCATTTCGTATCGCAGGAGTTGTCGTAGAAACTTCGAAACGGGCTCATTCGATTGGAAATTGGAGTGGCTAGTGCCCTTTTTAATAGTCGAAAGTGATTGGAGGGCAAGTAGCCCCCCCTCCACGCCCATCATTCCCCAAACACATCCAATCAAAATTTTGAGATAGCCATTTTGTTCAGCATAGTTGATTAGCCTACGGGTGGCAAAAGACCAATTCAATTTTATTATTTTTGAATTTAGCAAAAAAACATGCCAATATAATTACACAACAAAAGTTTTTAGAAAAGTGCAAAGTAAATAAACTAATTCCAAAATCGTTTCGTTTTAATTATCATTTAAATACATATAATGAAGAAAAGCACACGAGAAAGGTAAATTTACTAAACTTAAACCATGTGCTGAAAGATAAACGTTTCCAGCGATCACAAGTTGTAAAAGAAATAGATTGTTTAAAATATAGCCTTGGTAATTTCCTTAATACAAATGATTTCCAACAAATTATATCAATCTTTAAAAATTCTTTTCAACATATTCTAAGATTATCTAAGGAAAGACTAAACCAAAAATTTTTGCAGTTAAAAAGGGAAAAGGAAAAACAAAAACTATCAATGTATAAGCCTAATTATTTCCCAGGTCCTGGGGTGATTAATTTAAGCAAAAAGGAGTTAACCAAAGAACAAAAGGAAATCCTTGAAAGAGGTATAAAATTTGGACTAAATCCTAAAAATGTACCGATAGAGGAAATTATTTCAAAGATTGAAACAGGGATTCATAAGTTTCCAAAAGATATAAATAATGTAGATGAATTAAGACTAAGGGTAGTGAATATTTTAACAGATTTTGGTAGTTATCAAGAAAAAGTTAAGAACAAAGATATTAAAATTTTAAAAGATTTAAAAAAAGATGATTCTCTAATAATAACGAAAGCGGATAAGAGCAATACAGTAGTAATACTAGAAAAAGATGATTATGACAGTAAAATAGAAACAATTCTAAGTGATACTTCAACATATAAAAAACTTAACTCGGACCCAACTGATTTGTATGCTAAAAGATTAAGAAAAGATTTAGAAGACCTTAAAACAAATGGAAGTATCACACCCCAGATGTATCACAAGTTCTTTCCAAGGGGATCAGTTAGCCCTAGAATATATGGTTTGCCAAAAATACATAAAACAGGCATCCCCTTAAGACCTATTGTTTCAACAACCAATTCACCAACGGTAAAAATCGAGAAATGGGCAGCAATGACACTTAAACCATTATTATATCTCCAAAATTCGTATATAAAAAACTCGAAATTTTTAAAAGACAAACTTATAAGTGTAGAAATATCAGAAGAATCTAGATTGTTCAGTTTCGATATAAAATCCATGTATACGTATATTCCTTTTGATAAATCGTTTAGTATTTTATCCAAAAAACTTGAGGAACGAAAAAATGAGATAGAAGAATTACCTTCGGGAATTGAACTGGAAACTATATTAAATTTAGTCAAAATAACTAGCAGATATACTAACTATTTCAAGTTTAGAGATAATTTTTACCATCAAATTAGGGGTTTAGCAATGGGAGGGCCTTTAAGTCCGTTGTTAGCAAACATTTATGTAGAGTATGTTGAAAATTTAGCTATAGAAACATATTTTTTAAAACCTAAATTTTGGGGCAGATATATGGATGATATTTTAATTATTTGGAATTACGGGGAATCAGAAATTGAAGGTTTCTTGGAACATTTAAATAATTTGGGAGGAGAGTTAATTTTTACAATTGAAAAGGAAACAGAGAATAAGTTACCGTTTCTAGATATTTTGATCCATAGAAATAATAATGAACTAGCATTTTCAATTTACCGTAAACCGACTAGTAACAACCGTTATTTGTCTTTCACATCAAATCACCCGATCCAAGTAAAAAGGGGTGTGGTTATTTCTTTAGTGGATAGGGTATTAAAATTAGCATCACCAGGATACATAAGAAATGAACTAATTTTTATTAAGGATATTCTAATAGGTAATGGCTATCCGGAAAAAATGATTTCTCAAATAATTGAAAAGAGGAAAAAAAAGTTGACGGAGCCAAAAATATTAGAAGAAGATGGGTCAAATCAAGAAACAAATTACATAACTTTGCCTTTTGTACCAATTTTATCACAAAAATTAAGAAGAGAATTAAAAAAACATAATATAAATACAGCATTTAAATCAGGACATAATATAAGCTCGTTGTTAAATAAAGGGAAAGACAAGATACCGAGAAATTTGCAAAAGGGAGTATACAAAATTCCATGTTCTTGTGGAAAATTTTATCTTTCCAATATGGTTTATTTTATCTTTGTGATAAAATATGGAAAATTTTATCTTTCTAATATGGTTTAAGTTTAGTAAATTTACCTTTCTCGTGTGCTTTTCTTCATTATATGTATTTAAATGATAATTAAAACGAAACGATTTTGGAATTAGTTTATTTACTTTGCACTTTTCTAAAAACTTTTGTTGTGTAATTATATTGGCATGTTTTTTTGCTAAATTCAAAAATAATAAAATTGAATTGGTCTTTTGCCACCGTAGGCTAGACGTAAATAATTTCTTAGACCACACTGCTTTTCCATTAAAAACAAAAAAAATTTTTTTAAACACGAAAAACGGGTTTTAATTTTCTAACAAGCAGTGAACTACAAAACAATTAATTATGCACAAAAGCTCCGAATATTTCGGCCCCACATCCGGGAGCCTTTCTCAACGGAAAAAAAATAAATAAATAAAGTAAAAAAAAAACAACTTAAATTACATTACAATAAAACATACTAAACACATAAAGAGAACAAAAAGCAAAAACGAAAGAAAAATATAAATAAATAAGAACAAAACTCACATATTAATTAAACACTTCCATGCACTGAATGTCTTTCAACTGGCCTCCTCTCAGTATATAAATGGAAATATATTAAATAAACACTTCCATATACTGAATGTCTATATTGATTCTACTCGCCTCCTCCCAGTATATAAATTGAAGTCTATCAAAAATGAAGAATATATTTATACTTAGACCAAAACAATAAAAGGTCAACTAACCCCCCGGTCCATAACCCTTAATTAAATTTCACAAGTTCATCAACCATTTTATGAATTATAAATTGAATGGATTCGTTTTGTTGCAAGCTTAAAGTTGACGGAGCCAAAAATATTAGAAGAAGATGGGTCAAATCAAGAAACAAATTACATAACTTTGCCTTTTTTACCAATTTTATCACAAAAATTAAGAAGAGAATTAAAAAAACATAATATAAATACAGCATTTAAATCAGGACATAATATAAGCTCGTTGTTAAATAAAGGGAAAGACAAGATACCGAGAAATTTGCAAAAGGGAGTATACAAAATTCCATGTTCTTGTGGAAAATTTTATGTGGGTAGAACGCAACAAACTTTAGAAAATAGGCTAGAACAACACAAGAATGCAATAGATTACGCTCTAAAACAAAACAAAACACCAGAAACGTTTGAGTCAGCGGTTGCAGAACATCTTTATAATTTTCCTCATCACAGTATTTTATTTGATCAAACAAAAATAGTAGATACGTCTGTAGGACTTTTACAAAGCTTCAGGGAAATTATAGAAATAAAAAAGATAATATATGGGGGTACTAGCATCAATAGAGATGAAGGGGAATTTGGGATCAATTCAATTTATAATAGTTTAATTAAAATGCAGGCAAGATATTCAACCAATACTGATTTTAATAATATTTCTGAAACGAAAGATGACCTTGCGAACAAAGGTCAGAATGGGTTAAATGATGAGAAAAGTAAACGAACTGCAGCTAAGCTTGCAACAAAACGAATCCATTCAATTTATAATTCATAAAATGGTTGATGAACTTGTGAAATTTAATTAAGGGTTATGGACCGGGGGGTTAGTTGACCTTTTATTGTTTTGGTCTAAGTATAAATATATTCTTCATTTTTGATAGACTTCAATTTATATACTGGGAGGAGGCGAGTAGAATCAATATAGACATTCAGTACATGGAAGTGTTTATTTAATATATTTCCATTTATATACTGAGAGGAGGCCAGTTGAAAGACATTCAGTGCATGGAAGTGTTTAATTAATATGTGAGTTTTGTTCTTATTTATTTATATTTTTCTTTCGTTTTTGCTTTTTGTTCTCTTTATGTGTTTAGTATGTTTTATTGTAATGTAATTTAAGTTGTTTTTTTTTTACTTTATTTATTTATTTTTTTTCCGTTGAGAAAGGCTCCCGGATGTGGGGCCGAAATATTCGGAGCTTTTGTGCATAATTAATTGTTTTGTAGTTCACTGCTTGTTAGAAAATTAAAACCCGTTTTTCGTGTTTAAAAATTTTTTTTTTGTTTTTAATGGAAAAGCAGTGTGGTCTAAGAAATTATTTACGTCTAGCCTACGGGTGGCAAAAGACCAATTCAATTTTATTATTTTTGAATTTAGCAAAAAAACATTCCAATATAATTACACAACAAAAGTTTTTAGAAAAGTGCAAAGTAAATAAACTAATTCCAAAATCGTTTCGTTTTAATTATCATTTAAATACATATAATGAAGAAAAGCACACGAGAAAGGTAAATTTACTAAACTTAAACCATGTGCTGAAAGATAAACGTTTCCAGCGATCACAAGTTGTAAAAGAAATAGATTGTTTAAAATATAGCCTTGGTAATTTCCTTAATACAAATGATTTCCAACAAATTATATCAATCTTTAAAAATTCTTTTCAACATATTCTAATATTATCTAAGGAAAGACTAAACCAAAAATTTTTGCAGTTAAAAAGGGAAAAGGAAAAACAAAAACTATCAATGTATAAGCCTAATTATTTCCCAGGTCCTGGGGTGATTAATTTAAGCAAAAAGGAGTTAACCAAAGAACAAAAGGAAATCCTTGAAAGAGGTATAAAATTTGGACTAAATCCTAAAAATGTACCGATAGAGGAAATTATTTCAAAGATTGAAACAGGGATTCATAAGTTTCCAAAAGATATAAATAATGTAGATGAATTAAGACTAAGGGTAGTGAATATTTTAACAGATTTTGGTAGTTATCAAGAAAAAGTTAAGAACAAAGATATTAAAATTTTAAAAGATTTAAAAAAAGATGATTCTCTAATAATAACGAAAGCGGATAAGAGCAATACAGTAGTAATACTAGAAAAAGATGATTATGACAGTAAAATAGAAACAATTCTAAGTGATACTTCAACATATAAAAAACTTAACTCGGACCCAACTGATTTGTATGCTAAAAGATTAAGAAAAGATTTAGAAGACCTTAAAACAAATGGAAGTATCACACCCCAGATGTATCACAAGTTCTTTCCAAGGGGATCAGTTAGCCCTAGAATATATGGTTTGCCAAAAATACATAAAACAGGCATCCCCTTAAGACCTATTGTTTCAACAACCAATTCACCAACGGTAAAAATCGAGAAATGGGCAGCAATGACACTTAAACCATTATTATATCTCCAAAATTCGTATATAAAAGACTCGAAATTTTTAAAAGACAAACTTATAAGTGTAGAAATATCAGAAGAATCTAGATTGTTCAGTTTCGATATAAAATCCATGTATACGTATATTCCTTTTGATAAATCGTTTAGTATTTTATCCAAAAAACTTGAGGAACGAAAAAATGAGATAGAAGAATTACCTTCGGGAATTGAACTGGAAACTATATTAAATTTAGTCAAAATAACTAGCAGATATACTAACTATTTCAAGTTTAGAGATAATTTTTACCATCAAATTAGGGGTTTAGCAATGGGAGGGCCTTTAAGTCCGTTGTTAGCAAACATTTATGTAGAGTATGTTGAAAATTTAGCTATAGAAACATATTTTTTAAAACCTAAATTTTGGGGCAGATATATGGATGATATTTTAATTATTTGGAATTACGGGGAATCAGAAATTGAAGGTTTCTTGGAACATTTAAATAATTTGGGAGGAGAGTTAATTTTTACAATTGAAAAGGAAACAGAGAATAAGTTACCGTTTCTAGATATTTTGATCCATAGAAATAATAATGAACTAGCATTTTCAATTTACCGTAAACCGACTAGTAACAACCGTTATTTGTCTTTCACATCAAATCACCCGATCCAAGTAAAAAGGGGTGTGGTTATTTCTTTAGTGGATAGGGTATTAAAATTAGCATCACCAGGATACATAAGAAATGAACTAATTTTTATTAAGGATATTCTAATAGGTAATGGCTATCCGGAAAAAATGATTTCTCAAATAATTGAAAAGAGGAAAAAAAAGTTGACGGAGCCAAAAATATTAGAAGAAGATGGGTCAAATCAAGAAACAAATTACATAACTTTGCCTTTTGTACCAATTTTATCACAAAAATTAAGAAGAGAATTAAAAAAACATAATATAAATACAGCATTTAAATCAGGACATAATATAAGCTCGTTGTTAAATAAAGGGAAAGACAAGATACCGAGAAATTTGCAAAAGGGAGTATACAAAATTCCATGTTCTTGTGGAAAATTTTATGTGGGTAGAACGCAACAAACTTTAGAAAATAGGCTAGAACAACACAAGAATGCAATAGATTACGCTCTAAAACAAAACAAAACACCAGAAACGTTTGAGTCAGCGGTTGCAGAACATCTTTATAATTTTCCTCATCACAGTATTTTATTTGATCAAACAAAAATAGTAGATACGTCTGTAGGACTTTTACAAAGCTTCAGGGAAATTATAGAAATAAAAAAGATAATATATGGGGGTACTAGCATCAATAGAGATGAAGGGGAATTTGGGATCAATTCAATTTATAATAGTTTAATTAAAATGCAGGCAAGATATTCAACCAATACTGATTTTAATAATATTTCTGAAACGAAAGATGACCTTGCGAACAAAGGTCAGAATGGGTTAAATGATGAGAAAAGTAAACGAACTGCAGCTAAGCTTGCAACAAAACGAATCCATT
This sequence comes from Artemia sinica, assembly GCA_027921565.1. Classification (NCBI taxonomy): domain Eukaryota; kingdom Metazoa; phylum Arthropoda; class Branchiopoda; order Anostraca; family Artemiidae; genus Artemia; species Artemia sinica. The sequence goes on from CM051265.1 coordinate 58,793,095, forward strand.
CAATTTATAATTCATAAAATGGTTGATGAACTTGTGAAATTTAATTAAGGGTTATGGACCGGGGGGTTAGTTGACCTTTTATTGTTTTGGTCTAAGTATAAATATATTCTTCATTTTTGATAGACTTCAATTTATATACTGGGAGGAGGCGAGTAGAATCAATATAGACATTCAGTACATGGAAGTGTTTATTTAATATATTTCCATTTATATACTGAGAGGAGGCCAGTTGAAAGACATTCAGTGCATGGAAGTGTTTAATTAATATGTGAGTTTTGTTCTTATTTATTTATATTTTTCTTTCGTTTTTGCTTTTTGTTCTCTTTATGTGTTTAGTATGTTTTATTGTAATGTAATTTAAGTTGTTTTTTTTTTGCTTTATTTATTTATTTTTTTTCCGTTGAGAAAGGCTCCCGGATGTGGGGCCGAAATATTCGGAGCTTTTGTGCATAATTAATTGTTTTGTAGTTCACTGCTTGTTAGAAAATTAAAACCCGTTTTTCGTGTTTAAAAAATTTTTTTTGTTTTTAATGGAAAAGCAGTGTGGTCTAAGAAATTATTTACGTCTAGCCTACGGGTGGCAAAAGACCAATTCAATTTTATTATTTTTGAATTTAGCAAAAAAACATGCCAATATAATTACACAACAAAAGTTTTTAGAAAAGTGCAAAGTAAATAAACTAATTCCAAAATCGTTTCGTTTTAATTATCATTTAAATACATATAATGAAGAAAAGCACACGAGAAAGGTAAATTTACTAAACTTAAACCATGTGCTGAAAGATAAACGTTTCCAGCGATCACAAGTTGTAAAAGAAATAGATTGTTTAAAATATAGCCTTGGTAATTTCCTTAATACAAATGATTTCCAACAAATTATATCAATCTTTAAAAATTCTTTTCAACATATTCTAAGATTATCTAAGGAAAGACTAAACCAAAAATTTTTGCAGTTAAAAAGGGAAAAGGAAAAACAAAAACTATCAATGTATAAGCCTAATTATTTCCCAGGTCCTGGGGTGATTAATTTAAGCAAAAAGGAGTTAACCAAAGAACAAAAGGAAATCCTTGAAAGAGGTATAAAATTTGGACTAAATCCTAAAAATGTACCGATAGAGGAAATTATTTCAAAGATTGAAACAGGGATTCATAAGTTTCCAAAAGATATAAATAATGTAGATGAATTAAGACTAAGGGTAGTGAATATTTTAACAGATTTTGGTAGTTATCAAGAAAAAGTTAAGAACAAAGATATTAAAATTTTAAAAGATTTAAAAAAAGATGATTCTCTAATAATAACGAAAGCGGATAAGAGCAATACAGTAGTAATACTAGAAAAAGATGATTATGACAGTAAAATAGAAACAATTCTAAGTGATACTTCAACATATAAAAAACTTAACTCGGACCCAACTGATTTGTATGCTAAAAGATTAAGAAAAGATTTAGAAGACCTTAAAACAAATGGAAGTATCACACCCCAGATGTATCACAAGTTCTTTCCAAGGGGATCAGTTAGCCCTAGAATATATGGTTTGCCAAAAATACATAAAACAGGCATCCCCTTAAGACCTATTGTTTCAACAACCAATTCACCAACGGTAAAAATCGAGAAATGGGCAGCAATGACACTTAAACCATTATTATATCTCCAAAATTCGTATATAAAAAACTCGAAATTTTTAAAAGACAAACTTATAAGTGTAGAAATATCAGAAGAATCTAGATTGTTCAGTTTCGATATAAAATCCATGTATACGTATATTCCTTTTGATAAATCGTTTAGTATTTTATCCAAAAAACTTGAGGAACGAAAAAATGAGATAGAAGAATTACCTTCGGGAATTGAACTGGAAACTATATTAAATTTAGTCAAAATAACTAGCAGATATACTAACTATTTCAAGTTTAGAGATAATTTTTACCATCAAATTAGGGGTTTAGCAATGGGAGGGCCTTTAAGTCCGTTGTTAGCAAACATTTATGTAGAGTATGTTGAAAATTTAGCTATAGAAACATATTTTTTAAAACCTAAATTTTGGGGCAGATATATGGATGATATTTTAATTATTTGGAATTACGGGGAATCAGAAATTGAAGGTTTCTTGGAACATTTAAATAATTTGGGAGGAGAGTTAATTTTTACAATTGAAAAGGAAACAGAGAATAAGTTACCGTTTCTAGATATTTTGATCCATAGAAATAATAATGAACTAGCATTTTCAATTTACCGTAAACCGACTAGTAACAACCGTTATTTGTCTTTCACATCAAATCACCCGATCCAAGTAAAAAGGGGTGTGGTTATTTCTTTAGTGGATAGGGTATTAAAATTAGCATCACCAGGATACATAAGAAATGAACTAATTTTTATTAAGGATATTCTAATAGGTAATGGCTATCCGGAAAAAATGATTTCTCAAATAATTGAAAAGAGGAAAAAAAAGTTGACGGAGCCAAAAATATTAGAAGAAGATGGGTCAAATCAAGAAACAAATTACATAACTTTGCCTTTTGTACCAATTTTATCACAAAAATTAAGAAGAGAATTAAAAAAACATAATATAAATACAGCATTTAAATCAGGACATAATATAAGCTCGTTGTTAAATAAAGGGAAAGACAAGATACCGAGAAATTTGCAAAAGGGAGTATACAAAATTCCATGTTCTTGTGGAAAATTTTATGTGGGTAGAACGCAACAAACTTTAGAAAATAGGCTAGAACAACACAAGAATGCAATAGATTACGCTCTAAAACAAAACAAAACACCAGAAACGTTTGAGTCAGCGGTTGCAGAACATCTTTATAATTTTCCTCATCACAGTATTTTATTTGATCAAACAAAAATAGTAGATACGTCTGTAGGACTTTTATAAAGCTTCAGGGAAATTATAGAAATAAAAAAGATAATATATGGGGGTACTAGCATCAATAGAGATGAAGGGGAATTTGGGATCAATTCAATTTATAATAGTTTAATTAAAATGCAGGCAAGATATTCAACCAATACTGATTTTAATAATATTTCTGAAACGAAAGATGACCTTGCGAACAAAGGTCAGAATGGGTTAAATGATGAGAAAAGTAAACGAACTGCAGCTAAGCTTGCAACAAAACGAATCCATTCAATTTATAATTCATAAAATGGTTGATGAACTTGTGAAATTTAATTAAGGGTTATGGACCGGGGGGTTAGTTGACCTTTTATTGTTTTGGTCTAAGTATAAATATATTCTTCATTTTTGATAGACTTCAATTTATATACTGGGAGGAGGCGAGTAGAATCAATATAGACATTCAGTACATGGAAGTGTTTATTTAATATATTTCCATTTATATACTGAGAGGAGGCCAGTTGAAAGACATTCAGTGCATGGAAGTGTTTAATTAATATGTGAGTTTTGTTCTTATTTATTTATATTTTTCTTTCGTTTTTGCTTTTTGTTCTCTTTATGTGTTTAGTATGTTTTATTGTAATGTAATTTAAGTTGTTTTTTTTTTTACTTTATTTATTTATTTTTTTTCCGTTGAGAAAGGCTCCCGGATGTGGGGCCGAAATATTCGGAGCTTTTGTGCATAATTAATTGTTTTGTAGTTCACTGCTTGTTAGAAAATTAAAACCCGTTTTTCGTGTTTAAAAAATTTTTTTTTGTTTTTAATGGAAAAGCAGTGTGGTCTAAGAAATTATTTACATCCAATCAAAATTTTTAGATAGCCACTTTATTCAACGTAGTTGAAAGTCTTGGAAATTAGGTCTTTAAGGATGACAACCCCTCCCCCTACAGCCCTCAGGTTAAGGGTTGTAAGTTATGCCCTGGGAGTATATAAAGTTTTCATTGAAAGCGTTGTCGTAGAAACTTCAAAAGGGTTCATTGAATTGGAAATTGAAAGGGCTAGTGCCTTTTTTAATAGTTGAAAGTGATTGGATAGCGACTAACGCCCCTCTCACGCCCACCATTTTCCCAGACACATCAAATTAAAATTTTGAGATATCCATTTTGTTCAACGTAGTTGAAAGTTCTGGAAATTAGGTCTTTTAAATGATAACCCCCCACAGAACCCTCAGAGCAACGGTTGTAAGATATGCCCTGGGGCATATAGAGTTTTTATTGAAAGCGTTGTCGTAGAAACTTCAAAAGGGCTTATTCAATTGGAAATTGAAAGGGCTAGTGCCTTTTTTAATAGTTGAAAGTGATTGGATAGCGACTAACGCCCCTCTCACGCCCACCATTTTCCCAGACACATCAAATTAAAATTTTGAGATATCCATTTTGTTCAACGTACTTGAATGTTCTGGAAATTAGTTCTTTTAGGATGATAACCCCCTCAGAGCCCTCACTGCAATGGTTGTAAGTTATGCCCTGGGGGCATATAAATTTTATATAGAACGTTGTAATATAAATTATAGGCAGCGCGATCGCGCTGCCTAAGTAAAGAACGGGGACACTCGAGAACGAGACAAGAAATGGGGACTAAGTAAAGAGGTGGATACTCCCCCACAATACTCAAGGCAATGGTTTTAAGTTATGGCCTGGGGGCATATAAGAACAATGTTGGCACAATGTATTATTTATTAATTTTTTCCTTTAGAGCAGGGCACTTAGTATCCAAGAAGTTGTCGTAGAAACTTCGAAAAGCGCTCATTCGATTGGAAATTGGAGTGGCTTGTGCCCTTTTTAATTGTCGAAAGTGATTGGAAGGCGACTAACACCCCTTCCACGCCCACCTTTTCCTGAAACATATCGAATAAAAATTTTGAGATAGCCATTTTATTCAGCGTAGTTGATTTCCAGATAGAAATTATGTTTTTGAGGACAATCCCCCACAGCCCTTAGGGCAAGGGTTATAAGTTATGCCCTGGGGGCATATAAGGTTTTTTATAGAAGGCGTTATCGTAGAAACTTTAAAAAAGGCTCATTCGATTGGAGATTCAAAGGGCTAGCGCCCTTTTTAATAGTCGAAAGTGATTAGAGGGCAATTAACCCGCCTCTCACGCCCACCTTTTCCCCAAACACATCTAATCAAAACTTTGAGATAGCCATTTTATTCAACGTAGTTTTAAGTTCTGGAAATTAGGTCTTAAGGATGACACCCCTCCCCCACAGCCCTCAGAGCAAGGGTTGTAAATTATGCCCCGGTGGATTATAAGGTTTTCATATAACGCGTTGTCGTATAAACTTCAAAAAGGGCTCATTCGATTGGAAATTGAAATGGCTAGTGCCCTTTTTAATAGTCGCAAGAGATTGGAAAGCAACTAACACCCCTTCCACGCCCACCATTTCCCCAAACACATCCAATAAAGATTTTGAGATAGCCATTTTGTTCCACGCAGTTCAAAGTTCAGGAAGTTATGCCTTTGAGCAGGACACTCCCCCCACAGTCTTCAGGGCAAGGGTTATAAGTTATGCACTTAGGGCATATAAGGTTTTTATTGAAATCTTTGTCGTAGAAACTTGAAAAAGGGCTCATTCGATTGGAAATTCGAAGGGCTAGTGCCCTCTTTAATAGTCGAAAGTGATTGAAGGGTAACTAACCCCCCTCTCACGCCCTCGTCAAAATGAAAGTGCAATGTCAGTTTAATATACATATACTGATATTTAGTAATCAAAATTTTAATATCATTTGATTTATTAAAGTTATAAAAGAAAAACATTTATATTTTTTCGGTAAAGTGCAATTTTGTTCTGGCCTTGGGATGGCATAGGGGTTTTGCGCCCAAATTATGTTAATTTCTGCTCGTTTTGAGTTTGACTCGGTTAATTATTGTAATTTCTGTTCGTTTTGGGTTTCATTTATTTATCGATGCTGATTTGTGGTAGTTTCACGCTTGGTAGATTATTTGATTTTATTTTTGCTCATTTCTTGTTTAATGGAGTTCTTTACTTTTCTTTGAAAAACTTATTTTGTGGAAAAAACTTTTTTAATTAATTTTAAAAAAGCGTTTGATACCGTTGATTTTAGTATTTTATTGGATAGATTAAGGGATTTGAGTGTAAAAGGGAGATGTTTGGATTGGTTTAGTTCGTATTTAAATGGTAGGTCAGTTAGGGTAAATCTAGGGGAGAAGTTTTCTAAGTTTTTCCCTGTTTCTTGTGGAGTTCCCCAGGGTTCCGTCTTAGGACTCCTCTTGTATTTAGTGTATGTTGACAGTATGCGGTTTTATATTCCTGGTGCGTCTATGACATCTTTCGTCGACGATACAGAACTTGTTGTGGCAGCGAAGACTCCTGAAGAATTGGTCCAGAAACCAAACAGAGCTCCACAAGGGTTGAGTGACTTTTTAGGCATTAGTTTACTTAGCATTAACGCAGCAAAGAGTAACTATATTCTGTTTAGTCGGACTGGTGTATCCCCAAATCTTCCCAGTGAAATAGCAATAAAATGGTGATGTACTAATGTGGGTTGAGGAAGTGCGGTACCTAGGATTCATTCTCGATTAGAACCTCAGCTGGAGAAGACACGGTGATGAGGTTGCGTGTAAGGTAGCCCATGGCCTAGGGATTTTAAGACGTTTTCAACATTTTTTACCTTCTCATATTTTAGTTCTTTTATACCATTCTTTGATTGCGTCGTATGTAAATTATAGATGTATGATTTGGGCTAGTAATTTTACGTGCAATTTTAAACGAGTGCAGATTCAGCAAATAAAGCAGTGAGATTAATTGGTAAGTATGATACAGGAGTTTTAAGTACAGAGTCGATTTTTAGGAAACTTAGGATCTTGAATGTAGGTCAGATTAGAGATTTTCAGATTGGTATTTTTGTTTTTCAGAGTTTGAATGGTTTAGCGCCTGTTGTTTTTAGTAATTTTTTTCGTTTTAACTCCTTTTATCATGGATATGCTACGAGAAATGCTGGAGACCTGGTAAGTGAGCCAAGAAGTGCAGTCGCGGACGGTTGGTGAGTGTGGGGCTGGAAGACGAGAGAGGACAAATTAATTAGTTTTGTTTTTTGTTCTGTTATTAATATATTCGTTTTAATATATTATTTTTTTTATTATTTAGCTATTTATTTATTTTTCTTTTTATTTATTTTTTTTCATAATTTATTATGCAGTAATTATTATTATTATCTCTTTTTTTATTGTTCTTTGTTTGTGTTTATTTCAGTGATGATTTGGTTAGTTTTATTATAGTAAATGTCTACTGGTTGCGTTTTTCAAGCTCATATGTGCTTTATTTGTAACCTGTCGTCAAGCCGGTATGAATCATTTTTAGTAAATTTGTTGAATCTTGAATCTTCTATTAGCCAAGTTTCATTTGTTGATACGCCAGACCTGATACCTGATATTTATAAGACATCTAGAAGGAGCAAATTTATTGAAAGAAGGGTTAATTGTTGGGGTAAAAGGTTTCTAGAACTGTGTTCAGATAATGCATTAGTTATTGGAAATGGAAGACTTGGGAAGGATGGGGAGGAGGGTGAGTTTACCTGTCTGTCGGATACAAACCCTTGTGTAACTGATTATGTTTTGGTTGGTTTTGAGCTCGTGGCTTTGACAGTTGATATTGAGGCTCTTAGGTTCGTAGGTAATGACCACTTACCAGTTGAGATTAAGCTTTGTTGAGATTTAGCTTTGCCTTGGAAGAGGAGTTCCAAGGAACAAGAAAGGTGATGGGCCTTCTAGCAGGGTAACAAAGGATCTTTGTTTTTCAGGGGAGTTTTTAAAGAGTGAATGGAGTAAAGCGAAGCTGGAGTTGATGAATTAGGAGTTTTGAGGCCTGAAATAATTGAGAAAGTTGAGAGTCTGCATACAGAAACAAGAGATATAGATAAAATTTTGGAAAATTTGGGTTTTGTGATTTACGAGTGAGCTCTTGTGTCAGAGAAACCAAATATGAATAGTAAAACTAATTTTTTCTTATGATGAATGTAGTTCTTTTAAAAAGGAGTTAGAGGAGTTATTAGATTTAGTGAATGCTTCTCTATAGAGGAAGAAAGATAGAGTTTGTTTTTACGGCTTAAGGAAAGGAGAAGGGAATATAATAGGCTGAAACAGAGGAAAAATCGGGAGAAAATTACAGTGGAACAGAAAAAAATAGAGAAGGCCTATGTGGTAGGGGATACAAAGAAATTTCGGTCAGGAATAAGGCAGGAAAATAGACAAGGAAAAGGCCAATTACAAATCCCTGAAGCTGATACTTGGCCTAGTTTTCTTGAGAGTATAGAAGAAGATTCTAGTGGCCTTGATAGTGAAGAATCAAGTGTTGCTCCGCAGTTTCCGATGAAAGAAAAAGATTATGAGTTAGTGAAGGAGATAACCTCAGAAGAAGTTAGAAAAGTTGTTAAGAAGATGAAGGGAGGATCAGGGCTAGGAATAGATGGCAAAGATTTTGAACAAGATTTTGGATAATCGGTTGGATGAATGGTTGGAAGGTTATGGGGTAATTAAAGAGGAGCAGGGGTGTTTCAGGAAAGGGTATAGTACGTTGGATAGAGCATTTGTGTTAAGTGCATTGATAGAGAAGTATGGATCAGGTAGAAATAAGCTGTATGTTGCGTTTCTAGACTTAAGAAAGGCATTGGACAATGTAGATAGAACTCTCCTTGAAAAGTTTAAAAGATGTAGGTCTACCTTTCAGCTTAATTCGTTTATTTGTTAGCATGTATTCAGGGACTAAGGCTATGGTCAGGGTCACAGGTTCGAGACTTTCTAGGCTATTTGACGTTGAGAAAGAAGTAAATCAGGGCAGCGCCATGTCCCCAAGACTTTTCGGTTTGTTTTTTAATGATATGGTGGAGTTTCTGGAAAAAAAGTGGGCTCCAAAGTTTTGTCTTGAAAAAAATTAATTTTTGGGTGCTATTATTTGCGTATGACACAGCATTGGTGGCGAATTCGGCAACGGAGCTACAGATATTACTTGATTTAATTGAGGAATATTTACAAATGAAAAATTTACAGCTTAACGTTATGAAAACTAAAGTGGTTATTTTTAGTAAAAGGAAAAAAAAATTGAAAATATATTTGTACTTAGAGGACAACAAATAGAAGTAGTTGAAAAAATAAAGTATCTTGGTTTTATTTTCCAAAGTAATGGTGGATGGGGATCCCACATTAAAGAAGTGTTTAATAGGGGAAGAGCTGGAACATTTTCACTTTTCCGGAAAAATATTAGTGGAATAAAGAATTTGTCTTTGCATAAGAGGTTTTTTTTTATCTAAGATATTGCCGATTCTCCATTACAGGGCAGAGATTTGGGGACATGAGAACGCTGCCCAGTTAGGAAGCGTTCAGTTAGGTTATTTTATGAGATTAATTAAAAAAAACTTTCGAAATACGAAATCTTTCAAAGAAAAGCAAAGACCATTTTAAACTTAAGATCAGCAGATACAAATACCTGTTAAAATTCAAACTCCAAATGACCAGACATTACTATTAAAGAATAAATGAACCCAAAATGAACATAAATTAAATAAACAATCATAGCAAAAAAAATATACAACAACTAATAACACAAACAAATAAATAGATCTTAAAGCGAGTAGTGCTTAAATTGAATATGTAAATCAGGCTTAAAACAAAAAAAAAATTGCTATTGAAGTATAAATGAAATGCAAAACGAACAGAAATTAAATAAACAATCAATGCAAACAAACATACAATATATATTAATGTAAATGAATACATAAATCTTAAATTGAATATGCAAGTCAAGCTTGAAACGAACAAAAATCACTACAAACAAGAGTTTGGGTATTGCCTCCTTCTCTCACTGTAAACGAATTTTATTAAAAATATTTTCTTTTGTGCTTATTATTGAAAATAAAGATTAAAATTACATTAAAATTTTGAACTGATGAGCTTTCGGCAATTAATATCATTGTACATCAAATATTCAGTTTAACTTATTAGTTCTTTCTAAAATTGTTCAAGACGAATATAGTTTTAATACAAACAAGAGTTTGGATACTGCCCTCTTCCTTAACAGTAAAAACCAAAAGCCTACTGCGTCATTGGCGCTTCACGGAAAACGAATTATATTACAAATATTTTCTTTTCCAGTTCTTACAGCATTGAAAATGAAAATAAAATTACAGTGAAATAAAATCTTGAAGTGGTGGATCTTTCAATTATTGATATCATTATATATCAAATATTCAATTTGATTTTGTTTATACTTTCCAAGACTGTTCAAGACACATATAGTTTTCAGTAAAAGCGCCAATGACGCAGTAGGTTTTAGACTTTTACAGTGAGAGAAGGAGGAGATACCCAAACTCTTGTTTGTAGTGATTTTTGTTCGTTTCAAGCTTGATTTGCATATTCAATTTAAGTTTCACTCGCTTATAGATTTATTTATTCATTTACATTAGTATCTATTCTATGTTTGTTTGTATTGATTCTCTATTTAATTTCTGTTCGTTTTGGGTTTGATTTATGCTTCAATAGCAAAATATTTTTTTTTCGTTTCAAGTTTGATTTGCTTATTCAATTTAAGCATTACTTGCTTTAAGATTTATTTATTCATTTATATTATTACTCGTTGTATGTTTTTTTGCTATGATTGTTTATTTAATTTGTGTTCGTTTTGGGTTTCATTTATCCTTTAATAGTAATTTCTGGTCGTTTTAAGTTTGAATTTTAACAGGTATTTGTATCTGCTGATCTTAAGTTTAAAATGGCCTTTACTTTTCTTTGAAAAACTTTTTTTTCGGAAGTTTTTTTTAAATGAATTTTGTCCGTTTTCGATTTAAAAAAAATTAAGTTTTTAAAAATACCTTATTTCAAAATCGAACTTGCTTTTTCAAAATCAAATGTTCATCAAAGCATCAAAACTAGTATCAAAGTAACAATATCAAAGTAAAAAAATGGGTTTGTGTCCACATCGGAGTTTTTATTATCTGATGTTTGAACTATTCTTAACAAAATTGCTATCTCAAAATTTTTATCGGATAGATTTGTCGAAAAAAGAGAGTGGAGGGGCTAATTACCCTTCCCTATCTTTTCAAATGAACTAGAACTTTCCATTTTCAATCAAATGAGCCCTCTCAGAAGTTTACACGAGAATCCATCCTATACGAACCATATATACACCCAGGGCAAACTTACAATGCCTGTCCCCGGGCCTTGGGGGGTTGTTTCGACCCCGGAGTTTCAATATCTGATGTTTAAAACAATTTTTAACAAAATGACCACCTCGAAATTTTTATCAGATGGGCTGGGGAAGAAAAGGGTTAGGAGGGGGAAGGGGCTAGTTGCTCTCCGATCTGTTTTGACTCTGCGAAAGTGAACCAGAATTTTTAATTTCAAATCAAATGAGCCCCTACTGAGGTTTGTTCAAACATCCCTTTTATAAGAACCATATATGGCCCCTGGAAATAAATTACGACGCCTGCCCCCCGGGCCCTGGGGGGTTGTGTCGAAACCGGATTTTTGTTATCTGACCTTTAAACTATTTTAAATAATGGCTATCTCAAAATTTGTATCGGATGGGTTTGCAGGAAAAATGGGCGTGGGGATAGGGCTAGTTGCCCGCCGATCATTTTTGACTCTTAAAAATTGAACTAGAACTTTCAATGTCCATTCAAATGAGCCCTCTTCGAAGTTTATACGATCATCCCTTCCATAACAGCTATATAGTTTTGTTATCTGAACTTTGAAATATTTATAACAAAATGGCTATATCAAAATTTTTATCGGATGCATTTGGGGGAAAAGAGGCGGGGGAAATAGTTATCCTCTGATCTGTTTAGACTCTTACAAACTGAACTAGAACTTTCAACTTCGATCAAATGAGCCCTCTCTGAAATTTATGCGAGCATCCCTTCCATAACAGCTATTTATGCCCGCCGGGCATAACTTACAATGCCTACCCCGAGCCCTGAAGGATTGTGTTGACCCAGGAGTTTTCGTTATATGATATTTAAACCCTTTTGAAAAAATGGGTCTCTCAAAGTTCTTATCGGAAAGGCTTGAGGAAAATAGGGCTTGGAGGGGGGGAGGCTAGTTGCCCTCCGATCTCTTTTGACTCTTAAAAAGTGCTCGAGAACTTTCAATTTCCAACCAAATGAGGCCTCTCCAAAGTTTATACGAGCATTCCTTCCATAAGAACCATATATGCCCCCAGAGCATTACTTACAACGCCTGCCCCCGGGCCGTGGGGGTTGCGTCGACACAAGAGTGTTTCTTATCTGAACTTTGAACTATTGTTAACGAAATGGCTATCTCAAATTTTTCGTTGGATGGGTGTGGGGGAAAAAGGGTGTGGGGTGGTTAGTGGCCCTCGGATATCTTTTGACTCTTAAAAAATGAACTACAAATTTCAATTTCCAATCAAATAAGCCCTCTCAGAAGTTTATACGAACATCCCTTTTATAAGAACCATATATGGCCCCTGGACATAACTTACGACACCTGCCCCCCGGGACCTGGGGGATTGTGTCGACATCGGAGTTTTTTGTTATCTGACCTTTGAACTATTTAAAAAAAAATGTCTATCTCAAAATTTGTATCGGATGGGTTTGCAGGAAAAATGGGCGTGGGGATAGGGCTAGTTCTCCTCCAATAATTTTGACTCTTAAAAATTGGACGAGAACTTTCAATTTCCATTCAAATGAGCCCTCTCTGAAGTTTATACGAGTATCCCTTCCATAATAGCTATATAATTTTTGTTATCTGAACTTTGAACTATTTATAACAAAATGGCTATATCAAAAATTTTATCGGATGCATTTGGGGGAAAAGAGGAGTGGGGGGATAGTTACCCTCTGATCTCTTTAGACTCTTAAAAACAGAACTAGAACTTTCAATTTTCGATCAAATGAGCCCTCTCTGAAATTTATACGAGCATGCCCGCCGGGCATACTTACAACGCCTACGACAGGCCCTGAAGGATTGTGTCAACCCAGGAGTTTTCGTTATATGATCTTTGAACCATTTTGAAAAAATGGCTCTCTCAAAGTTCCTATCGGAAGGGCTTGAGGAAAATAGAGCTTGGATGGGGCAGGCTAGTTCCCTCCGATCTTTTTTTACTCTTAAAAAGTGCTCTAGAACTTCCAATTTCCAACCAAATGAGCCCTCTCTAAAGTTTATACGAGCATTCCTTCCATAAGAACCATATATGCCCCCAGAGCATTACTTACAAAGCCTGACCCCACGCCCTGGGGGGTTGCGTCGACACAGGGTTTTTCTTATCTGACCTTTGAACTATTATTAACGAAATGACTATCTCAAATTTTTTGTATGGTGGTTTTGGGGGAAAAGGGTGTGTGGTGGGGGGCTAGTTGACCTCCGATATCTTTTGATTCTTAAAAAGTGAACTACAACTTTCAATTTCCAATCAAATAAGCCCTCTCTGAAGTTTATGCGAACATCCCTTTCATAAGAACCATATACGCCCCTAGAACAAGGCCTACCCCCCAGGCTCTGGGGGTTGTGTCGACACCGGAGTTTTTGTTATCTAATTTTTGATAATTTTTTAAATAAATGGCTAACTCAAATTTTGTAGTGGATTGGTTTGGGGAAAAAAGTGAGGGGGGTAGTTGCCCTTCAATCTCTTGACTTTAAAAAGTGAACTAAAACTTTCAATTCCTAATCAAATGAGCCCTCTGTGAAGTACATACGAGCATCCCTTTCATAAGAACCATATATGCCTTCAGGGCATAACTTAGAACGCCTTCCCCCGGGCCCTGCGGGGTTACATTGACATCGGAGTTTTTATTATCTGACCTTTCAACTATTTTTAACAAAATGTCTATCTCAAAGTTTTCATCAGATGGGTTTGGAAAAAAAAGCGTGGGGGGGGGGGTCTAGTTGCCCTCGGATCTGTGTCGACCCCAGGCTTTGTCGACCCTGGAGTTTTCGTTATATGGTCTTTGAACTATTAAAAAAAAATGGTGATCTCAAAGTTCTAATCGGATGGGTTTGAGGAGAAAAGAGTGCGGAGGGGGAGGGGGCTAGGTGCCCTCCAATCTCTATTGACTCTTGAAAAGTAAACTCGAACTCTCAATTTCCTATCAAATGAGCCCTTTCTGAAGTTTATACGAGCATCCCTTTCATAAGAACCATATATGTCTCGGGGCATAACCTACAACGCCTGACCCTGGGGGGTTGTGTCGACACCTGAACTTTTGTTATCTGACTTTTGAACAATTTTTAACAAAATGGTTATCTCAAAATTTTTATCGGATGCATTTGGGGAAAAAGGGGTGTGGAAGGGCTAGTCTCCCTCTAATCTCTTTTGACTCTCAAAAACTGAACAACAACTTTCAATCTCCAATTAAATGAGCCCTCTCTGAAGTTTTACGAGCATCCCTTCCATGAGAACCATGTATTCCCCCAGGGCATAACTTACAACGCCTGTTTTCGGGCCCTGGGGGGTTGTTTGGACCCCGGAGTTTTCGTTATATGGTCTTTGAACTTTTTTTTTGAAAAATGGCTATATCAAAGTTCTTATCGGACGGGTTTAAGAAAAAAAGGCGTGGAATGGGGGGGGCTAGGTGTACTCCAATCTCTTTCGACTTTTAAAAAGTGAACTAGAACTTTCAATTTCCAATCAAATGAGCTCTCTTTAAAGTTTATACGAGCATCCCTTCCATAAGAACCATATATGCCCCCAGGGCATAACTTACAACGCCTGTTCCCCGGGCCCTTGGGGGTTATCTCGACAGCGGAGTTTCTGTTATGTGATCATTGAACTATTTTTAACAAAATGGCTATCTCAAAATTTTTCTCGGATGCATTTGGGAAAAAAGGGCGTGGGGGGGGCTAGTTGCCCTCCGATCACTTTGACTCTTAAAAAGGGCACTGGAACTCTCGACTTTTCAATCGAATGAGTCTCCTTTGAAATTTATACGACGAACCCTCCGTATGGAGTGCCTCTGGGAAAGATAATAATAAATAAGTAATAATAAGACATAGGAACCGTAGGGCCTTGACTATAGGCAGTGCTATAGCGTTGCCTCTCATCTACGGAAGCAATAAATATATATATATATTTATTTATGCCCGCTTACAATGGAGAAATGGAGAAAAAAAAGCGGAGTGCAAAATGAAACAAAGAAAGAAGAAAAACATGTTCAACACTAAAAATTAAATACAGGTATTTCATTCACAGAAACAGTTGAGTCAGCGGTGAGTCGTAGAGTTTACTGAGGGATCGTCTTGAGGCTCTCCGTTCTAGATCAATCACCTTGGTTGATGGATCAAGGATTCCATATATGGATGAGATCTCCGTGTTAGAAAATCTTAGTGGAAGTCCCAGCAAAAATTTTGCAAATCTGTAGTACGTGGTTCATATTTTTCGACGCTCGGTGAGGGACAACATTTCCCACAAGGGTGATATATACCAAATGGCAGGAGAGACGACGGCGTTGAATAGTTTTGACTTAATAAATCGATTAAATGACCACTTGCATTTGACAGCTTTTCCATATGCTGAGCGGATAGATTTACAGACTGATTCAGCCAACAAGCCTCTAGTTGACCTAGGCGTCTGGCCATACGTGATACCAAGGTAATTTAGGGACTGGGACTGCTGGATTCTGATACCGTCAAGGACAAGATTAGAATTGGTCGAGTTGGTGCCGCTAAAAACGATAAATTCGGTTTTCTCTATGTTGACTCGTAGTCCTATCCTTCTGTATAGGGTCACTAAAAGACGAAGATTCTCTTGTGGACCCCTCAGCGTGCTGCTTAGGAGCAACAAGTCATCTGCATAAGAAATGAAACTTAGATCCAAGCCCTCCAAAAAGAAGGTCCCACAAACGAATCTAGTTACAGAGTAAATCGAAGAATTAAAGATGATAGGGCTTAGAGCAGATCCTTGCCGAACTCCTTTGAAGAGCCGAATGGGTTCAGAAAGCTTTTGCTTGCGGTGACCGGCGATTGTTTCCCATCCCAAAGCAAGACGAATATGCGTGTGGGAGTACCAGTCATGGAGAACAAGGACAATGCGGGGGTCGGCTCCTGAATCTAAGAGGCACCACAGTACCTGCGATTGGACGACAGAATCGAACGCAGCGGAAATGTCGACACTGCAGGCAAAGAGTGGCTTTTTAACTAAAGATGTAGACCTCATTATTCTTCTTAGTAGCCGATGGGCGTGTCCACAGCCCAACCCATTTCTGAATCCAAGTTGTTTGTCTCCCATTAGAGCGTGTGACGTAATATGGGGCAACAGTACCTTCTCAAATACTTTGCTGATAACCGATGAAACTGTGATTGGTCTGTAGCTTTTACAAAGCAAGGGATCTCGATTCTTTTTCAGAATATTGGATGTGCGGCAACCATGAAAGTTGGCAGGTGTGAGTCCCTGCTCGATGCTCATTTGGAATAGTAAGGCTAAGTACTCATGTGGACGTTCTGTGCCGTGCTGTAAGTGCCTCGGAGTGATCCCATCGAGCCCTGGAGACTTGTTCTTTTTCAATTTTCTCACAAATATCTCAATATGCCATTTGGAAACAATGACATCAGTGCGGAGGAGTTTTGCGCTGATTAATTGCCTATCTAACTCAGATTTATATATGGAGTCCAGCTCGTTGGGTCATGGCGCAAACACGTCCTTGTAATGGTTTACCCAACTTTCATCGGGAATGGGACTTTGCACATCAGCGTCGGCCCTGTTAGATTGGAATCGCTTCCATAAGATGTTTGGGTCACTCCTGCAATCACAAGACAACTTCTCCACTTGCTGGACTTGCATATTCTCGACAGTACGTTTGAATTCTTTTTTGGCATGTCGAAAGCACTGAAAAACTACTCCAGAGCGGGGTTTGTCGCAGTCCTTCCACAATTCGTACCAGAACTTGGATCTCTTCTTGGCAAACTTGACATTTGGGTTATCCCATCCCTTTTTACGAGTGTTGGGGTACACTTTTGCCACAGGAACAGCGGCAGATTCCGCAAGCTTCATCGAATGAACAATTTCGGAGCAAAAGATGTTCAGGGCTAGTCTAACTTCATTTTGGCCACGAGTAAGCAGGTGGAACGGTACTTTGATTTTAGCAAGAGTTGATTCAAGAATATCTTTGTACAAGGACTGATCTATCCTTTGCCATTCACTCTTGATAAACCATGATCGCCCGGGGCACCGCTTGTAGGTGGAGAATGGTACCATTAAGCTAATCCCAAGGTGATCGCTACAATTGTGTTCCGAGTCAACAATGGCTTTAATCCCGGTCGGAAGTAGGAAATTTACGAAAAAGTGATCGATATCTGATGTAGCCAGGAATGCGCTGTGGACAAACGTGAAGGACTGGGATTTTGGAACCGGGGCCATAGCGTCTGGCAGAAACCCCCTTAATATGGTGAAAAAACGATCATCATCCAGAAGCTGGCAGTTGAAGTCCCCACAGATAATAATCTTTTCTGACTTGTATTGTTCGGCCAACCTCCCGAGTCTCGCACAAGCCTTCGTGTAACGCCTTTCTGAGAGGACATCACGACAATTTGTAGGGAGGTACACTGATATGACTATAAAGCCATTTGGACCAGGAACTCTGATCGCAGAAAAAGAGTCGCATAAATCAATTAGCGTGCATTGCAAATTGGAGTCTGCAATGATCAAGATTCCACCACTCGGCCTTCCAACTGAGCTGTTGCGGATAGCAGGCTGCAAAAAATAGTCCTTTCCTGGAAATCGGTCAAGGATTGCTGAATGATCGGCTGTTACCAAATGTTCCTGAATGCATATTATGCTATGCTTGGTTACTAGATCACTTAAAAGAGACAGCTTGTGTGGAGCGTGCCCGTATATATTTCTGCTATAAAGCGAGATAGTTGCATTCATTGCTTACGTTTGTTTGAACTAGCCTCTAATTGTCTTTTATAAACCGGGCATTGGGAGCTATAGCATGGATGCTTTCCAGAGCAACTAGCACTTTTAGTGTCACGGACACATGGATTGTCTTTAGGGTTTTCGTGATCGCCGGAGCACCTGGAACACTTCGCATTAGTATAATCCAAGGTACTATTTCTGAGCCTCCTATGTACCAAACAGGTTTTTCTAGCGGTCCTATTCTACAGGGTCATTACACCTTTGCCAAGAGGAACGAGTACAACTTGATTGGTGATTAGGATTTGAATAAAAGGAAGTTTTTTTTTTAGGTTAGATCCGTGTCAGAAAAACAGGTGTATCTTTCTAGTTTTCTTTACAATTCATATTAGTAAGAGAATTGAATTCAAAGAGAATAGTTTTTATTTGCAAGGATATTAGTAGAGGAAAAAAATGAGGGGTGCATTTACATTATTGGAGATTAATGATGGAGCTAACAACAGTGATGTAATTACTTCTTTAGTTTACGAGATTTGCGAATTTTTTGCGAAGAGGTATTAGCGTAAAGGTATTGCGATGGTTAAGAATGGCTCACGGGATAATTAAAGAATGGGGTGCTTACATCAGATACTTAATAGATTTGACGATTACAAGAGACATTGCTAGAGTCAAATATATTTGGTGTTGGTGATATTATGACCCTCCAAGTCCCCTGGGGAAAGGGCTGCACAGTGTATCGGTATCGGACGTATTATTTTTGGGCGTATTGCTATCGCAGGTATCTATACAGATTTTTAATAGCTCGTATAAAAGATATTACTCATATCTACGTTCTTCCTATAAATTCAACCATCAGCAACTTCAAAACGGCACTAAAAACGGCACTTTTAGTGCAATGTCTCAAGTGGAAAAGCTGGGGCTAGTGGACTACCAGCACTTTTAGATTGACGTTTAATGGGTCATTCGAAAGCTAATGCTCGTATCTACGTGATGTTTATCATTTCTACCATCACTTAAAACAATACTTTTGATGTCACTTCTTAAGTAGATTAAATAAAAAAAACAAGTTTTTTTTTTTAAATTAAAGCAAGGAACGATGGTAAAACTTAAACCGAACAGAAATTATTCCGTATATGAAAGGGGCTGTCCCCTCCTCAACGCCTCGCTCTTTACGCTAAAGTTTTTTATTGTTTAAAAAAAAAGAGTCGTGAGAAAGTCAAACTTTTGCGTAAAAAGCGAGGTGTTGAGGAGGGGACAGCCCCTTTCACATACAGAATAGAGTTATATGGATATTGGTAAAAGTGGAATTTTACTTTTAAAAAGTTCAATATTCGAAGCTACTTCAGCAGGAGCTTAGGATAGTAGTGGTGACAATTGAGATATAAGGAGCAATTGCCCCCTATTTTTGAAAAAATACCTTTTTGTGGCATTTATACTTTTAAAAAATTCAATATTCGAAGCTAGCTCCAGCAGGAGCTTAGGATAGTAGTGGTGACAATTGAGATATAAGGAGCAATTGCCCCCTATTTTTGAAAAAATACCTTTTTTGTGGCATTTATACTTTTAAAAAATACAAAGTTCAAAATTCGAAACTAGCTTCAGCAGGAGCTTAGGATAGTAGTGGTGACAATTGAGATATAAGGAGCAATTGCCCCCTTTTTTTGAAAAAAATACCTTTTTGTGGCATTTATACTTTTAAAAAATTCAATATTCGAAGCTAGCTCCAGCAGGAGCTTAGGATAGTAGTGGTGACAATTGAGATATAAGGAGCAATTGCCCCCTATTTTTGAAAAAATACCTTTTTGTGGCATTTATACTATTAAAAAAAATACAAAGTTCAATATTTGAAGCTAGCTTCAGCAGGAGCTTAGGATAGTAGTGGTGACAATTGAGATATAAGGAGCAATTGCCCCCTATTTTTGAAAAAATACCTTTTTTGTGGCATTTATACTTTTAAAAAATACAAAGTTCAATATTCGAACCTATCTTCAGCAGGAGCTTAGGATAGTAGTGGGGACAATTGAGATATAAGGAGCAATTGCCTTAGCAACTTCACTGAGAGTGGCGCGCCACTCTAAGTGAACCTAGATCAACCCAACTTTTTGGATATCTCTCTCACTATGGCTCTGTTTGTGTGTCGTGTCTGTGCGTGTCTCGTCTCTATGTATGTGTCATCACAGAGACGACACAGAGACGTCACTTTTTTGCAATGTGTAGGAACCAGTGGGGGATCCCCGCTCGTTTGGAAAGGTGCCAAGGAAAGGCAAGCAAATAGCATGTAGTTTCAAAACGTGTTTAATCATGTGTAGAGGTCCCATAGTATGAAATTTCTGTATTTTGCATGTAAACGGCGAATTCAAGAATGAATTTTTTACTTACTTAGAATTTTGTCATAATTTCTTGAATGAAATGTCTTTTTCTGTATCCAAGAGGTGAAAATCAATAAAGAGTTTGTTACTTACTTTTCTTTTTTTTTATAATTTCTTGAATTAAATTTCTACATCGTGTATCTAAGTCGTGAAAACAATAAAGCGTTGTGTATCCATGAGGTAACTTCAAGAAAGGATTTGTTACTTATTTAGAATTTTGTCATAATTTCTTGAATGAAATGACTTTTTTTTTGTTTATCCAAGAGGCGAATTCAAGAAAGAATTTTTTACTTACTTACAATTTTTGATAATTTCTTAAATGAAGTTTCTGCATTGTGTATCCAAGAGGTGACTTCAGGAAAGAGTTTGTTACTTGCTTACAATTTTTTCATAATTTATTGAATGAAATTTCCGTATTGTGTATCCAAGAGTTGACTTTAAGAAAGAAATTGTTACTTACTGAGAATTTTTTCATAATTTCTTGAATTAAATTTCTACATCGTGTATCTAAGTCGTGAAAACAATAATGAGTTTGTTACTTACTTGGAATTTCCGTGTGTTTGTCATCTGTGTGTGTGTGTGTGTGTCGTCTCTATGTGTCTCGTCTCTGTGTGTTTGTCGTCTCTGTGTGTGTGTGTGTGTGTGTGTGTGTGTGTGTGTGTGTGTGTGTGTGTGTGTGTGTGTGTGTGTGTGTGTGTGTGTGTGTGTGTGTGTGTGTGTGTGTGTGGTGTGTGTGTGTGTGTGTGTGTCGTCTCTATGTGTAAGTTGTCACTTTGAGTATGTCGTCTCTGTGTGTGTGTCATCTCTGTATGGGTGTCGTCTCTGTGTGTGTGTGTGTGTGTGTTGTCTCTATGCATGTGTCGTCTCTATGTGTGTTTCGTATCTGTGTGTGTTCTCTCTGTGTGCGTGTTGTTATGAGTGTCCTTACTAAAAAAAAAAATACTTTATTAAAAAAAAAATAAATTAAATTGATCATAAGACCTAAATTATTTCATCAGATACGCCATGTCTCGTCTCTCTGTGTGTGTTGACTCTATGTGTGTGTATCGTCTCTGTCCATGTGTCGTCTCTATGCGTCGTTTCTGTGTGTTTGTCCTCTCTGTGTGTGATTCGTCTCTTTGTGTCTGTCGTCTCTGTGTGTTTGTCCTCTCTCTGTGTGAGTGGACTCTGTGCGTGTGTGTGTCGTCTCTGTGCGTGTGTCGTCTCTGTGGGTGTTTCGTATCTGTGTGTGTGTGTTGTCTCTGTGTGTTTGTCGTCTCTGTGTGCGTGTCGTTTCTCTATGTGTTGTCGTCTCTGTGTGTGTGTCGTCTCTGTGTCTGTGTTGTCTCTATGTGTGTGTCGTCTCTGTGTATGTGTGTGTGTCGTTTCTGTGTGCTTGTCGTCTCTGTGTGTGTGTTGTCTCTATGTTTAAGTCGTCACTTTGAGTGTGTCGTCTCTGTGTGTGTGTCGTCTCTGTGTGTGTGTTTGTGTCGTCTCTGTGTGGATGTTGTCTGTGTGTGTGTTGTCTCTATGTGTGTGTCGTCCCTATTGTCTCTTCTCTCTGTGTGTGTTGACTCTGTGTGTGTGTGTATCGTCTCTGTGCATGTGTCGTCTGTCCATCGCTTAGCATTCAGGCCTTGACAAATAAAGCCCAGATAGTCGGACCCCAACGCTCCAATCTGAACACTGACTAAGACCCCAATTCTGAGCTAGTAAATTTCAACCATTCAGGCTGGTGGACTAAGACCCCAATTCTGAGCTAGTGAATTTCCACCATTCAGGCTGGTGGACTAAAACCCCAATTCTGAGCTAGTGAATTTCGACCATTCAGGCTGGTGGACTGAGACCTCAATACTGAGCCAGTGGATTTCCACCATTCAGGCTGGTGGACTAAGACCCCAATACTGAGCTAGTGGATTTCAACCATTCTGGCACTTTGACTTTTCATTCCCAATTAAATTAAAAAAAATAAGCATTTTCAACTAGAAATAAGGAGCATCGTTAAAAACTAAGACGAATGGAAATTATCCCGTAGATGAAGTTGCAATTGCTCCTTATATCTCAATTGTCACCACTACTATCCTAAGCTCCTGCTGAAGATAGCTTCGAATATTGAACTTTGTATTTTTTAAAAGTATAAATGCCACAAAAAGGTATTTTTTTTTCAAAAATAGGGGGCAATTGCTCCTTATATCTCAATTGCCCCCACTACTATCCTAAGCTCCTGCTGAAGATAGGTTCGAATATTGAACTTTGTATTTTTTAAAAGTATAAATGCCACAAAAAGGTATTTTTTTCAAAAATAGGGGGCAATTGCTCCTTATATCTCAATTGTCACCACTACTATCCTAAGCTCCTGCTGAGGATAGCTTCGAATATTGAACTTTGCATTTTTTAAAAGTATAAATGCCACAAAAAGGTATTTTTTTTTTCAATAATAGGGGGCAATTGCTCCTTATATCTCAATTGTCCCCACTACTATCCTAAGCTCCTGCTGAAGATAGGTTCGAATATTGAACTTTGTATTTTTTAAAAGTATAAATGCCACAAAAAAGGTATTTTTTCAAAAATAGGGGGCAATTGCTCCTTATATCTCAATTGTCACCACTACTATCCTAAGCTCCTGCTGAAGCTAGCTTCGAATATTGAACTTTGTATTTTTTTTTAATAGTATAAATGCCACAAAAAGGTATTTTTTCAAAAATAGGGGGCAATTGCTCCTTCTATCTCAATTGTCATCACTACTATCCTAAGCTCCTGCTGGAGCTAGCTTCGAATATTGAATTTTTTAAAAGTATAAATGCCACAAAAAGGTATTTTTTTCAAAAAAAGGGGGCAATTGCTCCTTATATCTCAATTGTCACCACTACTATCCTAAGCTCCTGCTGAAGCTAGTTTCGAATTTTGAACTTTGTATTTTTTAAAAGTATAAATGCCACAAAAAAGGTATTTTTTCAAAAATAGAGGGCAATTGCTCCTTATATCTCAATTGTCACCACTACTATCCTAAGTTCCTGCTGGAGCTAGCTTCGAATATTGAATTTTTTAAAAGTATAAATGCCACAAAAAGGTATTTTTTCAAAAATAGGGGGCAATTGCTCCTTATATCTCAATTGTCACCACTACTATCCTAAGCTCCTGCTGAAGCTAGCTTCGAATATTGAACTTTTTAAAAGTAAAATACCACTTTTACCAATATCCATAAAACCCTATTCTGTATATGAAAGGGGCTGTCCCCTCCTCAACACCTCGCTTTTTACGCAAAAGTTTGACTTTCTCACGACTCTTTTTTTTAAAACAATAAAAAACTTTAGCGTAAAGAGCGAGGCGTTGAGGAGGGGACAGCCCCTTTCATATACGGAATAATTTCTGTTCGGTTTAAGTTTTACCATCGTTCCTTACTTTAATTTAAAAAAAAAAACTTGTTTTTTTTATTTAATCTACTTAAGAAGTGACATCAAAAGTATTGTTTTAAGTGATGGTAGAAATGATAAACATCACGTAGATACGAGCATTAGCTTTCGAATGACCCATTAAACGTCAATCTAAAAGTGCTGGTAGTCCACTAGCCCCAGCTTTTCCACTTGAGACATTGCACTAAAAGTGCCGTTTTTAGTGCCGTTTTGAAGTTGCTGATGGTTGAATTTATAGGAAGAACGTAGATATGAGTAATATCTTTTATACGAGCTACTAAAAATCTGTATAGATACCTGCGATAGCAATACGCCCAAAAATAATACGTCCGATACCGATACACTGTGCAGCCCTTTCCCCAGGGGACTTGGAGGGTCATAATATCACCAACACCAAATATATTTGACTCTATCAATGTCTCTTGTAATCGTCAAATCTATTAAGTATCTGATGTAAGCACCCCATTCTTTAATTATCCCGTGAGGCATTCTTAACCATCGCAATACCTTTAAGCTAATACCTCTTCGCAAAAAATTCGCAAATCTCGTAAACTAAAGAAGTAATTACATCACTGTTGTTAGCTCCATCATTAATCTCCAATAATGTAAATGCACCCCTCATTTTTTTCCTCTACTAATATCCTTGCAAATAAAAACTATTCTCTTTGAATTCAATTCTCTTACTAATATGAATTGTAAAGAAAACTAGAAAGATACACCTGTTTTTCCGACACGGATCTAACCTAAAAAAAAAACTTCCTTTTATTCAAATCCTAATCACCAATCAAGTTGTACTCGTTCCTCTTGGCAAAGGTGTAATGACCCTGTAGAATAGGACCGCTAGAAAAACCTGTTTGGTACATAGGAGGCTCAGAAATAGTACCTTGGATTATACTCGCATTGTTAGGGCAATTTCGTTGCAAGTGGTC
The DNA here is from genome assembly GCA_027921565.1 of Artemia sinica. Taxonomy (NCBI): domain Eukaryota; kingdom Metazoa; phylum Arthropoda; class Branchiopoda; order Anostraca; family Artemiidae; genus Artemia; species Artemia sinica. Next base: position 58,817,502 of record CM051265.1, read on the forward strand.
AAACTTTTGGCATTTAAAACACCTCAGAGGGGCGGCAACATATTTGTCCACCTTGATATGGCAATAGCCGACGTAAACGCCATATTTCAGTGCTTTTTCAAGAGCTTCTTTGTCTCTGAATGTTAGCTTGACTGACTTGCTAGTACCATAGCGTTTCGCTTCTTGGATCCCTTCCATAGCAGACTCAATCTCCTCGTTTGTCGTATCTTCAGGGACAAATTTAGCCACTGCCAGGAATTTCGGCTTATGGACTTTAACTACAGCCGCGGAATTCGATTTTATGCTATTAGCTATAGCTTCTGCATCATAATCGGTTCTAACATACAACACCAGCGTATTGCTTCTCGTAACTACCTTCTGTACTTTTCCGGATGCACCATTGGAATCAAGAAATTCTTTCTGCTTTTGGCACGATTTATAGATTTCGGGTGGTGCTTCTTTTACGTGAAGCGGGATACTTAGAGATTCGCTGGGAGTAGGCCACGTTTTAGTGACAAAACTGGCGTTGCATCGGTCCAGCCATGCATTCATTTTTTCACCACATTCATTTAGTTTGCACGTTAATGAGGTAAATACATCGTGAGGTATGGAAAGAGTCTCAGATGGACCATAAATAGTGAATTTGAAAGGGAAATCACCCTTAGCGTCCAATTCCTTCATAGCATGAATCGCATCTTCTACAAAAACAGATGCATTTATTGTGCTTCTACGCTCTTTCAAAATGGTTCCATCTTTATCTAATTGATCTCGTATAAATCTTACGGCTTGTGTGACAGATTCCTTGTCAAAAAATCTCACGGCAGTGCTTACAACCGATTCATGTGGAATATCTTTGAAGTTAAGTGAACGCTGGATGAAATTTAAAAAAGGGCTATATAAATACTTGATTTTTGCCATTTTTCTTTCGCTTATAATCTATCCAAATTAAGTCCAATCGTACCCAATGATGTCACAACAATTAACAATCCAAGTCCTTAATCACATCCAAAACCGGTCCAGAAAGTATTCGCAAACATATGCGTATCGCCTCTGGCTATTCACTCGTTTCTTGGGTGAATGAATGCTGAATGAACTACACAGAAAGAATGCTGACGAGATACAGCTAACAAAACCTGTGGGAAGTGCGGGTACCCAAATCGCCTTTCCCCAGCAGTTTAAGGATCAATATCCGGCCGGTACCGATACGGCTCTTGTTTTTGTTCCCGCTTTCTTCTGCACAGGCTATCACTAATCAGCGAAAAAATAATTAAAATTTGGCTATTAAACTATTTTTATTAGCCAAATAATCCTTTTTCCTTCTTTCCTTTTTTTCTTTTTCTTTCCCTTCTTTCCTTCCTTTTCTTTCCCTTAAAATTTGAACTGTTGTTGCTACCGTATTAATAATCCAAACAAAGCAATTAGTCCATATCAATAAGTTTACTTTAGATTATAATCCGTAGCAGAAATAATCCTGTGAAATAATCCTCAAGGTCACTGAATATATTATAGCTCAAGGCACTGAATTAATACAATTTGACAGCTGGTTTTAAAGTTCACTAGATCCAAAAATATGTTATCACTCCGGAGACTAAATAGAGACCGAAATATTTCTCTAATTTTGGTTTCGGTTTGATTTTCTTTTAAGGTGGAACGGAATAGAAAAATTCCCGGCTATCTCTCCCATGTTAAATATTTTTAGCTTGTCTGGCGACACCAGACGCATAAAGGCATCAATTTTGGTTTCTATCTGTTCCCCTGATATAGCAACATAATCTGAGTTTTGTTATTTTTTTTTTCTGGGCTTTGTAAATTAGGCTTTTTCGTGCAAATTCCATTTCAACTTGTCTAAAAGAACGGCAAATACAAGTATAATAAAATTAACATCGACTTGTAGAGGATTTTGAAAGGAACAACTTGACTTTTAGTGTTTTTTTCCTAATTAATTCAAAAAAGGCATTTCCATAAGTTTATTTGTTTCTACTAAAAGTTGTTACCATCAGTTTTATATTAGAAACTCCTGAACTGTTGCGTATTTAGTTTCAATAGGCGGGCATAAATACCAGTCTTCAGGTGATAAACAGTCAGGGTTTTAACTTGTATCGGCTGGCATGATAAGTGAATATTTGAACATATTATGCAAATGGAAATGCTCCGTCAAATTAGGTTGCTGTCAAAGATTCTGAAAGAAGAGAAAGGCAATTAAAGAAGAACTTGGCCTAGTTAGTTCACAAACGTGCTGTGTTAAATACAAGAGCGCCGGCAGAAAATTTTCGGTGGAGGGGGGGGGGGCAAACGCCAAAATATCAGTGGTGGTTGGGTGACATGGAATATATTTTAGAATTTTTTTTTGGTAGGAATAAGCTTATTTTTAAATACTTTTAGAAAAGAACTCTCAAATAAAAAGAGCAACTAAATTGCCTGCAAAATGAAACAAAATACAGTGAATTTTAAACCGTGAATTTTATACAGTGAATTTAAATTGACCCTCTTTCTTTTTATTATCCTGTTCAACTAAAAAAAAAAAAAAAAATCAAAAAAAAAAATTCGTCATAAGAGAATCTTATCAAACAGTTTGTGAAAAAAAACTGGATGTAAAGAGTGACTTGGACCAATATTCACCAAAACTAGAAACTTAATTCTCGTGACAATTGCTACACCGGCAGTATTGGCTTTTTATGCTAATTCTAAATATTTAGAATTCTTTCAGTTTATTGTTACCCACCCAAAACCAAAAATCTGAGAAAATTGGCCTGATTTTTGAAAAAGGAACCCCCCCCCCAAAAAAAAAGCAAGCGATCTTATTGAAAAGCTCTTTATTAGGTACATCATATCAAAGAACCCTACCGTAGAGGTTTCAAGCTCCAATCTTCAAAATGTGGAATTTCGCATTTTTTTTTTCCAAAAGAAACATCGTCGATGCATATTTATTTGTTTTGTTTTTTTCCCAGGGGAGATTGTATCAAACAAAAGGTCCAAAATAATTGGGAGGGAGCTCTTTCAAGCGTAAATTTAAAGCTCCTTTTTAAGTGACCATACATCAGGTTGGACCAGGGGAAAGCTTTGTTTTCTTGCTGTTTTAGGGCACAAAACTACAACTTTACCCCAAAGAGGATGAATTTGCAATCAATTTAAAATTCTGAGGAGCGAATTGATTTAATAGTATGAATAACTATGTTTTAGGCTTTCCAGTTGTAAAAGAAGCAATGCCACACGGTGGCAGTACAGGATTCAACCAAGTTGATTCCCTTTATTTGTAATGCAGTTAGGCTACGCGTTTGGCGATCTGTAATTGCGGATCAGCTATAATGAGGGGCGTGAGTCATTGTTTAGGTGGGGGTTGGGTAGATTCCTAAAAAGGTACATTTTAATGGACAAACTGCTTACTCTTCACGAGGCTTCAGATAAATGTTGAAAGAAGTAGGAGGAGTAGGAATTAATTAAATTGTTTCGCTATACAGCAAAAATGTTACAATCCCATTTCTACCAGCAGAGAGGTGGATAGCAATGCAGTCCATCATCAGCCCCGCCAGGAAATTTCTTTGGTTGCAAATACTGCAAGGAACTTAGTTTTCAGTAATTTTAAATGGAGGTATTTTATTTTTCTAGTTCTATGAAGTACTTGAATGTATTTAAAAGTAGAATGGCCCCTATTGATCCGGTACGAACCACGTGGTTTATGGTTTTGTCACTGAGAATAAAAAAACAGGAATTTTCTCACATTTAACGATGTTTCTTGGACAGTTATGTGTGTTGGTCAATTTATTTGATGTTTTTCATGGATGTCAACATCAATTCATGTCTGTTTTATGTATGTTCGTTGTCAGTGAGAATGGAAAAACAGGAACTTTCTCACACTTATGGATGTCAACAGCAGTTCATGTCTGTTTTATGTATGTTCGTTGTCAGTGAGAATCGAAAAACAGGAACTTTCTCACATTTATGGATGTCAACATCAATCTATGTTCCTGTTTTATGGGGTGTTGGTCAATTTATTTGATGTTTTTCATGGATGTCAACAACAATTCATGTCTGTTTTATGGTTCGTTGTCAGTGAGAATGAAAAAACAGAAACTTTCTCACATTTATGGATGTCAACAGCAATTCATGTCTGTTTTATGGTTTTTGTCAGTGAGAATGAAAAAACAGGAACTTTCTTACATTTATGGATGTCAACAGCAATTTATGTCTGTTTTATGTCTTTAGGCGAACCTAACCTGAGAAATTGATTTACATAATCGGTGGGGGAGAATGTATTGATTTACGAAAGGGGGAATTAAGAAACAAACATGGCTTCTTTGATCTTTAGGCGAATCTAACCTGAGAAATTGATTTACATAATCGCTAGGGGAATGTATTGATTCACGAAAGGGGGAATTAAGAAACATTATGGCTTCTTTAATCTTAGGTCTGAGGGATAAACGTTCTTTAGGTCAGAGAGAAAAATTAATATTCTATTTTTAAATAGGGCTTCATTGATTTTTAGTGTCAGGAATCATAAATGACATCACTTGTTATCTTGGAATTATGCGGGAGACTAAAGAGATAGAAATTCTATTTTTAAATACGGCTTCACTGAGCTTTAAGTCGGAGAGATAAATTGATATTCTAACGAAACCTTAATAGTTTAGCTAGGAACATTTATGAGATGAAGAGATTAACGTAGGAAAGGGTTTCCTAGAAATTTAAAATGTGAAAGCACAGAGATGCCAAAAAACAAAAGGAACACACAGAAATTACTTTTAGGGGATTATTTGGGCGAAACGGTTTTAGACAGGTTATGGAATTATTTCGGCGAAACAATTAGAGACATTTTAAAAGATGATTTTAGAAAGGGTTTTAGAAGAGGTTTTGAGTGTGGTCGCTATAGTAAACAAGTTCTATTTGAACAGTGTCGTGAGGTCCTCTACTCCAACCCCAAAGGGCCCCGATCGCCCTACCCCGATCCAAAGGGTTCCAATCCCCATACCCCAATTCAGAAGGAACCCCCGGTCCCCAAAGGTTCCCCGGGCTCCCACCCGGCCCCCCAGACCCCCAAAGGACATCCCCGGGCCCCGTCTTTCGTTGATGTATGTTGACTGAAACCTATGATTTGGGGTGTATGGGTTGCTATTTTTGACTTTTCTGAGTTGGATTTCTTAGTCTTTCATAGGTATGTGTTGTCTGAAACCTATGATTTGGGATGGGTGGTTTGCTATTTGGACTTTTCAGAGCTAGAATTCTTAGTCTCTCATAGGTGTTTGTTGTCTGAAACTTCTAGTTTGGGATGAGTAGTTTGCTATTTCAGACTTTTATGAGCTAGGCTTTCCTAGTATATCGTAGGTGAATGTTGTCAGAAAATTATGATTTGGGATATGTAAATTACTATTTCGGGCTTTTCTGAGCTAGATTTCTTAATCCCTCATAGGTGTTTGTTGTCTCAAACCTATAGTTTGGAATGAGTAGTTTGCTATTTTTGACTTTTCAGAGCTAGGTTTCTTAGCCTTTCATAGGTGTGTGTTGTCAGAAACTTATGATTTGGGATATGTAAATTACTATTTTTGACTTTTCTGAGCTAGATTTCTTAGCGTTTCATGGGTGTTTGTTGTCTGAAACCTATAGTTTGGGATGAGTAGTTTGCTATTTTGGACTTTTCAGAGCTGGATTTCTTAGCCTTTCATGGGTGTGTGTTGACTGAAACTTATGATTTGGGATATGTAAATTACTATTTCGGGCTTTTCTAAGCTAGATTTCTTAGTCTTTCGTTGGTGTGTGTTGTCTGAAACCTATGATTTGGGATTTGTAGTTTTGCTTTTTGAACTTTTCAGAGCTAGGATTCTTAGTCCCTCATAGGTGTTTGTTGTCTGAAACCTATAGTTAGGGATGAGTAGTTTGCTATTTCAAGCTTTTCTGAGCTAAGGTTTCTTAGTATTTCATAGGTGTGTGTTGTCTGAAACTTATGACTTGAGGTGTCTAATTTGCTATTTCAGGCCTTTCTGAGCTAAGGTTTCATAGTATTTCGTAGGTGAATGTTGTCTGAAACTTATGATTTGGGATATGTAAATTACTATTTCGGGCTTTTCTAAGTTAGATTTCTTAGTCTTTTGTTGGTGTGTGTTGACTGAAACCTATGATTTGGGATATAAGGTTCTTAGTCTTTCGTTGGTGTGTGTTGTCTGAAACCTATGATTTGGGATTTCTAGTTTTGCTTTTTGGACTTTTCAGAGCTAGGATTCTTAGTCCCTCATAGGTGTTTGTTGTCTGAAACCTATAGTTTGGGATGAATAGTTTGCTATTTCAAGCTTTTCTGAGCTAAGGTTTCTTAGTATTTCATAGGTGTGTGTTGTCTGAAACTTATGATTTGAGGTGTGTAATTTGCTATTTCAGGCTTTTCTGAGCTAAGGTTTCCTAGTATTTCGTAGGTGTGTGTTGTCTGAAACTTATGATTTGAGGTGTGTAATTTGCTATTTCAGGCTTTTCTGAGCTAAGGTTTCATAGTATTTTAGGTGAATGTTGTCTGAAACTTATGATTTGGGATATGTAAATTACTATTTCGGGCTTTTCTAAGCTAGATTTCTTAGTCTTTTGTTGATGTGTGTTGTCTGAAACCAATGATTTGGGATGGGTGGGTTGCTATTTTTGACTTTTCTGAGCTGGATTTCTTAGCCTTTCATAGGTATGTGTTGTCTGAAACCTATGATTTGGGATGGTTAATTTGCTATTTTTGACTTTTCTGAGCTAGGTTTCTTAGCCTTTCATAGGTGCGTGCTGTCAGAAAATTATGATTTGGGATTTGTAGTTTGCTTTATAGACTTTTCAGAGCTAGGATTCTTAGTCCCTCATAGGTGTTTGTTGTCTGAAACCTATAGTTTGGGATGAATAGTTTGCTATTTCAAGCTTTTCTGAGCTAAGGTTTCTTAGTATTTCATAGGTGTGTGTTGTCTGAAACTTATGATTTGAGGTATGCAATTTGTTATTTCCAACTTTTCATAACCAGATTTCTTAGTCTTTTGTAGGTATGTGGTGTCTGAAACCTATGATTTGGGATGTGTGGGTTGCTATTTTTTGACTTTTCTGAGCTGGATTTCGTAGCCTTTCGTAGGTGTGTGTTGACTGAAACCTATGATTTGGGAATGAGTGGTTTGCTATTTTTGACTTTTCTGAGCTAGATTTCTTAGCATTTCATAGGTGTGTGCTTTCAGAAAATTATGATTTGGGAGGTGTAGTTTGCTTTTTGGACTTTTCAGAGCTAGGATTCTTAGTCCCTCATAGGTGTTTGTTGTCTGAAACTTCTAGTTTGGGATGAGTAGTTGGATATTTCAGGCTTTTCTGAGCTAAGGTTTCTTAGTATTTCGTAGGTGAAGCTTCCACGTCAGTTTTAAGTTCACCAAGACATAAAAAATTTAAAGTTCAGTTCTAATTTTTCCACAGAAGATAGGAAAAGTTATACTATGATTGTGATTATTTTCTATGAAGATAGAAAGTTTCACTTTAATTCTAAATTTTCTTAAATTCAGTTCCGACTTTTCTCAAAGAGATGAAAAACTTTAAAGTTCAATTTAAAATTTTCTCAACGAAGTCAAGGAAAGTTCAAGTTCTCTTCTGAATTTTCTCAATGAAAAAGAAATTAGTCATTGATCATTTCTATTTTTCCAAATAATATAAAAATTTTCCACTTTAGTTCAGATCTGTCTCGAAGAGATGAAAAATTTAAAATGCTATTCCAAATTTTTCACAGAAGATAAAAAAGTTCAAGTTCTCTTCGGAATTTTACCAAAGAACACAATTCAATTCTAATTTCTCCAGAGAAAACAAAAATCTTCCACTTCAGTTCTTTATTTCACAAAGACATAAAGAAATTTAGAGTTCAATTCTAAATTTTTCGGTGGAAGATAGAAAAAGTAATACCATACTTGTGAATATTTTCACGGAAGATAAAAAGTTCTAGTTCAATTTTAAATTTTCTCAACGAAGTGAAGAAAAGTTCAAGTTCCCTACTGAATTTTACCAAAGAACACAATTCAATTCTAATTTATCCAGAGAAAATAAAAATCTTCCACTTAAGTTCTTTATTTCACAAAGACATAAAGAAATTTAAAGTTCAATTCTAAATTTTTCAGTGGAAGATAGAAAAAGTAATACCATACTTGTGAATATTTTCCCGGAAGATAAAAAGTTCTAGTTCAATTTAAAATTTTCTCAACGAAGTGAAGAAGAATTCAAGTTCTCTTCTGAATTTTACCAAAGAACGCAATTCAATTCTAATTTCACCTGAGAAAATAAAAATCTTCTACTTCAGTTCTTTATTTCACAAAGACATAAAGAAATTTAAAGTTCAATTCTAAATTTTTCGGTGGAAGATACAAAAAGTAATACCAGACTTGTGAATATTTTCATGGAACATAAAAAGTTCTAGTTCAATTTAAAATTTTCTCAACGAAGTGAAGAAAAGTTAAAGTTCTCTACTGAATTTTACCAAAGAACACAATTCAATTCTAATTTCTCCAGAGAAAACAAAAATCTTCCACTTAAGTTCTATATTTTACAAAGACATAAAGAAATTTAGAGTTCAATTCTAAATTTTTTCGTTGGAAGATAGAAAAAGTAATACCATACTTGTGAATATTTTCCCGGAAGATAAAAAAGTTCTAGTTCATTTCAAAATTTTCTCAACGAAGTGAAGAAGAATTCAAGTTCTCTTCTGAATTTTACCAAAGAACACAATTCAATTCTAATTTCACCAGAGAAAATAAAAATCTTCCTCTTAAGTTCTTTATTTCACAAAGACATAAAGAAATTTAAAGTTCAATTCTAAATCTTTCCGTGGAAGATAGAAAAAGTAATACCATACTTGCGAATATTTTCTCGAAGAGATGAAAAATTTAAAATACTGTTCCAAATTTTTCACAGAAGATAAAAAAGTTCAAGTTCTCTTCTGAATTTTACCAAAGAACACAATTCAATTCTAATTTCACCAGAGAAAATAAAAATCTTCCGCTTAAGTTCTTTATTTCACAAAGACATAAAGAAATTTAAAGTTCAATTCTAAATTTTTCGGTGGAAGATAGAAAAAGTAATACCATACTTGTGAATATTTTCTCGAAGAGATGAAAAATTTAAAATACTGTTCCAAATTTTTCACAAAAGATAAAAAAGTTCAAGTTCTCTTCGGAATTTTACCAAAGAACATAATTCAATTCTAATTTCTTCAGAGAAAACAAAAATCTTACACTTCAGTTCTTTATTTCACAAAGACATAAAGAAATTTAGAGTTCAATTCTAAATTTTTCGGTGGAAGATAGAAAAAGTAATACCATACTTGTGAATATTTTCCCGGAAGATAAAAAGTTCTAGTTCAATTTAAAATTTTCTCAACGAAGTGAAGAAAAATTCAAGTTCTCTTCTGAATTTTACCAAAGATCACAATTCAATTCTAATTTCACCAGAGAAAATCAAAATCTTCCACTTAAGTTCTTTATTTCACAAAGACATAAGGAAATTTAAAGTTCAATTCTAAATTTGTCGGTGGAAACAAGAAAAAGTAATACCATACTTGTGAATATTTTCCCGGAAGATAAAAAGTTCTAGTTCAGTTTAAAATTTTCTCAACGAAGTGAAGAAAAATTCAAGTTCTCTTCTGAATTTTAGCAGAGAACACAATTCAATTCTAATTTCACCAGAGAAAATAAAAATCTTCCACTTCAGTTCTATATTTCACATAGACATAAAGAAATTTAAAGTTCAATTCTAAATTTTTCGGTGGAAGATAGAAAAAGTAATACCATATCTGTGAATATTTTCTCGAAAAGATGAAAAATTTAAAATACTGTTCCAACTTTTTCACAGAAGATAAAAAAGTTCAAGTTCTCTTCGGAATTTTACCAAAGAACACAATTCAATTCTAATTTCTCCAGAGAAAATAAAAATCTTCCACTTAAGTTCTTTATTTCACAAAGACATAAAGAAACTTAAAGTTCAATTCTAAATTTTTCGGTGGAAGATAGAAAAAGTAATACCATACTTGTGAATATTTTCCCGGAAGATAAAAAGTTCTAGTTCAATTTACAATTTTCTCAACGAAGTGAAGAAAAGTTCAAGTTCTCTTCTCAATTTTACTAAAGAACACAATTCAATTCTAATTTTACCAGAGGAAATAAAAATCTTCCACTTCAGTTCTTCATTTCACAAGGACATAAAGAAATTTAAAGTTCAATTCTAAATTTTTCGGTGGAAGATAGAAAAAGTAATACCATACTTGTGAATATTTTCCCGGAAGATAAAAAGCTCTAGTTCAATTTACAATTTTCTCAACGAAGTGAAGAAAAGTTCAAGTTCTCTTCTGAATTTTTACTAAAGAACACAATTCAATTCTAATTTCACCAGAGAAAACAAAAATCTTCCACTTCAGTTCTTTATTTCACAAGGACATAAAGAAATTTAAAGTTCAGTTCTAAATTTTTCGGTGGAAGATAGAAAAATTAATACCATACTTGTGAATATTTTCCCGGAAGATAAAAAGTTCTAGTTCAATTTAAAATTTTCTCAAAGAAGTGAAGAAAAGTTCAAGTTCTCTTCTGAACTTTACCAAAGAACACACTTCAATTCTAATTTCTCCAGAGAAAATAAAAATCTTCCACTTCAGTTTTAAGTTCCACAATGGAATAAAGAAATTTAAAGTTCTATTCTAAATTTTTAGATGAAAGATGGAAAAAGTAATACTATGATTGTGATTATTTTCAATGAAGATCAAAAGTTTCACTTTATTTATAATTTTTCTTAAATTCAGTTCTGATTTTTCTCAAAGAGATGAAAAATTTAAAGTTCTGTTCCAAGTTTTTCATAGAAGATAGAAAAAGTTATACATTGATTGTGAATATTCAACATGAAGATAAGGAACTCCACTTTAATTCAGAGCTTTCTCGAAGAAGTGCATAATGTTCAAGTTCTCTTCTGAATTTTCTTAAAGAAGAGAAAAAAGTTAGCTCAATTCTGAATTTTACCAATGAAAATGAAAAAACCTTCCACTTCAGTTCATAATTTCTCAAAGACATAAAAATTTAAAGTTCAGTTCTAAATTTTTCTGTAGAAGATAGGAAAAATTATACTATGATTGTGATTATTTTCCAGTGAAGATAAAAAGTTTCACTTTAATTCTAATTTTCTTAAATTCAGTTCCGACTTTTTGCAAAGAGATGAAAAATTTAAAGTTCTGTTCCAAGTACTTTTTCTATCTTTCATCTAAAAATTTAGAATAGAACTTTAAATTTCTTTATTTCATTGTGGAACTTAAAACTGAAGTGGAAGATTTTTATTTTCTCTGGAGAAATCAGAATTGAAGTGTGTTCTTTGGTAAAGTTCAGAAGAGAACTTGAACTTTTCTTCACTTCGTTGAGAAAATTGTAAATTGATCTAGAACTTTTTATCTTCCGGGAAAATATTCACAAGTATGGTGTTACTTTTTCTATCTTCCACCGAAAAATTTAGAATTGAACTTTAAATTTCTTTATGTCCTTGTGAAATGAAGAACTGAAGTGGAAGATTTTTATTTTCTCTGGTGAAACTAGAATTGAATTGTGTTCTTTAGTAAAATTGAGAAGAGAACTTGCACTTTTCTTCACTTCGTTGAGAAAATTGTAAATTGATCTAGAACTTTTTATCTTCCGGGAAAATATTCACAAGTATGGTGTTACTTTTTCTATCTTCCACCGAAAAATGTAGAATTGAACTTTAAATTTCTTTATGTCTTTGTGAAATAAAGAACTTAAGTGGAAGATTTTTATTTTCTCTGGAGAAATTAGAATTGAATTGTGTTCTTTGGTAAAATTCCGAAGAGAACTTGAACTTTTTTATCTTCTGTGAAAAAGTGGGAACAGTATTTTAAATTTTTCACCTTTTCGAGAAAATATTCACAGGTATGGTATTACTTTTTCTATCTTCCACCGAAAAATTTAGAATTGAACTTTAAATTTCTTTATGTCTATGTGAAATATAGAACTGAAGTGGAAGATTTTGATTTTCTCTGGTGAAATTAGAATTGAATTGTGTTCTCTGCTAAAATTCAGAAGAGAACTTGAATTTTCCTTCACTTCGTTGAGAAAATTTTAAATTGAACTAGAACTTTTTATCTTCCGGGAAAATATTCACAAGTATGGTATTACTTTTTCTTGTTTCCACCGAAAAATTTAGAATTGAACTTTAAATTTCTTTATGTCTTTGTGAAATAAAGAACTTAAGTGGAACATTTTGATTTTCTCTGGTGAAATTAGAATTGAATTGTGTTCTTTGGTAAAATTCAGAAGAGAACTTGAATTTTCCTTCACTTCGTTGAGAAAATTTTAAATTGAACTAGAACTTTTTATCTTCCGGGAAAATATTCACAAGTATGGTATTACTTTTTCTATCTTCCATCGAAAAATTTAGAATTGAACTTTAAATTTCTTTATGTCTTTGTGAAATAAAGAACTGAAGTGTAAGATTTTTGTTTTCTCTGAAGAAATTTGAATTGCATTATGTTCTTTGGTAAAATTCCGAAGAGAACTTGAACTTTTTTATCTTCTGTGAAAAATTTGGAACAATATTTTAAATTTTTCATCTCTTCGAGAAAATATTCGCAAGTATGGTATTACTTTTTCTATCTTCCACGGAAAGATTTAGAATTGAACTTTAAATTTCTTTATGTCTTTGTGAAATAAAGAACTTAAGAGGAAGATTTTTATTTTCTCTGGTGAAATTAGAATTGAATTGTGTTCTTTGGTAAAATTCAGAAGAGAACTTGAATTCTTCTTCACTTCGTTGAGAAAATTTTAAATTGAACTAGAACTTTTTATCTTCCGGGAAAATATTCACAAGTATGGTATTACTTTTTCTATCTTCCAACGAAAAATTTAGAATTGAACTCTAAATTTCTTTATGTCTTTGTAAAATATAGAACTTAAGTGGAAGATTTTTGTTTTCTCTGGAGAAATTAGAATTGAATTGTGTTCTTTGGTAAAATTCAGTAGAGAACTTGAACTTTTCTTCACTTCGTTGAGAAAATTTTAAATTGAACTAGAACTTTTTATGTTCCATGAAAATATTCACAAGTATGGTATTACTTTTTCTATCTTCCACCGAAAAATTTAGAATTGAACTTTAAATTTCTTTATGTCTTTGTGAAATAAAGAACTGAAGTGGAAGATTTTTATTTTCTCTGGTGAAATTAGAATTGAATTGCGTTCTTTGGTAAAATTCAGAAGAGAACTTGAATTCTTCTTCACTTCGTTGAGAAAATTTTAAATTGAACTAGAACTTTTTATCTTCCGGGAAAATATTCACAAGTATGGTATTACTTTTTCTATCTTCCACTGAAAAATTTAGAATTGAACTTTAAATTTCTTTATGTCTTTGTGAAATAAAGAACTTAAGTGGAAGATTTTTATTTTCTCTGGATAAATTAGAATTGAATTGTGTTCTTTGGTAAAATTCAGTAGGGAACTTGAACTTTTCTTCACTTCGTTGAGAAAATTTAAAATTGAACTAGAACTTTTTATCTTCCGTGAAAATATTCACAAGTATGGTATTACTTTTTCTATCTTCCACCGAAAAATTTAGAATTGAACTCTAAATTTCTTTATGTCTTTGTGAAATAAAGAACTGAAGTGGAAGATTTTTGTTTTCTCTGGAGAAATTAGAATTGAATTGTGTTCTTTGGTAAATTTCCGAAGAGAACTTGAACTTTTTTATCTTCTGTGAAAAATTTGGAATAGTATTTTAAATTTTTCATCTCTTCGAGACAGATCTGAACTAAAGTGGAAAATTTTTATATTATTTGGAAAAATAGAAATGATCAATGACTAATTTCTTTTTCATTGAGAAAATTCAGAAGAGAACTTGAACTTTCCTTGACTTCGTTGAGAAAATTTTAAATTGAACTTTAAAGTTTTTCATCTCTTTGAGAAAAGTCGGAACTGAATTTAAGAAAATTTAGAATTAAAGTGAAACTTTCTATCTTCATAGAAAATAATCGCAATCATAGTATAACTTTTCCTATCTTCTGTGGAAAAATTAAAACTGAACTTTAAATTTTTTATGTCTTGGTGAACTTAAAACTGACGTGGAAGCTTCACCTACGAAATACTAAGAAACCTTAGCTCAGAAAAGCCTGAAATATCCAACTACTCATCCCAAACTAGAAGTTTCAGACAACAAACACCTATGAGGGACTAAGAATCCTAGCTCTGAAAAGTCCAAAAACCAAACTACACCTCCCAAATCATAATTTTCTGAAAGCACACACCTATGAAATGCTAAGAAATCTAGCTCAGAAAAGTCAAAAATAGCAAACCACTCATTCCAGAATCATAGGTTTCAGTCAACACACACCTACGAAAGGCTAAGAAATCCAGCTCAGAAAAGTAAAAAAATAGCAACCCACACATCCCAAATCATAGGTTTCAGACACCACATACCTACGAAAGACTAAGAAATCTGGTTATGAAAAGTCGGAAATAACAAATTGCATACCTCAAATCATAAGTTTCAGACAACACACACCTATGAAATACTAAGAAACCTTAGCTCAGAAAAGCTTGAAATAGCAAACTATTCATCCCAAACTATAGGTTTCAGACAACAAACACCTATGAGGGACTAAGAATCCTAGCTCTGAAAAGTCTATAAAGCAAACTACAAATCCCAAATCATAATTTTCTGACAGCACGCACCCATGAAACGCTAAGAAATCTAGCTCAGAAAAGTCAAAAATAGTAATTTACATATCCCAAATCATAAGTTTCTGACAACACACACCTATGAAAGGCTAAGAAACCTAGCTCTGAAAAGCCAAAAATAGCAAACTACTCATCCCAAACTATAGGTTTGAGACAACAAACACCTATAAGGGATTAAGAAATCTAGCTCAGAAAAGCCCGAAATAGTAATTTACATATCCCAAATCATAATTTTCTGACAACATTCACCTACGATATACTAGGAAAGCCTAGCTCGTAAAAGTCTGAAATAGCAAACTACTCATCCCAAACTAGAAGTTTCAGACAACAAACACCTATGAGAGACTAAGAATTCTAGCTCTGAAAAGTCCAAATAGCAAACTACACATCCCAAATCATAATTTTCTGACAACACACACCTATGAAAGACTAAGAAATCCAGCTCAGAAAGGTCAAAATAGCAAACCATCCATCCCAAATCATAGGTTTCAGACAACACATACCTATGAAAGACTAAGAAATCCAACTCAGAAAAGTCAAAAATAGCAACCCATACACCCCAAATCATAGGTTTCAGTCAACATACATCAACGAAAGACGGGGCCCGGGGATGTCCTTTGGGGATCTGGGGGGCGGGGTGGGAGCCTGGGGAACCTTTGTGGACCGGGGGGTTCCGTCAGAATTGGGGTATGGGGATTGGAACCCTTTGGATCGGGGTAGGGCGATCGGGGCCCTTTGGGGTTGGGGTAGTGGACCTCACGACACTGTTCAAATAGAACTTGTTTACTATAACGACCACACTCAAAACCTCTTCTAAAACCCTTTCTAAAATCATCTTTTAAAATGTCTCTAACTGTTTCGCCGAAATAATTCCATAACCTGTCTAAAACCGTTTCGCCCAAATAATCCCCTAAAAGCAATTTCTGTGTGTTCCTTTTGTTTTTTGGCATCTCTGTGCTTTCACATTTCAAATTTCTAGCATACCCTTTCCTGCGTTAATCTCTTCATCTCATAAATGTTCCTAGCTAAACTATTAAGGTTTCGTTAGAATATCAATTTATCTCTCCGACTTAAAGCTCAGTGAAGCCGTATTTAAAAATAGAATTTCTATCTCTTTAGACTCCCGCATAATTCCAAGATAACAAGTGATGTCATTTATAATTCCTGACACTAAAGATCAATGAAGCCCTATTTAAAAATAGAATATTAATTTTTCTCTCTGACCTAAAGAACGTTTATCCCTCAGACCTAAGATTAAACAAGCCATAATGTTTCTTAATTCCCCCTTTCGTGAATCAATACATTCCCCTAGCGATTATGTAAATCAATTTCTCAGGTTAGGTTCGCCTAAAGATCAAAGAAGCCATGTTTGTTTCTTAATTCCCCCTTTCGTAAATCAATACATTCTCCCCCACCGATTATGTAAATCAATTTCTCAGGTTAGGTTCGCCTAAAGACATAAAACAGACATAAATTGCTGTTGACATCCATAAATGTGAGAAAGTTCCTGTTTTTTCATTCTCACTGACAAAAACCATAAAACAGACATGAATTGCTGTTGACATCCATAAATGTGAGAAAGTTTCTGTTTTTTCATTCTCACTGACAACGAACCATAAAACAGACATGAATTGTTGTTGACATCCATGAAAAACATCAAATAAATTGACCAACACCCCATAAAACAGGAACATAGATTGATGTTGACATCCATAAATGTGAGAAAGTTCCTGTTTTTTCATTCTCACTGACAAAAACCATAAAACAGACATGAATTGCTGTTGACATCCATAAATGTGAGAAAGTTTCTGTTTTTTCATTCTCCCTGACAACGAACATACATAAAACAGACATGAATTGATGTTGACATCCACGAAAAACATCAAATAAATTGACCAACACACATAACCGTCCAAGAAACATCCATAAATGTGAGAAAATTCCTGTTTTTCCAAGTGAGAAAATTCCTGTTTTTTCATTCTCAGTGACAAAACCATAAACCACGTGGTTCGTACCGGATCAATAGGGGCCATTCTACTTTTAAACAAATCTAGGTAATGTATTTACCGATAAGAAAATCCTATTCTAGAGGTTGTGATGGCTTCAGTTATGTAGAAGATCAAAATTCTCACAGAATTTCCATCCACACAAATAATGATACTTCTGTTCTTCCAACCGAAATTATTTTGTAGTAACATTAACAAGGACTTCTTACCAAAATTACTATTCATCGCCAATTTTTTAAGTAGCCTATATTCAAATTTTATCCAAAATTGAAATTGAAAATTCAAACGTAGGACGGTACTAATAGACGTACAGTTATGGATTTACACATTTTAAAAACAATTAACCAGGGATTTAAGGAACAGGTACCTCAAATTGTATCTTGGTTAGGCCTGGGTATGATTTGGAAAACAATCAGAAGTTAAATAAAAAAAAAGAGCGTTTCAACTGAAAGCAAGAAACAGATTTGAAACCTATTTGAAAAGATTATTCTTTAGATGAAGCGAGCTGTCTCCTCCTTAGCTCCTTACTCTTTACTGTGAAGTTTGGCCTTTTTTCCAAATTTTAAAGAAAATTTGCAATTGGAAAGATAAGATTTTTCAAAGCACTAAAAATACCTTTGTTTAATAAGCAAGGTGTTGAGAAGGCGGGAGTCCCGCTTATATACAAAGTATTTATATGCGCTTTAAGTTTTAAACTTGCTCCTTACTTTAGTTGAAAATCCTTTTCTATTTGTTTTATTATATTTTATGAAACTGTAAAGTTTTATGAATAATATCAATAGCAAAAAACCAGTCTGATTGTCTTATACAACCTTGACTATAGTTTCAAAACGTGTTTGGCCACTTTATAGGTATAAAAGGTTTGCACGCTTTTTTGCAATGTGCAAGTGAAACTGTAGTGCATATTCTTACGAAATTCCATGTATGTTTTCATGTATTTTTGATATATATTGATAGGTTACTACTAATGATCTCTTTTTGGATTTTGTGAGTAATCAAACAGTTCACGGTAATTAACTGTAAGCACGGAGCGACCCGGCTCAATAGTAACCGAAACTCTAAAAAACTGAATTTTGATACCAATTGATATATCAAAAGAATTGGCTTATTATGCTGATTCCAAATATATACGTTTCATTAAGTTTAGTTTGACCCATCAAAAGCTGCGAGCCTTGAAAAATTTGTCTGATTTTCAAAAAAAGGTGGAAAGCCCCCTCGAAGTCATAGAATTCTAATGGAAATCACACACCATCAGATTCAGCGTATCAAAGAACCCTACTGTAGAAGTTTCAAGCTCATATCTGCAAAAATGTGGAATTTCGTAATTTTGCTAGAAGAAAGATCACGGATGCGTGTTTACTTGTTTTTTTTTTTCCATGGGTGATCGTATTGATCCAGTGGGCACAGACCGTCAAGAGAGGGTTCATTCTAATGGAAATGAGAGATTCTAGTGCCCTTTTTAATGTGACAAAAATAATTGGAGGGCAACTAGGCCCCCTCCCACGTCACCTTTTTCCAAAATCGTCTGATCAAAATTTTGAGATGGATTTTTTCTTCAGCATAGTTGAAAGGCCCAATAACTATGTCTTTAGAGATAAAATGGCCCCCTTCAGCCTTGGGGAAAGGTTTTTAAGTTATAAAATTTACCCATTGCTTTATTTGTTATTGGGAATATGCATACATTCTTCGGGTTGGGAGGGGAGAAATTTTCTGCCGGGAGGATTTTACACGGGGAAAAATTTCCATGGAGAGGGAAGTTTCCAGGGGGTGAACTTTTCAGGGGAAATTTTACACTTGGTGAATTTGTCAGAATTCCTACACAAAATTCCTTTATGTCTTGCTTCTTCTTTACCGATTCAATTTTAGGCGTGGAGATGTTAAGGGTAATTGTTCGGGGTAAATTTTCGCCAGGACTGAATTGCCCAGAGGATATTTTTGTGGGAAGGGGGATTTTTCCGTGGAGGGTGCCAGGTATCCTGGCGTTATTAAAAAAAACAATCAGAAATTCAATTAAAAAACAAGTTTTTTCAACTGAAAGTAATGAGCAACATTAAAACTTTTTTATGATATTTTCACGGATATTTTCTTAACAATATTGACAGTTTTGAACTTTGTTATCAAACACCAAAATATTTAATGCCTTTAGGCTCAATTGTTTATAAAAAGTAACGCACTATCAAAGTAGTTTGTTCAATGTAAACCATTAAACCTAAGATTAAGAAAATCAAATAAAAATTTGTAGTGTGGAGAAGGTGGTCTCTGTACTTGCGACTGTGCGGCTGGGGTTCAGATACTCTGCGGCTATAGAGTGTGTTATTTCTCTCCACTCACTGTGATTAGTTTTTGCGTACCAGAACATATTATTTTATCACAATTTAATTAGCCCTCTTTAACTTTTGCGTTGAAATGAAGATATCGTTGGCGGTTTTCAATAAAAATTTCTGAAACGCAATATAAGTAAAGAGCAATAAAGTTTCAATTTATTAATCTTTTTGACATGGAAGGAGTTGTCGTAGAAACTTTGGAAGGTGCTCATTCAGCTGAAAATTGAAAGTTTTAGTGCTTTTTATAAGAATCAAAGGGATTGATATCAATTCATTTCCCTCCCAAGCCCGTTTTCACTACCCTTCTTCCAAAGATATTTGATCAAAATTAGCCATTTTGTTCATAATGGTCAAAACGTCATGAAGTTTCACCGTAATGTCTTCATCCTTTTTTTTTGTTAACCCAGGATATAGCCCTCTCCCCCCTTCTGAATCATAAATACTACATGGAAACAATCGATAAGTTGCATAATTTTTCATTCTTGCCCCAGGGTCTGTTGGGGGCGAGGCATAACCGATATATGAGTTTTAGTTGTCTGGTATTTAGCCCCTTTCCCCTCAATTACTTTCCGATATCCCTTTCAACAAGCCCAGAAAGTTTCACCTTAATACCCTTGGCTCTTCTAAGGTTATTGCTGATAGAAATTTTTAACAACCCACATGCAAATAATATGCTCTGGTGTTGATAAAAAACCTTTTTAAAATTGCCTGAAAGCAGTAGCAATTGGAAGTGGTCAAAGTCGCAAGTAGTTGCAGTCAAATTAATGAATGGTCGCAGCCGTTGCTAGAGCAGCAGCAGTAGGGGGCCTGAAATTTTCAAGTTAAAACCCTTAGCTATTCCCAAGATATTACAGATACGCCTTTTTTACAAGCCATTTGTCCATAGTGCCCTTTGATTTAGTTAAGAAATACCCCTCAACATTCACTAGCGTTTCGCATTGACACCCTTAGTCTTTTGGAACACATGTGGTTTTAAACATTCCCTCCTTTCTTAGTGATAAATCATGTGTGTAAACAGTCGAAAAATTGCATAATTTTATATTGCCCCAGAATAACTGTATTCTTTATTGTCAATATTTTATCAATCATCCTTACGTTTTTTCTCTAAATAATTATTTTTCAAATTTTATTCCTCCTTCCATATAACCAGGACGCACACTGTGGATTTTTATTTAGTTGGAAATGCCCCTAAGCATCCAATGAAGTTTCACATTTACACCCTTACTATTTTGTTACACAACCAGGTTCGAACATTTTTCCCTTTCCTAACGAGGCCATGGCCCCCCCTGGATATTTGTTACTATAAAGTAATTATAAGGAAACCAAAGGAAAGAGAGCAGAATAGAGAAAAACCAAGGAAAAAATGTGTGTTGCTCCATTATTGGCTGCCTGCCAATAGATTTTGACCCTTAATAAGGAAAATACAAGTTCTAATTTGTGACTGAGTGACCCTTTTCTATGTTTTCAAGAAACATGTTTGCTATATGATTTGGTTCGAGCAACAACAACAAAAAAAAACAATCAAATACTTCATAGTAACGAATGGCAAGTAAATAACGATCCTTGTCAATAACTAAAGTATAAGAGCCTAACTATTGATAACATTAAATCAAAGAATCAGCTTCTTATGGTGATCCTAAATATGTATTTGTTAATTAGTAATTAGTGCAGTTATTAGTACACAAGAAAGTTTATATGATTATAGTAAACAACTTAATAAGGGGTAATTTCGGTAAAAATATGCCGTCAACTTTTGCTTGCAACGCAAGAGCACCCTTGAGCTGATATATGAAGCCACCATAATCAGAAATGTTTCCCCTAAACGGAATGCTGGGAATTTTTTCCCCCTGAACGGATACGTTTTTTGTCTTTTCCAGGAGTGATTGTATTTACCTAGTTGCCACTTTGAACAAAATTTAATTTTCTACGGTTATGAAGTATAAAGGTGTCAAATATATTGGTTTTTGGTATTCAAAATTAAATCGCAAATATTTGATAAACATTTTTATTTGATTTTCTTAATCTTAGTTTAAACGTTTTACTTTGACCAAACTACTTTGATAATAGTAGAGATGCCTCATGAGCTCCGACGCGAACACCATATATGGGCATAGAACCACGTGGTTTATGGACTTTGTCAGTGAGAATTTGAAAAACAGGAATTTTGTCACATTTATGGATGGTTTTATGGACTTTCTCAGTGAGAATGAAAAAACAGGAAGTTTGTCACATTTATGTCTGTTTTTATGGATGTTTATGTGTGTTGATTATTTGACGGTTTTATGGATTTTGTCAGTGAGAATGGAAAAACAGGAACTTTGTCACTTCCTTCTTGTTGTTGTTCAAGCCAGATGTTATGAGTTTCCCGGAATTTGGAACACCTGTGCTGTCGACCTCAATTCACCTATCGTGAATCAATAATTCCCCTTAGAAACAACAAATTAATTTCCCCTTTCTCGACAGATCAATCAATCAATGACATCATCTGTCAGACTTTAAAAATTTTCGCATAGAAACGATTCTCCAGGAATAGATCCAAGTCATTAATGTCTTTGCCTCGGAAACAACTCTTTTGATCGAACTCCAAAGGATATTAATAGCCAAAGGCCATGGAAACAATTCTCCAAGAAACATCTTAGCGATGAATTGTTTTAGCGCGGGAAAGAGGTTTCTTTTGTAATTTGAAATGCATTAGCGCAGAGATGCCAAACAAAAGGAACACGCTGAATTACGTTTAGGGATTATTTGGGCGAAACTGTTTTAGACAGGTTATGGAACTATTTCGGCGAAACAGTTAGAGACATTTTAAAAGATGATTTTTGAAGAGATTTTAGAAGAGAATTTAATGGTGAAACTCTGTGGTCGTTACAATACACAAGTTTCATTTGAACAGTGTTGTGAGGTCCTCTAGCCCAACCCCAAAGGGTTCCAATCCTCCTACCCTAACCCCGAAGGAAGCGCTCGGTCCTCAAAGGTCCCCCAAGCTCCCAAAGAGCCCCAGCCCCCCAAACGCCCTCCTCAGACCCTCAAAGGCCCTCCTCTGGTCCTCAAAGGCCCATCGAGCTCCCAAAAGACTATCGAGCTCCCAAAGGACCAACGGGGTCCCAAAGGCCCTCCACTGGTCCCCAACTGCCCCCCGGACCCCCAAACGTCCTCCCTGGGTCCCAAAGGTCCTCCCCCGATCCCCCGTCGTTCGTTGATGTGTGTTGTCTGAAACCTATGATTTGGGATGTGTAGTTTGCTACTTCAGGCTTTTCTGAGCTAAGGTTTCCTAGTATTTCGTAGGTGAATGTTGTCTGAAACCAATAGTTTGGGATGAGTAGTTTGCTTTTTCAGGCTTTTATGAGCTAGGTTTCTTAGCCTTTCGTTGGTGTGTGTTGACTGAAACTTATGATTTGGGATATGTAGTTGATATTTTTGACTTTTCTGAGTTGGATTTCTTAGTCTTTCATAGGTGTGTGGTGTCTGAAACCTATGATTTGGGATGTGTAGTTTGCTATTTTCGACTTTTCTGAGCTAGGTTTCTTAGCCTTTCATAGATATGTGTTGTTAGAAAATTATGATTTGGGATGTTTAGTTTTCTATTTCAGGCTTTTCTGAGCTAAAGTTTTCTAGTATTTCGTAGGTGAATGTTGTCTGAAACCAATAGTTTGGGATGAGTAGTTTGCTATTTTTGACTTTTCTGAGCTAGGTTTCTTAGTCTTTCGTTGGTGTGTGTTGACTGAAACCTATGATTTGGGATGGTTAATTTGCTATTTTTGACTTTTCTGAGCTAGATTTCTTAGCATTTCATAGGTGTGTCCTTTCTGAAAATTATGATTTGGGAGGTGTAGTTTGCTTTTTGGACTTTTCAGAGCTAGGATTCTTAGTCACTCGTAGGTGTTTGTTGTCTGAAACTTCGAGTTTGGGATGAGTAGTTGGCTATTTCAGACTTTTCTGAGCTAAGGTTTCTTAGTATTTCGTAGGTGAATGCTGTCTGAAACTTATGATTTGGGATATGTAAATTACTATTTTGGGCTTTTTTGAGTTGGATTTCTTAGTCTTTCATAGGTGTGTGGTGACTGAAACTTATGATATGGGATATGTAGTTTGCTATTTTTGACTTTTCTGAGTTGGATTTCTTAGTCTTTCATAGGTGTGTGGTGTCTGAAACCTATGATTTGGGATGTGTAGTTTGCTATTTTCGACTTTTCTGAGCTAGGTTTCTTAGCCTTTCATAGATATGTGTTGTTAGAAAATTATGATTTGGGATGTTTAGTTTGCTATTTCAGGCTTTTC